>PVJL010002297.1:79850-206110 GCA_004026885.1 Lyroderma lyra
GTGGGGGGGGGGGGGGGGGGGGGGGGTTGTTTTGAGGCTTAGTGCTAATTTTGGAATAAAAACTCACTGTGCTAACACCCAGAAAAGCTTTCAGCAAATAAATGACCTGATACATCTTCCCAAGAAATGCAGGAACTTCCAGCAGTAACCCAAACGGCATGCCTGCTGAACACTGAAGACGCAGATAACCCTGCTGCCACCGTACTTGTACCCTTTGTGACTTGACTTTGTTGCAAAGAGTCAAAAGACTTCATGGAAATTTCTGGCGTGATTCTAACGTGCAAAGCACATTCCAAATGTGACCCTGTTGCTGGGGAGAGAAGCTTCAAGGTTAATTCTGCATGTAAGCAGGAAAAAAACCCCAGAAATTTAGGGGGCGTTAAGAGGAGGAGGTGCAAAAATACTTGAAATGCGCAGAGAACAATATGGCACACCCAGATCTTTGCTTTATCACTATTTGTGGCAGAGAGGATTTGCCCCTAATGTCCCTGAACTGGTACAGGCTAGCCACCCTGGCCACTTGGTCATTTGTTCTGTGCTGCCCACTGAATACTGAGCAGGTTTTGTGTTGAAAGCATTGGCACTAGGCCAGCACTGGGACAAAAGTCTAAGGAGCCAGTGTTGGGACAGAATTTTGGTGTCTCTAATAACTGTTAGTCCTCTTAGAAAGCACGTGGCGTGATATCTAAGAGTGTCCCACTCTAGGTTGTGGGGGGTTTCCCTCTTCCCCTCCCCTCGTCCTCAGGAATGCAGAGCACTGAAGATCTGTGAGGCACCAGCTGGCTGGAGGGACTGGGAAACGGTGGCGATTTACGCCCAAGAGAGTATCTAACTGGCACACAGGCTCTCACAGACATGGCCCAGATGCTGGTCAGGTGCCGCCTTCCATTGGGTACTACCCAAGGACTGAAGGGAACCAGCACTGTCGCCCATCCAGAGTGCTGAGCGTACGCGCTTGCGTCGTCCAGGCATTCAGAGCGTGATGGAGCCTGAGCATTGTGTTTGTGGAACAGATGACATCGAGGACTTGGGTCATTAAGACACTTACTCAGAGCACAAGGGCTACCATTCCTGGAAACTATCACCAGGTCCAGGCCATGCGCTCAGACCAGAAAGAAGCTAATGCATCTTCTAGTGCTAGGGCAGTTCCAGCCACTAAGGCCTCAAAGGTGACTGCTGAGCCCGGGCTGGTCCTGTGTCCCCTGTGACGCTGTGCTTGGATGCGTTTGTCATGTTTCCTGGTTCTTCCGACTCAGAGATTCTAACACAACCAAGAGGTGCTCTAGTCTAGAGTCAAGTTGGTACCTTGGCTCCACTCTTACAAGCTGTTAGGCCTTGAGCAAGTTACTTAACATCTCTGAACCTCAGTTGCCTCATTTCAAAATAGAGTGTTAGTACTCACCCGCTAGAATAGCTGTGAGAATAAAATAAGATGACACATGCCCAGCCCATAAATCTCACCACACGTCATCTTTCTCAGTTGGAGGGGGTAGACGATCAGCCCGATTCTTCTGTTGGCCGTGTCGGAAGCCAAGCGACATTAGGGAGGCGCTTTGTGTCGTAAAAGCAGCAGCAGAATGAGAGGAAGTAGGACTGTGGGACACGAGGTACGGCCCCTCCTAAAGCCAAAGCCCACCAGCCGTGGTCAGCCACTGGATGAAGAAAGAGGTGACTAGGTGGGACCCCCTTCAGCCCACATTTCAGGAGACACAGAAATGGTGTTGTCTGGCTGTTCAGTGGCTGTTTGTAATGACCGTTCGGGCTTTCAATCAGAAGGGACTGATCCAGCTGATGTTCGGTATCTCCAAGGCTGTCCCTGAAGCCTAACACCAGCTTCTCATCCTACCTCCCTTCTGCTAGGGAGGCTGTCCCCTGCCACCCAAGCATGACACAGGAAGGACACAGAGCCGGCGGGCCCCAGAGGGGTGGGCCACAGCCCAGGCCACTTTCCAGTCTCCGAAATAATCGGGGTGAACTAGAGGAACTCCAAAGTCCCTCCAAAGACAAACATTCTTTGAACAAGCCCACAGTTGGGAGGGGAGTGTTAGGGGAAGTATATTTAAAAATTAGTCTGTTCTTTGCCTTTTTCATTATCCAGGCTGTATCACAAATGGGACTTTGTGCCGCCTGTCCCATATCTATTCATTTTTATTTTCATCTTTGCTTATCAATTCTTTTTATTATTATTATTAACCCTGCAAAGGTCACGTTTTTAAAAAGTACAGCATAGGTCACATGTATCCAAGAAGCATATTCATTACTAGTATGTGCTGAAATGTAAGGAAGTTTTAAAAACAATCCAAATATAACAACATACATGACTTCTAACTTTATTTTCATTTACGATCTAGAAATTATTAGATTTTCCACATTTCTGCACATACTAGTAATGAATGTCTCTCTCAATGCACAAGACCTCTGCTGTAATTTTTTCCACCGAGACCTCCTCGGGGTTAAATTTGTTGGGGTGACATTGGGTAGTAAAATTATATAGGTTTCAAGTGCACCGTTCTCTAATACATCATCTACGGCCATACCACCCTGAACACGCCCGATCCTGTCCGACCTCTGATGCCGATGGGAGACCTTCATCTGTTTAGCAGGAACAGGGAGCAGTGCTAGTCAGAGAGGTGACCAGACGTCACTGAGAGCTGTCCCCGCCGTCCTCTTCCCTCCGTGGCGGCCGGGAGTGGCCGCCTTTCCCACGCAGCCTGCCGTCTGATTCGGAGGCCTGGCCACGGGGAGGTGGTGTCGGGTGAGCTGCTGGGGCTCTGAGTCCCAGCCCACGGGCCGGGTATGACAGTAGAGCCCCACACCCAGCGAGGCCACCATGAAGAAGCTAAGTGGCAACATTCTGGCTTCCTTGTCCCCCACGCCTGTTTCTTCTCCGTCTGCATTTAATTTTTCGCCAGCTGAAGTGGAGGTGGTGGCTCTCACTCCTTGGGCCTCAAGGCTGCTGTCCCCGTCAGCTTGGATCCTCGCGGCCTTGTTTCAGGGGAGTGCAGTGGGGTGGGGGGAGCGGAGCGAGGGGTGGACAAATCACTTCCATCCTCAGACCCAGGGACACCCCAATTTAGAAGGTGAGGGACATGTGGGACCACAGGACAGTGTGGTTGGCCTTCCTGGAGAGTTCTTAGTGTAGAACCTCAGGTACTAAGTTATGGTGTAAAATATGCACTTAGTTTTTAAAGATAGACTGGAATTGTCAAAGGAATGTCAGGCTGGAGAAGGGCCTCTCAGGCTGTGCCCCCCAAGCCCAGAGGGTGCGTGTCAGCTCTGCTTTGCTCTGCAGGGTACTGGGAGCGAGGAGAAGCTGCCCTCTCATCCTCAGGGCTGGGAGTCACAAGGGCGCTGCGGATGCCCACAGAGTGGGTACCCCGCAGCCCATTGTCGATCCTGGAACTTGTGGCTGGGGATCCCGCCCCCCACAAAGCATGCAGTGGGGATCACTGTCCCCCAGGGCCACCTGTCAGAACGAACTCACAGGGACTGGGCTGCTCAGATGGTGACCGGAAGGCCTGTGGCCACCCACGCTCTCTTTCTGGCAGGCTCCTTCCCTCAGCTCTTGGCTCAGGTCAAAGCTTTTAGCTATTTGTTATTTAATCGATAGAGGGGAGAGAGGGAGAGGTTAGGACTCCAGGAAAAAGTAACCCCTTCTTCTCCTTCATTCCCTCAAACTTCAGCCCTAAGTTTGGGAAGCCTCGGGCACCTTCCACGGAGCCCTCTGCCGTTTGGGCACTTGCTTCCCTCCTCCCTCCCTTCCTTCTCTAATGCCTTCTCTCCCTGGTGACCTCGGTGGCCCCCAGGCTGGGTCGTTCCCTGCAGCGTCTCTGCCTGACCTGCGTCTTCTGGGGCAGAAGTCACCCCACGCCCTGCCGGCCTTTCTCATTCTCGTTAGAAAATCGCCCATTACCTTGCTATCTCTGTCCGTCTGTCTTGACCAACAGTGGTACACAGCACAGGGAGCGTTTGAATGTGACATTACTGCAGCGTGTCGCGGATGAGAAGTGGGTTAGTCACCGGGAGGGCACCTCACTAGCCAAGGCGGCCGCCGGCTCTGAGGGGCCTCTGCACTGTGGGCGCTTAGGCGCTGGGTGAGATCACGGCGGGAGGAGCTGGTGGCTCAGACACCGGGGGGGACGCGACCACATGCTCTAACCACAACCTTGGACGTTCACACCACGAAGGAAACCTCAATTCGATTCTCAGAGTGTAGTTGACAGTGGCTTGTTATGTGAATGGTACGTTCCTGCTTACATATGGCAGCGTGACTTTGCAAACAGACGGGCCTGCCATTTGTCTCCCTTCTCTGCACTGTGATTTTGGGCAACTTCCCTAACCTCTCTGAGCCTGTGTTTCAAGTCTGTAAAATGAAGTCAATGAGAATATTTACCTATTTGAGGAGTAAATAAGAAAAATACATAGAAAACACTTATCCCAGAACAGCTCAGGGAATGTTGGCCATTCGATACTGTTACAGGCCACTGAGGTCAATGTAGAAGGATCCATAGACAAAACGCTCTGTAAATCCAAGAGTTGACACTTGTAATGCCCACGTTTGTTCTGCCAGCCCCATGCTTTACCTGCAGAGCCCCCACCCCACTTGCCCAGAAACGCTGATGTCGCCTCCTGACCCCCTCAGATTAGAGTGGTGGCCTTTGTCTTTTGGGAAATGATACCCCACGTCCTCAGCCCTGTGCACGCCACAGCCCACAGCTTTCTGCACGGCGGGAATGTGTGCGTCTCCCTGGCGCTCCCATTCGACCCGAGAAGCCCGTATCTGGAAGAGAAAAGGATTGTGGGCAGGCTGTGGGGTGGGGTCCCAGCAGCAGCCAAGAAAAGGAACTGTACCTGTGGGGTTAAGACACAGTCTGTGGTCCTGATGGGCAGATGACATACTTTGTCACTGTGTAAGAGAAGATCTGCACCCTCACTGCATCCTATCTGTTGAGATAGGAAATACATAAAAGCATGATCACGGGAAGTGTTTTCAAAAGGTTGGGGAGGCGCTAAGAGGTCATTGCCACGTGCTGTCCAGCTATTGTCTACCAGGCCCTGTCATGACCAAATTACCATCGTTAGGGGGATGGCTACCTCCTTCTCAAGTTTCCAGGAATCAGAGTGACGGGCCGCCACCTGATGCTAAGCCACGGTGCCCCTCCTGGCTGCCAAGTGTTTTGGGGTCTTCGGCCGTGCCAGGCTTTGCTGATTGTCCCCGTCTAAGCAGGAACAAGTTAGATGGGAGCAGCCTTTGCCTCCTGTTCTCCAAAGAAAGACTGAAAAGGAGACCGCACGCCCCCTCACGATGCTGCACTCTCGTGAGCATTTCTCCCTCGCTGGCCCGTCCGGTCCCCCCTCCACCCTGACCGCCATCTTCTTCCTTCTATCCAGATTGTGGCCGCCATCCTCGCCATCGCTGGCATCGTGATGATGACGTACGCGGATGGCTTCCACAGCCACTCGGTCATCGGCATAGCCCTGGTGGTGGGCTCCGCATCCATGTCTGCTCTGTACAAGGTAAGGCCGGGCGCCGCTGTCCGCGCTCTGCCGAGGGCCAGCGGGCCTCAGCGCGGCCGGCCCGTCGTCGCCGGAGCCCTGGATGGCGCCTGTGCTTTAAGAGGAGCCCTTGCTCTCTCTGTGGACTAGGTACACTGAGACACAGAGGAGACATACAGCTGCCTTGGCTTTAGCTCTCCAGACCTTTCTACCAGTGGCTAGATGTTTGCAGCGTTCGGGTTGAAAGGGTGTGACTGTGGATTGGCAGATAAGTGACTTCGCTGTTTGGTGAGGACTAGAGAAGGGTCAGATCCCTGAATGGTGGGCACAGTGTGTGGTCAGATAATTCCCCACCAGCTCAGACAGGGAGACTTGAATATTGGGTGCTGACTTGTCATTTAAATCTTTTATCACATGGTTTTTGGAGCCAGCAGTACTCAGCATGAATCCATATGCACTGCAACTGGTCCCCATAGGCTGATGACATAAAAGCACAACTACTGTATTACAGGGATTATAAAATGTTTTCGACAAAGTTGGGAATGATGGGAAAGGATGTCCCAACTGCGAGTCTGGGTGAGACGATGTTTTATGCCTTCACTGTGGCTCTTCGGTCCGTTGCTCCCCCACTCACTCACGCCCTCTCCTCACCCCCACCCCGTCCCTTCCTGTCTCCTTCTCTAGAGCCAGAGGGGGAAATGCAAATGCATTCTGGTCTCCAAGTCTGGAGGACTCAGTGAGAAATGAGATTGTAGCTGTGAGACTTATTGGCCCTTATTGACAATAGGACAGAGAAAAGTAAGTGCTATAGAAAGTTACAAGAAAAGGCATTTGTCCCTGCGCCAGCGCTAACACATTTAGTTTCGGGAAGTGAAATAGCTGTACCTCTCCTCCTCCGTCAGCGCCCTGCCCTCACTGCCCGCAGACAGAGACACACACATCCTCTTCCCTCTCTGGAGCACGTCTCACCAGAGGAAGCCATGGTCAGGCACAGCGGCCTCCACCCTTTTGGCTTCCCGGGGCCAAGTGGAAGAAGAGGAACCGTCTTGGCCCACACATAAAACACGCTAACACTAATGATAGCTGATGCGCCAAAAAAAAAATAAAAATAAAAAAGTCACAAATCTCATAATGTTTTAAGAACTTGTGTTGGGCCGCAGGCTGGACGGGCCTGCTCTCGCACCGTTCTGAGGCTTCAAAGCCGCCACCCAAATGCAGAGAACATGAAAAGGCCGCGCTCTGCTAGACTGTTTGCTGCGTGCTGATGGGAAGCAGGGAGCGCAGGGAAACGCAGAGGTATTGCGACGTGGACGTTCGTTTCCATCTCCCCCAGCGCCTGTCTTCCTCCAGAGGGCTGGTAGGTGGAGGGCGAGAAGCAGTTTACTTCCCCTTGCGTGCTTCCTGCACACGTACCCACAAGTACCGGGAAAAGTTGTGAAACAGCTGCTTAAGGAAGAAGTGGGAAACGAGGGCAGGGCAACAGGGCAGACACACAGATGAGACCACCGATTCCCTAACTGTCGGAAGTCAGCTGGACACGGCTGGAGAGGGGCCCACTGCCTGGCCACTCCACTCACGTTTGTCCCTGTCCCTCTGGCCTTTCATGTAGTTCAATATACACGAACAAGACCAGGGACAATACATCAAAGCTGGGTTCCTTCCACCAAGACCCACGCTGTTTCTGGGACGGGGTAGGGGTACAGAGCAGAGGTGAGCTGTGAGTAGCACCCCTCCACCTCTGATTTACAGGAATCGTCCTTGCAACCTGAGCCCTTTTTCTGGGGGGCAGTGGTTTTCAAACTGCGCTGTGGAAAGCCAGAGATTACTTGTAGGTGTTTCTGAGAGGAATGTGTCGTCACGGCAGATATCCCTGTTTTTAATGTTTTCTACTATAGTTAACATTCAGTATTATTGCACATTACTTTATACAAGTTTATATTATAGGTGTACTCTGTAGTGGTTAGATATTTATATAATTTAGGCAGTGATCCCCCCGATTAGTCTAGTACCCACCTAGACTATATGTGGTGGAGGCGGCAGGGGGGCTCAAGGAAAACGGATATTTTTAATAAATTATTTATTAAAAATTGTGTATTTATTCTTACATGTCCACCTTCATAGTACTCTGTTTGATACAATAAATTTATTGAGACATTTTTTCCACTGCTCAAAACAGTTTTCGAACTTGTCAATTTTGATGCCTTTTGGTGCTTCTCCCATTTTTTTGTTTCACCTTTTCCACATTGGCAGATTGTTTCCCTTTGAAGACTTTTATTTGGGAAAACAAAAAAAAAGTCACTTGGGGTGAGATCAGATGAACAGGGAGGGTGGGCACGGGGGTCAGGCCTTTCTTGGTCAACAACTGCCGAACACTCAGTGCAGTGTGGGCAGGAGTATTGTCAGGCCGCATGGTAGTCCTGTAAATCACCCATCACAAAATGGGTAAACACATTGAAAAAGTCTCCCCAAAAAATCCACTGAAGCCAACGCAGCCCCTCACAACCACGCCAGCTGGTACACAGATGCAGATGGGTCCCTAGAACACTCACGTGGTGGGGGAAGCCTGTACTACAAGGGGCCCACCCTCCAGAAGATAATCCCGGGTTCTTTTTTGTGTCCCCCTTATACATAGTTGTCACAGCTCATAGCAGGTGTTTCTGATTTGTGGGGCTGCCTCACAAAGGTAGGTTACGATGTCATGGATACAACACAGACAAACCAAACCCAGTGTGAACCCATGGTTCCTGAAGGGGCCCCTTCTCTGTGTAGTCAGAGAATACCACTCCGTCGTGATGTCACTGAGGTTAGGACAGCCAGCTTAGGTTGGACCCCCCCCCCCGGTCCCCCGCCAGGTTGGATTGGCCTGTCATGGGCCACCAGCCCCGCGGTCCAGCCCAGCCCAGCCTTACCGAGCCTGCTCCCTTCACCCCTCCCCCTCTTCCTCCGCAGGTCCTGTTCAAGCTCCTCCTGGGCAGCGCGAAGTTTGGGGAAGCCGCCTTATTTCTGTCTATTCTGGGTGTGTTTAACATCCTCTTCGTCACCTGCATCCCTGTCATCCTCTACTTCACCAAAGTGGAATACTGGAGCCCCTTCGATGACATTCCATGGGGAAACCTTTGTGGCTTTTCAGTGCTCTTATTGAGTAAGTGGTCGGCGCTCCCTGGAGCAGTGACTGAGGAGGGGCCGTGCAGCTGTGCCCCGAAGGAGGAGAGCCACGTCCCTTATCCTTATGGGCCCGGCGTGTTTCACAAAGTAAAAGCATTGTGACAGTGACACTGGATTGTAACTTTAGAAGCACAGTAGCCACTGCCTGACAAGTGTCGGTGTTCAATAAGGATTATCAGTGACATTACTGGTGTCATCGTCACCACCCTTGCTTGATGTAAGGCTGGTCTAGGCAGACATGCAACCTGGAAGATGCTCACCCAGTCCCCATGTGAAAGTGCACACCCCGCAGCCAGCCCAGATAGTTGCCAGATAGTAGGGGAGAGCAGCACTACCAGGAAGAGGAAGGGCCGTCCTCCAGTCTAGTACCTTCTCCCCGGTTACCTTTTCCGAATTCCTTTGCCCTCCTTCAGAGCTCAGGAAAGAGAGGAGAGCTGAGTCATCAGGATGTTTGTCTGTAATCCCCAAGTCCTGGACCCCAGGTGCAAACCCCAAGTTACTGAGTCAGGGCAGAGGGCCTGGGGCAGATGGACCACGAGGAGGTACAGTCCAGGGTCAGTCATGAGTAACAGCATTTTTCATTCTTTCTTTCAGCATTCAATATTGTATTAAATTTTGGAATTGCTGTCACATATCCCACTCTGATGTCTCTTGGAATCGTCCTCAGTGTACCTGTGAATGCAGGTGAGCTTACGTGACTTCCTGTATGTGCTCATAAACAGGCGTGCACACTCACACACTCACCAGCACACACTTGGCACATGGCACACGTGCCCACATGTAGTCTCACTGTGCAGAGCGCGTGTTTAACCTTCTGTAAAACAGTGATGTTGTTCCCTACGAAAGCTGTTCTCCATAATGCATTGATTTTCACTTAGCACACCGACACACAAAGTCTAAAGCCATCTCATTCTTACTGGTATGGGCATCAGAGATGAGTATCATTAATATTACTATTAATAGTGTAGAAAAAACATGGCAGGAAAAAATTTTCACTTTTGTAGGTGACTTTCTCGGGACGCAACTTGCTCAGGGTGTGGCAGGCAGGGGCAGACACGTGCGTATGAATAAGCACAATCGTCACTCCCCACCCCCCAGAAGAGAGAGCGAGGCCTTCCCCGTCAGTCAGGGGGACACGGCCTCGTGCTCCCTCAGCAGCTCTTGCAGAGATGTGTCCTCACCTCCTGCCACTCACCGCCTTCCTTTTCCTGGCTCATTCTGCTGTGAATTTCGGAGTTCCTTCCCAGAATCCCCCCACCTCACACTCAGCCTCCCTATCTGTAACCCGTCCTCAGCCAGCAAAGGGTTTGTGAGTCGCTGTCGCCTGGCCCTCAACCCGAGGACCCTGGCCCTTCCAGGGTAGTAGAGGGTGAGTCCCCGAGAGAATGGCGTTCCTTAGCCTGCTCACTATGGCGCTAATCTGCCTGGAAGCACAAATGGAGCAGGTCTCCATTTCCTAAGCCTTTCTGTAATTTGTTTTCTCCCCGCTCCTGTCCCACATGGACTGTATGTGTCACATGTTCTGTGTATGCCTCACCTGCCTGGACTCTTCTAGAAGTGCCTCCGGGCGGTATGGGAAAGGAGGCCTATCCGGGGGGCCATCAGGAGGCAGCACCTCCTCCGTCCACCTGGAGGAAGGGGAACCCTAACTCATCAGCTCTTGGGGCCATAGCTTGCCTCCCCTAAAAGTGAAGGTTGTACCTCCCTTATTACCTGACCTGAGAACCAAGTGAAATCATCTGGGACGGGCACTTCAAGACCCAAAAAGCCCTTGAGCTGCAGGGAGCTGGGTAGGAAGGGGCCGGCCTGAGGCTCCAGACACCACAGGCTTCAGAAAAGTAACTTCTCACCCTCCCCCTGCGCCTTATTACATCTTCATAGTCACGCCGTGTGCTCAGAGCGACAGGCACATTCCGGGCGGCTCTTCCACAGGAGCTCACTTGGACCGGATCATACAGCCAGGTGTCTGAGAGACTGATCAGAATCACTTCCTTAGGGAGTTCCCTGGTGGTGTAGTGGCTAAGGCTTCGGCGCTGGTGCTGTCAACGCTGTGACCTGGGTTCGATTCCCAGCCAGGGAGCTACCCACATACAAACAAACAAACAAACAAACAAAACCAGAATCATATTCTTTTACTTTCCTGCAACAGAAGAGGTTTAACAGTGTGTCAAAGCAATGACCCCATTCAGCTGTCGACTGGGGGAGAGAAGCAAAGGCGTCTGCTGTGATCGGACTTGGCTTTGGGACTCTCCCTAACGTCTGACTCCAGAGCAGCACGAGTGTCCTGCTAATTGACCGTCCCCATCTGATGAGTTAACAGAATGTTCTGTTAATATTAAAAATTAAAGTATTCTGAGTTATAGTGGGATAGAAGTGGCACTTAAATTCTGCGAAAGGGCTACTAACAAAGTTTTTTCCTTAGGTTTAATTTTTACCCCTTACTCTTTCTCTGCCCACCCTCTAGATGAGGGGAGAGTCAGGGAGTGGGGGGAAGTGAAGGAACGCGAGGGGGACATGCCAGAGCTACGCCTCAAACTGGGCAGCAGAACCTGCCCCCCCACACACACACACACAGGTGGACAGCTGTCCAGCCAATCTGTTTTCAAAAGCTGCCCAATCCGAAGAAGGCAAACCCTCTCTCATGAAATGATATAAGAGGAAAGCAATCTGGTGTTGAAGGTAGGCTCCAGATTTGCTTTGTCTGCTTTAGTTAAGATAAAAGAAAGAAAAAAAATAGGGAGAAAGAAACCCTGGGCATCTACAACGCGTGTCATCTTTTGGCGGTGAAGAGAATGATGAGCTGGGTTCTTACGAACTGGCATGAATCCTGTTTCCTCTTTTGTTCCCTCACCTGATGTGGGTCAGGAATGGGCCAGGAGCCCCATGGGCCTTTACTAAACTTATAGTGAATGATGACACAGATGGCATCAGAGCCTCACACTAACAATGTCCTGGGGTGGACCCAGAATTAATATTTATTATCTTAAAACCCAATTCAAGTTTGGTCTCCCAGACATACGAGGGCTGTCTGGGAAAAAATCCAGCTATAAATGCCTCTGGTTTTTATATTACATGGCTGGGTACTTTCCCGACAGCCCTTGGATATATGTGCATGCATGGTGATATGACGCTCTTAAATTATAAGAAGGAAGTATAGCACTGTAGGAAATATAAAAAGTACCAAAAACATAAAGAAAGCAATAATGTTTTCATTATCCTGCCCCCCCCCCCAAGATGGCCGGTTAAACTTTGCTATATAACATGTAGCAAATTAATGTCAGAACCAAGGTCAGTTTGGGGAAGTGACCGCAAGGTCAAGGCCATGGACCACAGAGGTGTTGTAAAGTAAAGCCCCTTCCTGCAGGGAACACAGCCAAAGTGAGGAGGGTTCCGGGCAGGTCCCAGGCCCCCAGGTGACCGCCTCCTCTGTCTCTGCAGTGGTGGACCACTACACCAGTAAGATCACCTTCAACGGGGTCCGCGTCATCGCCGTCATCATCATCAGCCTGGGCTTCCTCCTCCTGCTGTTGCCCGAGGAGTGGGATGTCTGGTTGGTCAAGCTGCTCACCCGCCTCAAGATGAGAAAGAAGGAGGAGCTGGCGGAGGGCGGCACCGACCTCGGCTCAGGGCCGCGAGGCAGGAGCCGGAGGGCCCGCCCTTCCTTCGCCCGCTGACGGCGGTCTCTGGCCTAGAACGTGTGGGGACTCTCGCGTTAACGATTTGGAGGTCTCTTCCTGACAGGGAACCTCAGTTGGGAAGGTGTACATACCTGTACAGTTTTGGTAACCTGCAGTAAGTTATACGGTATTTATTGGCATGTCCGACTTGCTTGCTCGTTTTCACACCAGACCTTCCACGTAAGGTACCAATTCAACATGAAAGAGAAAAGGAAAACCTCTCAGCTCTTTTGTCGGTAAATGTAAAGCCTGTTAAAATTCCCCTTGCCTAGGCTGCTTTGGGCGACAGGCGTTCTCGACGAGGCAGGGCGAATGTTTTGAATCTTAGGAACCGAAAATTACTTTGCACACTGTGATTACTTTTCAGCTATGGTAGGTCATATTTTGTTTTATACCAGAGCTGTACTCTTAATTTTAAAGGATTTCAATGAACCAAAAGATAACTGTACATTAATTTGAATGCATAGATGGATGGGATGTGAAGAGGTGAAGAGAAAAGGAGAATGGACAGCAAAACTGTCACTAGGCCTAGTCTGGAGGCGGCAGCCGGAGGACAACAGGCCTGGCCCAGGTGACAAAAGGGGGAAGATTGTCCTGTCTGACCCCGGCCGGCTTGCTCTCAGGTGTGTGTGTGAGATCATGCCAGAGACATCACAGTGCCTTCTACAGAATTTTCGTCTTTGCCTATGTGAAGCGTGGTGACATTATAAGTCACTGGCGCCGTCTTATAATTTAGATGTAGAAATCTTTAAAAACAAATAAAACTCTGTGTGTGTGTGTGTGTGTATACAAAAACGACAAAGCAGGTGACCGGTGTGATGGAACACGGTTCGCGGTGTGGCACGCACGTACAAGGTGGACTTTGCTTTTACTTCATGACCAAGACCGAAAACTTATGTACTGAATCTGTACATCTTTTTATGAAACTTTTAAGCACCGGGCTGCTTACTTACACAATTTAGGTCTGCCAGAAAATTCTATCTGTGATAGATCTGTAAAGAGGGACAAGGGGGTTGGAGTTTACTATTTTTGAAGTTTACATTGTTACATACGAAATGGAAACCTTATTTTGAAATGTCATAACCCAATGGTGCACTCTGGGACCATGGGGTCTTTCGTTTCATAGGGGCAAGGGGCATTCATGACCTGAACTTTTTAGCAAATTATTACTCTCAGTTTCCATTACCCGTTTGGCCAAACAGATTAATAAACTATTTAAAAAAGAAGCATTTAGTGCTGTCTTGCTGGCCCCTTTGTTATGTCCCCACTACACTGGTTGGACTCTGCTTTGCTTTTCTGCTTTTCTCCCCCAGGTCTGGCCTTTCTGCCCTGGACCCCCTCACGGCAAGAACATTCGTATGTAAAGGCAGACTTCACTTTCGCTGGAGCGCAATGCAAAACGGTCAGCCAGGCCTCCGAGAAACTAAGACTCAGCAGCATTTCCTACCTCCCCCACCCCATGTCCTCTCTCTCCCGCAGGCTCCCGCCCTTGGCTCAGCCCTGGACATTGCTTCCAGCTCATTTTCCTTTGCAGATGGTTCCACAGCTCAGTGATCATTGGTTTCTCCCAGCTGCCTTAGAGTGGCAGTCTCAGTCGACTACGTTGACATGGCCTTGCATCTCGGCTGCCACACCTAACTTCTGCCTTGAGTGTCCTAACCTAACTCTGGCCCTACACAGAGTTCGAGTTACCCCGCTTCGGCCCTACACCAATATTCCAGGCAGCTACAGCCCTGGTGGTAAGATCCAGCGTCTCTCATTCTATAGCTGCAAGGGGCGGGGTTCTCTAAGAGGGGGTGCGAGCAGAACGGAGACTAGTCCCTTCAGGACGCCTCGCCCTACCACCCACACCTAGAGCGTCCCCACACCACGCACAACTGGCACATGCGCACAGAACCAGGAGAGTGTAACTGTCCAGAGCCGAGCATTCCCTGACCAATGAGCCCAGTGTGGCTGTGAGGGGGATCCCCTGAGCCCTGCAGTGAGGCCGGGGGCAGCAGGATCCTGGAACAGTCACCTTCTGTTGGAGCTCCAAACCCCGACAGTTACCCCCAGGAGCCAAGCAAATGTTTCCTTTGAAGCCAAAACATGAAAACTTGGGAAACCTGGCACTCGAGCAGATTTGCCTTATTCTCCCATTGGGCATAAAAGACCATGAAGACCCAAAAGAATTGAAGCAGGGGTTCAAAGAGATATTTCTATGCCTACGATCGTAGCGGCATCATTCACAATAGCCAAGAGGTAGAAGCAATCCAAGTGTCCATTAAGGGATGGCCGGATGAACTGGTGGTGTAGCCAGACAGTATCAGTAGCACCTGCAACAGTAAGAAGGTAAGAAATGGGAAGCCAGATGTTGAGAACTAGGGACTTCCAAGTTGTCTTTCATATACAAGTACAAAGATGACTATATAGTTGTTTTATAAGGTTGCACTTTTCCATCTTATTTATTAGAGGAATTTTTTTCCAGTTTTATTGACACATACTAGTGTATTAGTTAGAGGTGGGAACGTAACGATTTGATACCTGTCTATACTGCAAAACGATCACCACAGGAAGTTTACTTAACATCCCTCACCACCATCACGATTTTTTGATAACTTTTGAGACTTACTCTCTTAGCAACTTTCAAATACATAATACGGTATTAACTGTAGTTGCCATGCTGTACGTTACGTCCTCAGCACTTATTTATCTTATAACTAAGTTTGTACCTTTTGACCACCTTTACACGTTTCCCACCCCACCCCCCACCCCCTACCACCAGCAACCACTGAGCTGTTTCCTTTATCTTTGACTTTAGCTTTTTTAGATTCCACATGTAAGTGAGATCATGGGATATTGGTCTTTCTCTGTCCGACTTACCTCACTTAACGTAATACCCTCTAGGTCCCACGTTGTCGTGCTCTCTTAGAACTGAGTACTAGCCCATTGTATGTTTGAGCCACATCCTCATTGTCTAGTCATTCGTCAGTGGACACTTAGGTTGCTTCCATGTCTTGGCTATTGTAAATGGTGCTGTAATGAACATGGGGGTGCAAGCATCTCTTCGAGATTGTGTTTTCATTTCCTTCAGACATACCCAAGAGTAGAATTGCTGAATCTGTGGAAGTTTTATTTCTAATTTTTTGAGGAAGCTGCACAGTTTTTCAAAGTGGCTGCACAATTTATGTTCCTGCATCTACTGCATTTTAAAAGCATTTGAGCCAATATTTTTAAAGGGGGAGATTTCACGTTCAATAGGGATTTCTGATTTCTCTTGAATGACTTCTCTTGAAAGAAGCTTCCAGAAATATTAGGCCTGCATTTCATAGCAAAAATCTTCTGACCCCTAGTTGTGGCAGCAGCTTTCAGCCACCATTCATGAGTGTCTACATGTGTGTTTGCTCTGGCCTTGGCTTATTTGTATTACTTTTCTGGGCTTTATAGGCCTTTGAGGTTATTCTTCTTGCTGTGTAGAATTTGGGGCACAAGGACAGAAGATAGATTGATAGGCAGATACAGATGGAGGCATATGTATCCCCATATACAAGGTCAGATAATTTCGTGAACTCATCCTAGAAAAAGTACATTGCTACATACCTCATTGCTGAATATCACTACGGTCACCTTTGAAGCACTCCCCTTGGGAAGCTGTGCATGGATGCCGGTGCCTAGCTCACCCTTCCAAGCAATTTTAGAACTCTTTTCCTGGAATGGTAATCAGAGCTGTCATCATCTCCAAAATCTGACAATTAAGTTTGCGAATTGCCATCATGCACTTACGTTGGCAGCCCTGTACAAACAGCTCGGTAAGCTGTCATTTACTGAGTTGTTTGTACAGTACTGCCAACATAAGTTCACAAACTTAATACACACTGTATGTATTGTCACATTTTGGATATGACAGCAGCTCTGATGGCCATTTCAGAAAAAGAGTTCCAAAACTGCTTTGAAGGGTGGACTAGGCGCTGGCATCAGTGAGTAGCTCCCCCAGGGGAGTACTTTGAAGGTGACTGTAGTGATACTCAGCAATAAGGTGTGCAGCACTTTTTCAAGGATGAGTTCATGAAATTAATACACACATACGCAGTACATAAAGTGCGTATGTGCATTAGTGGGTGCGGCAGAACATAAAGCTGGAGAGGTAAGGAGAGCCCAAATCATGAATAATCCTTTCCAATGCCCACCCTTTTCTGACTGATAGGAAGACTGACTATGACTGAAAGGCATGTATGGCCAGCAGGGCACTGGGAGGTGGCCCTTCTTCACAGCACGGTGATGGAGCTCCAGGAGGCAGCAGGCAGCAGACATTGTCTAAATATTTTATGAGGAGCAGGGCCAGGGTGCTTGCACACCTTGGAGCAGGTGGAGGAGGCCTGTCCTAACCCCCAGGTGGGACCACACATGGGCGCCATGCTCATACCATTAGCTAATGGAATCGAGACGTGTCCAAATCAATCTAGCAACGAGGCAGACAGCAGAGGATCAGTAAGAAGGGCACTTCAGTTCCCTGGCCAAGGTCTGGCCACAGGGGTTCCATGTGGATCTCCAAGGATAGTTAGCAACAGAAACATCAAAACTAAAAATAGAAACTCCCTTAACTTTTATGGGAACTCGAAAGTGTATGCTCTGCTGATGATTATATTGACATTAGTATTAATAATGGATGTTTGCAGGAAACACTACATATTTCCAAACAACTCAACCATCGGGAATCCAAAGACTCTTTAGGCGGTTGCCAGGTTATTCTATGTGTCACCTGTGATGAGAAATCGATTCTAAAATTCTGTGTATAACAGTGGGCATGTTAGGAGTTTATGTGTGTATTTGCCCTTTCTTCTGCACCACTCTGTCACTCATGTGTGAATCTGGGAATTCTTCTAAACATTTAATACTAAAAACCAAAGTGACTTCATCATCTGTGCTGTTTTGCTAGAATGAATTACTTTTGAGGTTCTAATTAAATCGACTGTTCAGTAGAGCCTCAGCTTTACAGCAACAAGAAGACATGGCAGCAGTTGCTGTGACTCAGTGGCTTCCCTCTTAGTCTGGTCTGTATCAGCCCGCTGAGTGGGGGAGTAGAAGAGATTCTTTAGATCTACTTCAGGGACACATCTACAGCTATTAGCTACCACCTCAGCCACTGGAAAACCCTGAAGGGGTCACTCTTCAGGCACAGCACAGCATCTTCAGGAAGGCGTCTTTGAAATTCAAATACAGCCTTTGGAAAGAGCGTCCATTGAGCCCATTAATTTATTTACCCAGAATTCCCTTAAATGACTGGCCAGTAAGTCACCTCATATGCCCTGAGAGAATGGGGCAGGCTTTTTTTGTAGTCAGCTATTGCCATCATAATGCTGCATTAAAAACCCACCTGTACCCAGTGGTTTGTAACAAGCAGGCATCTGCAGGTGCTCCTTGGTCTGCAGGTGACAGCCCTTCGCTGACGAGATGGGGCTCCACCAGGCTGATGGGGGGGCTCAGTTCCTCTTCCTACACAGCTGCCTTGTTCTTTTGTCTTCCACTCGCCTTCTGCCTTCTGTGGTTTTAACTGAGCATTTTATGTGATTCCATTTCCCCTCCTTTCTTAGCACATTAGTTATTCTTATTTTTTTAACTTTTTAATTTAAATTTTTAATTTGACTTAGATTTTGCAATATACAATTACAACTACTCCAACCGCTTTCAAATAAAATTATACCCCATCATATGCAGCATGAGTACCTAATAATAATCCTTGTATCATTGCTGTCTTTCATTTAATTTATACAGAAGCATACATAGCTTATATGCATATGTATAAATAAGATAGGTACATAAGCATGCATAACTGCATTCATTGGAATACTATTTGCCTTTTGGTATGCCTTGTAATTAGTTTCTTGATAACCAGACATGAAGTACCAGCTGCCTTTAGTGATGTGGTGGTGAGGTGTGGGGGGAGGGACGCATTCTGTGGGACCCCATCTTTCAGCAAGCCCGTGCCCCGCAACTGTGGACTTCACAAATGAGTCTTTGTATTTTTCTTCCTCTCTTAGGTTGGAGAGAATGGCCAACCGGGGCGGGAGTTGGGTGTCTCTCTTCCCCGGGTGAGCTGTATAGTTATACATAGGCTCTGATAATAACCCCGCAGGCTAGGCTCTGGCTAACTAGCTTCTCCTGGGGACGGCCTTGATAAGAAGAAGAGGGCTCTGACATCTTTAAAAATGGTGTCTTTCCCACTCCTGCTGTCTGAAGCATGAGGGCATTTTTCTGCGGTATCCGCTGTGAAAACCTGGTTGAACTCCTGGAGTAAATCCCACAATAATGGGAGCGGGGAGAGAAACCTACACACAATAATGTGGGGGACCCCTGTGCTTGGGTCCCTGGCATTTTTGAACTGACAGATCCGGTTTCCTGCCTGGCCCGGGTGCCCCGTAGTCTCGGTTGTTTGGCTCTGTTCTGGTGAGTTCTCTCTGCGTTGGTCTCTCCAGTCTTGGGGCTAGTGGCTGGCCCTGCGTCCTCACCTCTGTTATAGATCCTAGAAAAGCTGTGTGTGTTTTAGCCTGTTCAGCTTGTGACTTGTTTGGGTGGAGTGACGACTTCTCAGCTCCCGACATGCAGAACTGGAAACCAGAAGGGCTTTCCTTACTTTTTACCACACTTTAAGAAATACTTTTAAGAATAGGTAAAGAGGGTCCGGGTATAAAATAAATAAGTCCTGGGGCTGTAATAAACAGCATGGTGGCCATAGCTAACAACACTGTATTACCTACTTGAAAGTTGCTAAGAGAGCAAATCTTAAAAGTTTTAATCACACACACAAAAATTCTGTAACTGCGATGACTGGTGTTAACTAAACTTACTGTGGTCACAATAGATACAAATAGGGAGTCATTATGTTGCACACCTGAAACTAATATAATGTATGTCAATTATACCTCAATTTAAAAAACTAAATAAAAGTTTTTTTTAAAAAGAAAAGAAATACTGAGGTAAAGCAAAACAAGTATTTACAGAACACAAACTGCAAACATAGGTGCGTCTGCCAGCTGACCCTGTGACCCTGCAGTGACAGGGCTACTGCACTGGCAGGCTTCAGGCTGTTCCTGCCCTGCCTCCCTTGGCCCCCTTCCTTATGGCCCTTGGCCCAACCCCCCACAGAGGTCTCCCCTCTCACGGTTCTCAGCCTGACCCTCACAGCCAGGAGTATTTTTATTTCCCACCATAAGATGAGCTCTTTCCTTTGTGGCCAGTGTGTCCCCTTTCCACACATGGGATTCATGCATCTAGCCCCTGTAGGTCTGGAACCATAGAGATTTATCCAGGTTCCAGGTGAGGAATGTGCAGTCACGGCAAGTCAGTGACAGTGCGCCACCCTCCAGGCGAAGACCCTTGTGTCACGAGCAGCTCTTTAAGCTCATTAATCAACCCATGGCGAATGGGACTGCCTCAAAGCTGGTCACGAGAGACTTCTGGAGGGGGTAGCCTGTATTCACATTCACATTTAGTGCGTGTTACGCTGAGAGTCAACTAGATCCCTAGGATTCATACCATCCTACTCGCCTGAAATTGTGTTGTTTGAAAATGGTATCTGTATCATTTAAATAGCCTCTGTCTCTAGGAAACTTAGAAATTAGTAAGAGGACACTTAGGGCCACCGGGCCTCTGACACAAGGCAGTGTGAGACCCTCAGGGCAGGCTTTGTGCCCTTTCGATCTGGTGGGGATGGGGAACTACTCATGAGGGAAATAACTTTTTGAGTTGGACCTAACAGGTTGAATAGGGTTCTCTGGAACAGGCAGATGACAGGGCAATTCAGATGAGCAGGAAAGCAGAAAGAAGCAGAATGTTAGGGGCAAATCCGGGGACAGCAGATAGTTCAGGTGACGAGATGGCCATCTATAAGGGACTGGTAGGAGATAAGACCAGGAAACAGGCTGAGTCCCGATGTGGGGGTCTTCAGTGCCACGCTGAGACATCCAGGATTCACGGGTCAGCTATAGAAAACCACTGGAAGTGGTTAAGCAAAAAAGTGTTATGATTACATGTCATCTTGTTTATTCCAGACCAGCATGCCCGGCTGTTGAGATGCCTTTGATCTTGAGTCTGTCACTAAAACTTTGAGCTATCCCCTCCAGCCCAGACTGCCTGTGGGTTTGACGTGCATCCTGGAATATGCTTCTTTAAATCAACTACAAAATGTACAGAAGTCATTGCCCCAGTGGTACCCTAAAGTGACCTCCCTCCAGGGTGGTGATTACTCAGATTCTTTGGCTGTGATTAGCCAACCATGTAATAGCCATGTGGAGTAGCACCCAGCCCACCACCCTCCACAACAATAGCAGGTATTATTGATTGCTTATATCAACACACGATTCCTTCACCAGCCCTATGAGATGAGGCGATGGACTGCATTCCTTGAAACTGCAACATATTTCCTTTCCCACACTCGAATCTATGCTCCATTCCCTGGTTTTCAATCCATCTTCAAAGAAAGTATGGATTTTATTAAAAAGATCTTCACAAATTCTCAGGCAACTGTAACTCTTTGAATATCTATGTGGTTAGTATAAAGATTTGTAGAATTCACAAGATCGATTAGAAATTTCATTTTTTATTGGTTTATTGCAGCTAAATGAAAAGTTTTAAATCTAGCCCAGGGGAATAGTGAAATAGAGTTTTAACTTAGCCAGGAAGCATGATTTTTATCTAAGTCATACTAATTTTCTGAAAACTTGAAAATCTAACAATGCCAGCCTGAGTCCTTAGTTGCCTAGGTAATGAAGCAGGTTTCCATGGAAACATGGGTCTATTAAAAAAAAAAAACTTGAATTTTAATGGTATGAAAAAGCATCATCCAAGAAATGCTAAACTTTCTTGGTGATGGTGAGACTTTTATGCGCATATCAGTAAATAGCTATGGTTGTTTTTGCCAGGAAAACAACCTTTAGATAGGCAAACAACTGTAACAGCCAATACTCTGTCTCCTTGCCTCCTTACACCAGTTTCAATCCCCAGAAGTATTTTAACCTTTATTGTAGAGAAAGAAAAGCTTTGTTTCTCAGTTGTGTTACACTCTTGCATTAAGTGTGACGAGTTATAAAACTTTTCTCACCAACACCTTGCCAACGAGGTTAGTAACTGGGTTCGTAACCAGGCCAGCATCTCATGGTCTTTCTTCTAAGTGAGACTGAGAGCGCGACGGAGCACTGGGGGTCTGTGCTCAGAACCCAGTGCTCTGCTGCCTGCTCAGGAAACACCTGTTAACTGAAGGTTTGTCTAACATTGCTTAAACAATGCTAGACATCCGTTTTCAAGGGATGACTGTCCTTTAAAAGCTGGTTAACAAGGGGATAGAACAGCAGTGTCCAACCTTTTGGCTTCCCTTAGTCACATTGAAAGAAGAATTGTCTTGGCCACACACACATAAAATATACTAATACTAGTGACACCTGATAAGCTAAAAAAAAAAAAGTCACTATAAAAATCTCATAATGTTTTAAGAATTTGTGTTGGGCCACATTGAAAGCCATCCTGGGCCGCAGGCTGTGCATGCCTGGGGCAGACCATAAGCTATAGATTTCCTTGCTGATTTGCTATAATTTACAGCAATTAAGCATAGAGAGGTGAGTGAATTGTCAAAAGTCATGTAGCTAGTAAATGGCAGACCCAGGATTTGAACCCTTAAAGTCTATTATAGAAAATGGGATACACTAGCTTGTTTGAGACTCTGGGGAGAGATCAGGTTGACCTGGAAGGGTTTTATCTCACGTTTGGCCTTCACCTTGGTTTCTAAACTACCTGTACTTTAAGTGATGGGCCTTAGACCAGGCATGTCCAACCTGAGACCCAGGACAGCTTTGAATGCAGCCCAACACAAATTCTTAAAACATTATGAGACTTTTTTTTGCGACCTTCCTTTTAGCTCATCAGCTATCATTAGTGTTAGTGTATATGTGGCCCAAGACAATGCTTCTTCCAATGTGGCCCAGAGAAGCCAAAAGGTTGGACACCCCTGCCCTAGAATATTAGGCTTAATGGTGAAGAAGTGAGTTGGGGATGTAGAGTGAATGTCATTTTATTATATGGAAATAGCAGGAAGAGCTCATTAAAGCTCACTGGACTACCTTCCAACAGGTATGATGGGACTAAGGTTTGCAATTAATTAGTTTGCAATTAAATTTTATTTTTATCGTAGTAGTCTGTGCATAGAGATTTCTTTAAATCAAACCGATCATCTGCTCCACCCCTTACCTTCACCTCTTCACTTTTCTTTATCTCCATATTTGGAAAGAGTATTTATGTTGTCATTTTTACTTTATCAAGTTTTCAGAATACATGTTGACTTCCCACCATGTTAATGATAATATAGGCACTCCTCACTTAACAACAGGATTCCATTCCTATGACTAGGTCATTGAGTGAATTGGTCAATAAGCAAGGAGCTTAAAGGTGGATGTCTTGTGGTATGTTGTGGTGCCATGGGGTCTGTGTCTTTCAATAGATATCACATGACACCACACTTAACAATATATGTAGTCTTGTGTGATTGCAAACACTTCATGTAGTGAATACTAACTGACTCAGGAATGAGACAAAGACTGAGAAAGGGGATTCCCAAGACTCACACAAACTGAGAAAAGGGATTCCCTGCACTAAAGAATTGCTTGTAAGTATGAGCTGTTTTTAAACAGGTATGTCATTAAGTGAGGAGTGGCTGTATAACATAATAAACATTTATTATTTACTTTGTGCCAAGCATTTTTATTAGTACATCGTATGTACATATATACACACACATTTACACACATACACGTTTTATCTTTACAATAAGGGAGGCAAGTAGCATTATTATCTTCATTTTACAAAGGATGAAACTCAGGGACAAAGAAGTTGGATTATTCTTGCCAAGTGTGCCTATGGTGCACATCAGTTATATTTCTAGGAAAATTTCCATAAGTTGGCAAAAAAATACTTCTACTCACATGTCAAGAATTAGTCACATAGCCATATCTAGCTGCAAGGAGCCTGGAAAGTGTAACTTTTACTTTGGGTAGCTAGGTGCTTAACAAAAAAATGTAAGCAAATTTGGAAGGTAAGAATATATATAGGAATCTTGTTGATTCCATCATATTTTCTACATATATAATCATGTCATCTGAGAATAAAGACAGTTGTCCTTCTTTTAGTCTGGATGTTTTTTTATTCCTTTTTCCTGGTTTATTGCATTGGCTAAAACCTCCAGTACAATGTCTAATAGTAAGACATTAAGTGAGAGTTATTGTTTAATTGTCCTTGCTCTTTGGTGAAAAGCAATCTTTCACTATTAATTATATGTTAACTGTAGGGTTTTTGTAGATGCCTTTCATTAGGTTGATCCTTTCTTTTCCTACTTTTCTTGGATATTTTATCAGAAATGAATGTTGCTTTTTGTCAAGTGTTTTTTCTGTGTCTATTGAAGTGATATTATGGTTTATTTTTAAGTCTCGTAATATGGTGAAATACAAGATTAATTTTTTTCCAATGTTAAACCAATCTTGTATTACTAAGATAAACCCAGTTGATCAGGGCATATTATCTTTTTAAGATATTATTAGATTCAATTTCTACTTTGATTAAAAATATTGTTTTGTAGTTTCTTTTCTTCTAATGCTTTTGCCTAGTTTGGTATTGGGATAATGCTAACCTCATTATGAGTTGAGAATTATCCTTACTTTTTAATTTTCCGGAAAATTTTGTGTAGAATTGGTATTCTTTAACTATTTGATAGGATTTACCAATGAAGCCATCTGAGCTTAGAATTTCCTATGGAAAGGTTTTTAACCACAACCTTAATTTTTTACAAGAAAAGTGTTATTCAGTACCTATTCCTTCTTAAGTGAGCTTTGTAGTTTGTGTCCTTCAAGGAATTTGACTAGCTCATTTAATTTGTCAAATTTATTGATGTGAAGTGACTCATAATATGTTCCTACCATTTTTAAAAATTGCCTGTGGAATCTGTAGTGATGTCACCTCTTGAATTTCTGTTATTATTAATTTGTACTTTTTCTCTGATCTGTCCAGCAAGAAGTTTAGTAATTTTATTGACCTTCACAATGAATTTACTTTTGATTTAACTGATTTTTCTATAGCATTTGCCTGTTTTCTATTTTATTTGCATTTAAATAATACTTCCCTATTCTGTTAATTTGGGTTCAATTTGTTCCTTTCCTAGTCTCTTAAAATGAAAAGTGTGGACATTGATTTGTGATCTTCTTTTCTAATATAAGCCTTTAGTACTAAAATTTTCTGCATAAGTAATGCTTTAGCCTCATCCCTCAAATTTTGATATGTTGCATTTTTCTGTTCATTCAATTAAAATGCTTTTTAAATTTTTGTTCTGATTTCTTTCTTGATCCATGGGTTATTTAGAAATGTGTTATTTTATTTCCAGATACATGGGGATGCTCCACAAATCTTAATTGATTTCTAATTAAATTCAATTATGAAATGGCTTGAATATTGTTCTATAATTCAGAATATGGTCTATCTTAGTAAATGTTTCCTGTATACTTAAAATAATCTTTATTGTGCTATTGTTGGGTGAAGTGTTCTAAAAATATCAATCAAGTTGGTTGATAGTATCATCCAACTCTTCTATGTTATGGCTAATTTTCTACCTACCATTATTGACAGAGTGGTATTGAAATCGCTGACTATATTATGTATTAGTTTATTTCTCTTTGCAGTTCTATTTTTTTCTGCTTCATGTGTTTTAAAACTGTTATTAGGGGCATAAACATTTAGGGTTATGTTCTTTTTATTAATTAGCACCTTTATTACTAAGATCTTCTTTATTTGTGATAATATTGATTTGAAATCTATTTTATATGTGCTAATAAAGCCACTCTAACTTTCTTTTTACTAGTGTTACCATAGTATATCTTTTATTTTTTTACTTTAACCCACTTGTCTATTTAAGCAAGGCAGAGTATAGGCAGAGTGTAATTGGGGTTGTTTTTTAATCCAATCTGAAAATCTCTCCCACTTAATTGTGGGTATTTAGGCTATTTATACTTTATGTGATTACTAGTATGGGTAGGTTTATATCTATCTTCTTAAAATTTGGGTATTACTTGTTCTTTTGTTGTTTTTTTATTGTTATCTCCTTCGTGTCTTATTTTGGATTAATGGAATTTTTTATGATTCAATTTTATCTTTGCTGACTATTGATTGTATCTCTTTTGAAAAAAAAAACTAGTGGTTGCTTTAGAGCTTATAGTGTACATTTTTAAGTTGCCATGTTCTGCTTTTAATTGATATTATACCACTTCATGTATAGTATAAGAGCCATACAATAGTATATTTCCATTTCTTCTCTAATGACCTTTATGCTACTGTAGAATATATTCTAAACCCCATACTATGTTACTATTTTTTCTTCTTTTATACTAATCAAGAATTTATGCCATTTACCCATTATTATGTAGAGTTATATTACTTTACCATTTTTATTAGCTACTTACCATAGAGATTACAGTATTCATCTTTGATACATTAAAGTCTAATATTACCTAGAACTTTTATTGTCTGACCAATCTTGGAACCTACAACACTCTAACTTTTGCACTATTGTAAATTTTAATTATATCTATCG
This sequence comes from Lyroderma lyra, assembly GCA_004026885.1. Lineage (NCBI taxonomy): Eukaryota > Metazoa > Chordata > Mammalia > Chiroptera > Megadermatidae > Lyroderma > Lyroderma lyra. The sequence continues at coordinate 105,786 of PVJL010002297.1, forward strand.
ATATATTTATAACATATATAAATAAATGCATATACAATTATAAGTAAATAGTACAATATTACATATACAAATAGAGAATATATAATAAAATATAACATTTTAATATGCTTATTTAAATATACATATAACATATTATGTGTACAAATATATATTAATTATATAAAGATATATGAATACATATATACATATATTTAAATACAATTTATTAATATATAATTTATTATACCAACATATATATTTCAAACCCCACAAGATATTTTAATGTTTTACACAATTAGTATTTATTAAGCTCTGGCCACAAAGTTATCATTTTCATTAGGTCAATTCAAAATATCTTGTGTGTATCTAGACCCTTCTCTCTCAAGTTATTTTCCTTCTGCTTGAAGAACTTTTTCCCATGATTCCTTTATTTATGTTTGTTGTTCCTGAATTCTCTCACTACTTATTTGTTGTAAGACGTATTCATTTCTCCTCACTTTTTGAAGGTTTTTTTCATAAAGTATGTATTTTTATGTTGCTAGTTCTTTTCTTGCATCATTTTGAAGGTATCATTTTCACTTCACTATCAACACTTGACTTCTTTTTTTTTTTTTGCTTTTTGGTATGTGGGTAGCTCCCTGACTGGGAATTGAACCCAGGCCGCAGCACTGACAGCACCAGCGCCGAAGCCTTAAGCCACTACACCATCAGGGAACTCCCTAACACTGTTGACTTCTTAACAGAATGAAGACTTAAAAGTATAGTGAAGTGAGAATGATATTTGAAGGTAAGATACCATTTGTTTTTGTGTTTGTTTTGGGTTTTTTTGTTTTTGGTCTCTGCATTTAAAATTTTTTTCTTTAACTTGGTTTTTACTAGTTTTATTATGCTCTCAATTGTGGTTCATAAGCTTCTTAAATCTGGGTGTGATGTTCACAGTGCTTAGTTTAATGATGTTTTCTAAATCCGTGACTTGATGTATTTAGTTTTAGAACATTCTTCGCCAGTAGCTGTTTAAATATTGCACACAGTCCATTCTGTCCCTCCTCTTCTTCAGAAATCCAATTATATATATGTTAAAACTTTGCAATGTGTGTCATATATTTCTTACACTCTCTTTTATATTTTCCACCTTTTAGTTTTTTCATGCTTTAATCTGAATATTTTCTTCTGACATATCTCCCAGTTTAATTAATTTTTAGCTGTGTCTAACCTGATATACTCATAACATATAATTTTAATAGAAATAGTTTTCACTTTTAGGATTTCTATTTGTTTCTCCCTTATAGTATCTAGTTCTTTAATGAAAAATTACACTTTGTAATTTAATTTCTTGTCCATATTAATCATATTTGTTTTAAAATCTGTATCTATTTATATTTTCTATGAATCTTTTGTACTGTCTGCATTATCTTGATTTTTTATGTATTTTTTCATGTCTAGTTATTTTTTGTTGCATTTCAAATATCATGTATGGAAAATGTAGAAAAATTTAGGGCTCTAGGCTCTAGATGATGTCACTTTTCTTCAGAGAAGACTTACTTTTGCTCTGTCTAGCAGTTAGACTGGGGAAGGTTAGCTTAATCCAATCAGAGATTAAGTTTATCCAAAGCTAGTCTTTAATTCTTGTGAGGTATGGTAGGCTGAAGCGTGACTCCCTAAAAATGATATCCACATCTTAACCCCTGGAATCTGCAGGGGGAAAAAAAGACTTTGTAGTTGTCATTAATTTAAGGATCTTGAAATGCAGCAGTTATCCTGGTAGGCCATAAATGCAATCATCTGTATCCTTATAAGACAGCAGGAGAGCATGATTTGATGGATATAAAAGAAAAGGAGTCAATGTGACTACAAATGCAGAGATTGGAGTGATGTGGCCACAAATCAAGAATGTTGGCAATCACCAGAAGCTGGAAGAGACAAGAAACGGATTCTCTCCTTGAGCCTTGAGCTATGGTGGTCCTGTTGGTATCTTCTTAATTTCAGCCCAGTGATCCAGATTTTGGACTTTTGGCCTCCAGAGCTCACCAAAAATAAATTTCTGTTTGTGGCAAAACACCACGTTTTTGGTAATTTCTTACAACAGAAACAGAAAACTAATATATGAGTGCTGGTCTAGTTCTTCTTACTCAATTACTAGAGTTTCTCAGATTCAATTTTTTCAGTGAATTTATTAATTTATTTCCAAACACTTGGCTACTATGCGTATGCCAAAGTGCTGTCCGTGGTGCTGACAATACGTAGTGAACAAAACAAAAGCCCATGATCTCAGGTGCTTAGATTCTACTTAGAGGAGATGGACAAAAACAAAAATAAACAAATGAATATATAATATAGACACATAAAAATAATTTCAGAAGAATAAAATAAGGCAACAGAGAGTGACAGAGGGTGCTATTTGTGTCAATGTGTGAAGCCTTTCTGCTGGGAGAAATCAAGCAAGTCACACAAATAGTGAAAGCATTTTCTGTGGAGAGGGAACGGCAAGTTCAGGGCTCCAAAGTGAGTGGGAGCCTGTTGGGGAGCAGAGCTATGTGTATTAGGGGTGGGAGTCAGGCCTCTAATTCCTTATTCACAGAATTCCATCCACTTCCCCAGCTGCATTTCCAGCCCATGCCTCACCTGGCACCATGTCTAACATTGACACACGCAGTTGATTTTATTTTGAACATTCCTCCTCTCTACGACAAAATTATTTGCACTAATAATCATAAAATGGAACAGTGAACTTTATATATATAATATAAAGAAACATAGTGAACTTTATATATATAATAAATAAAATAAAAGTAAAATAAATATTACAGTACAAAAAGAGGGAAAATGTAATGGATAGTGCTTTTAAGTACATAAGTATATTTTTTGAAAAACAAACAAATGTATTCCTACATATTGACCTGTGACAGTAATGAATATAAAAATTTGCTGTTTATTTTCAAGACTTAACTTCTGCAAATTTTTCAGTGACTTCATTAAAATTTATCTTCTTACATATTCATGTTATTAGATAGTATAGACAGGTCAATTTATCTTCAATTATAATTGATCAAAACACTTATTTTATTTAAACATTTTCCTCATACAAATAAAATATATATAAATATATTAAAAAGTCTTATGTTTTCTTTGGCAATTTATTCATCAAAACCCCATTTCACAATGAATTTTAGAAATTGCAATACTGTCTATATTGTTGGATTTGGGGGTTCAATTTAGAAGATTTTGAGTATCTTTTCAATCAAAAGAATTCTACTACATTAACTCCATTTGAAAATCCATCATAAGTTTTTATTATGTTCATAAAAACTTCCAAAGATTTTCTCCTGTGGAAGTTAGAGAACATCACTGACCCGTGAGGAACACTGGGTATTTCATTGCCTAAAATGAACACCTAGTTCTTGGAGGAATTGCTTGAGCATTTTTGCCCTTGCGATTTCTTCTGGCAAAGTCTGACTGGTTGCTTTTGTAATTTCTCTTTGCACTCTTCTCTGAAATGTGCTTCTTTCTTGCATGTGCATAGCAGTTTTCTCACATTATGTTGTCACATAGTTACTGACCTTCTCTACAAATTTTGTACACAGATTTTCAAAGAGCAATTTTAAATATCTTTGAAATAGTTTTTTCCTGATTCCTTCTTTAGTTTTAAGACAAACAATTAAATGAATACATTTTGTTATTAAATAGATTAAGCAGTGAAATATTTCATATGTAAACTAAAATTTGTACTTATCAAACAAAAATGTTGCACATTGCAATTTTCCCTCTGTTTAATTTTCAACACAAGAGTTCAATTGGTCACCTAAAATGATAGAATTGACAGAATCGAAGTAACTCGAGTTCTGTTTCTTTGCCTATACAGTCATGATGCTACCTTTTAATTCAAGTCTATTGTTTAAATGAGGGACTACACAGTATCCCAGAGGATGAGGTCAGGAATCTGTTGAAAGCCCCCATTCTGATGCACATGTACTTATGAAAAGAACTGTATGTCAGAGGCTCACTTTTGCTGGGGGTGCTCTGCATTAACTTCTAGATAGAACCCAAAGTTTATTAAAGAATAAGTCATAAAAGTTGCTAATTTGAAGCACACATGTGTGTGTGCATACATATGTTATGCATATATTATCATACACATTGTATGTACATGTTATAACCCCCACTGCTCTGTCCCTCTGGCCTGGAACCTGGCCCTGCCCAGGGCCAGCACTTTCTTTCCTCTCTCTTCTTTAAAGTTCCCGGACACAGGGAGAAACCGGAGAATGATCTTAAGCACCTTTTGTTTTGCTTTCCTTCTGATAATGGAGGACAGCTCAAGGCCTTCCTTTAAAGCTGCTGGGCCAGGGGACTCCCATTATTTGGGGGAGACAGTGAGGGGAAGCTGGGTGTCAGTAGTCAGTGTGGGGTGGGGGAAGTTGAATCTGAAAGACCTGGGTTCTCATCCTGACCCACGTCCACCAGCTTTGTGATGAGGAACAAGTTACTGATTCTCTCTGGAATGCCATCTTTAAAGCCAGAATAAAATTAGCACCTCACAGGACTGTTATGCAGATCAAATGTGGTAATGCATGTGAAAAGTGACTTATAAACTATAAAACACTAAAAAGCATTCGTAGAGTTTAATGATACCTGAGCTTCCCTCCTCCACCTATTATGTCTTCTATAAAGACAGAGGGTGCCAGAAAAAGTATACATATTTTAAAAAAGGAAAAAAACTGTATTAAAATTGTAATATTAAATTTATACTGATAACAAAAGATGAACACAAGTCACATTTGATTTCTGCAATTACAAGAGGTTCTCAGAGTGGTTATCATCAGCATCCAGACACTTCCAATTACAGCAAACTACTGCTTGAGCAACACTGACATCTCTTAAAATATGTATAGCCTTTTTTTTGCCCTAACTAGACATGGTGCTGGCCAGCTTGTTGGAGAGGCCGCGACCGGTGAACCAGCAGGGGTTTTTCGGACTCAGGGGTCATGCAGATCTTTTGGATCTTGGTCCAGGAGTCCCAGTGATGGGCTGAGCCTGGCTGCACCCAGCTGGGGTGTCCCAGAGGAACCGAGAATCAAAATACTTCATGGAACCACCACCCTGGCCTTTAAGTTTCAACATGGAGTCATTGTTGCAGCGGACTCGCGGGCCACAGCCAGTGCCTACAGTGCCTCCCAGACAGTAAAGAAGGTGATAGAGATCAACCCCTACTTGCTGGACACCATGGCTGGGGGTGCAGCGGATTGCAGCTTCTGGGAGAGGCTATTGGCTCAGCAGTGTTGAATCTATGAGCTTCGAAACAAGGAACGCATCTCGGTAGCAGCTGCCTCCAAGCTACTCGCCAACATGGTGTATCAGTATAAAGGCATGGGGCTGTCCATGGGCACCATGGTCTGTGGCTGGGATAAGAGAGGCCCTGGGCTCTACTATGTGGACAGTGAAGGAAACCGGATCTCGGGAGCCACCTTCTCTGTAGGTTCTGGTTCTGTGTATGCATATGGGCTCATGGATCGGGGTTACTCCTGTGACCTGGAGGTAGAACAGGCCTATGATCTGGCCTGTCGAGCCATCTAACAAGCCACCTATAGAGATGCCTACTCAGAAGGTACAGTCAACCTCTACCATGTCCGAGAGGATGGCTGGATCCGAGTTTCCAGTGATAATGTAGCTGACCTACATGACTAGTACAGTGGATCTTCCCCCTGAAAGAGGATGACTATTGTTGGTCATATGAGTACAGCTCTCTGTTCTATAGTGGAGGAGTTCCCAATTGTATCAATTATTTTTTTAAAGCTCTAGTGCATAGACCTCTGTGTTTTACCAATTATTAATGAGCTGCTACAGAGGTAATGATTTACTTTCTTAGATGTTAACATTACACTACTGAACCTTTAAAAAAATGTATAAATTTTTTTGGCACTCCTGTATGTATATTAGAATAGGAAAATGGTCAATTTACAGCATGCATCTACCATGGTATATGACACTGACTGGCCCCCTGTGAAAATATCCTCATTTCTACTAGTGCTTGGAAAGAAAATGGACACCAAAGTGTACATCATATGACCACTTATACAATGAAATTTGAAACTGTTAGGTCTCCTACTAAAAGATTTGCAGTGAGTTATAATCAGCTATTTAATTAATATTGGTTTCTATAACACAGAATTTAATTCCCAGAAACATTGAAGGTCTACAGTTGACATTGTCTTGATGGGAAAGAAACTTACTTCCTGTTATAGATTCACAAACAGGGACTTCTCAGAGGGAATCAAGGAGTAGCCTACTGAGATGGTGTTTGCATGGACTGTATCTAAATAGAGCATTTGCTTTGCAAATACATGGTTTATATATCATCACATCCAAGGCTGTCATAGGCTGGAGGATCTGGTGAGGACATCTAGTGCCCCTCCCTTCTAGCTTACCTCCGCTGTGTGCAAAACAGTGTTTGTTTTGTCCCTCCTCTCCTCCATCTCTCCCTCTCTCCCATTTTCAGAGAAGCTTCCAGAAGGAGAGGAGTTTCTTCAGCCATCTTCAGAACCATCTTTCTGTGCTCATTGCCTTCATTTTCAGGAAACTAAATTTTCTAGCAACCTGTTTTCCTTCTGTTAAGGTTTTGGGGCCAAGCAATTCAATGGATAGAGTTCTATTAATATTTTCTAAGATAGAAAATGTGGGAAGAATAGATTTAGAGGGATATAAGGGTATGGTTTTGGACATATTATCTGTCTTGTGGGATGTTATTAGGCCATTAGATACAAGACTTTGGAATTTAGGAGAGGAGTTGAGGACAGAGTTTAAACCTGAGATATTTTTAAAATTTTTATTGTTAGACTTACTGGGGTGACATTGGTTAACAAGAATTGCATAGGTTCCAGGTGTATAGTTCTACAGTTCATCATCTATGTGCTGCATTATGTGTTCACCACCCAGAGTCAGTTCTCTTTCTATCACCATGTATTTGGCTCCCCTCCCTCCGTTTCCACCCCCACTCCCTACCTAAACCTGAGATTCTTGACTGTCAACAGTCTTTAAAGCCAAGCTTATGACTACAGCAATTTACACTACAAAAACAGAGCCTGCTCTATTCAATAGTGAGTACTGGGTATATTTATTTCTGTGCAACAATTGAAGGCCAGAGGAGAGCAAACCTGGTCTGAGTAGGCCTGCTGATAGTAGCCTCCCTGCTGCCCCTGAGCAGCCCAGAGTTCTTCCCATAAGTCTAAATCCACCCTCCACAAGTTAAGGACTCATGTTTACTCTTCTTTTCTTTCCTCCTTGCCTACCTCAAAACTGTGACATGTTGTCATGTTGTTCAGCAAATATCACTCACCACCCCCGCCCACTTGGGGCAGGTATATTTCCCCATGACACTGACTTTGGGCCTGGCCACAAGTCTGCTTTGGCCAGTGGCATGAGGAGTGTTCAAATGTGCTTCTGCAGATTGGAGAATCATAACATAATGATTCAATATTTGTAAATGTGGAGAAATGATCACCACAATAAGTTTAGCTAACATCCATTATCCAACATAGTTACAGAATTTTTATATTATCATGAGAACTTTTAAGATTTATTCTCCCAGTAATATTCAATATGCAACACAGAATGGATAACTATAGTCACCATCCTGTACATCAGAGCTCCTGGACTTATTTATTTTGAAACTGGAAGTTTATACCTCTTTCTTCACCCACTTTCCCCACCCCACCCCCAGCATCTGGCCAGCACCAGTCTCCTTTGTATTTTTGAGCTTGTTTTTTTAATTTTTAGATTTCACATATAAGTGAGATTATACAGTATTTGTCTTTGTCTGACTTGACTTCACTTAACACAATACCACCAAGTTCCATTTATGTATCAAATATGGCAAGACTTCATTCTTTTTTTCTGGCTGAATAATATTCTCTCTCTCTCTCTCTCTCTCTCTCTCTCTCTCTCTCCCTCTCTCTCTCTCTCTCTCTCTCTCTCTCCCTCTCTCTCTCTCTCTCTCTCTCTGTGTGTGTGTGTGTGTGTGTGTACCTACCACATTTTCTTTATCCATTCATCAGTTGATGGACATTTAGTTTATTTCCACCTCTTAACTATTGTAAATAATGCTGCAGTGAACATAGTGGTTCATATATCTTTTTGAGTTATTGTTTTCATTTTCTTCAGGTACTCAGAAGTAGAATTGCTGGGAGAAGTCAAGGATAGAGGTTAAACCTGAGGTTCTTGACTATCAGTGCTGTTTAAAGCCAAGCTTGTGAATAGAACAATTATAATGGTAGTTCTATTTTTAACTTTTTTGAGGAACCTCTATACTGTTGTCCAAAGTGGCTACACCAATTTACATTTCTACCAATGATACACAGGGTTGCCTTTTCTCCACATCCTCACCAACACTTGTTTTCTCTTGTCTTTTTATTAATAACCATTTTAACAAGCATGAGGGAATATATTATGGTGGTTTGGTTTGCATTTCCCTGATGATGAGTGATGGTGAGCACCTTTTCATGTACCTGTTGGTCATCTGTATATCCTCTTTGGAAAAATGTCTATTCAAACCTTTTGCCCATGTTTTAATCAAATTGGTTGTTTTGCTATTGAGTTGTATGAATGCTTTATATATTTTGGATATTAACCCCTTATCAATATATGACTTGAAAATATTTTCTTCCATTCAGTAGGTCACCTTTCCATTTGGATGATAGGTTCCCTTGCTGTGCAGAAGCTTTTTAGTTTGATGTAGTCCCACTTTTTTTATTTTTACTTTTGTTGCCTTGGCTTTTGGTGTCAAATCCAAAAAACTATCAGCAAGACTAATGTCAAGGAATTTACCATCTATCTTTTCTTTTAGGAATTTTATGGTTTCAGGTCTTACATTTAAGTCTTTAGCCCATTTTGAGTTAACTTTTGTATATGGTGTAAGATGGGGGTCCAGTTAAGTTTTATGTATGGTGTAAGATGGGGGATGAATAGGTGGGGCCCAGGGGATTGTTAGGACAGTGAAACTACTCTGCATGATACTATACTGATGAACACATGCCATTACACATCTGCCCAAACGCATAGAATGTACAGCACCAAGAGTGAATCCTAAGGTTAACAATGGACATTGAGTGACTGTGACGGTTAATGTAGGTCCATTGATTGTAATACAGGTTCTGCTCTGGTGAATGATGTAGACAGTGGGGGAGGCTGTGCATGCGTGTGTGTGTCGGGGGGGATATATGGAAACTTTCTGTACCTCACTCTCAATTTTGCCATGAACTTAAACTTAAAACTGCTCTTTAAAAAATAACATTTTGATGGGGAAAATAAAAAGTAAAGAAAGAGATGAGACTGCCATGGCAGATAAAGTACCGACTTCCTGAAGATGGATGGTCAGGAATGTTGAGATATTCTTAAGGATAAAAAGGAGATGGGATTTTACCATATTTTGCCAAGTATAATGCTCCTGTATGTAACATGCACCCACGTCTTTGGCCCAAACATTTATATAGGTACAGAATTAGAACTACCCATGTATAATGTGCATCCTTATAAATCTGGGCAAAAAAAAATGCATTTACACAGCAAAATATGGTACTGTGCAAAGGAAACTAAGTAATTAAAACTGCAATTTAAAATACATGCAGGAGAAAGTGTTACCAAGAGTAGGAGCCATTGCCCCTACAGAGCTCCAGAGAAAGGCTACACTAAAATAAAAACGAGAGCTGTGTTACTAATGCAAAGGTCAGTGGAAGGCAGCCACTGGTGTCAATCCTAGCATGCTGCCGACCAAGGGATGAGCCTGCCTAGGAAAGGCTGTATTTGTTGGAGATAGTGAGGGGAGCAGAGCTAAGGTGAGATAACTGAGCCCCCTTGACCCAGTCAAGTTGAAGAAGAAAGAGGATCGTTGCCAGTGGTTTTGGTGCATGGTGATTATCCTCTGAACGGGAAGTTCTGACATAAAGGACCCTCCAAGTGGGCCCGCAGACCCCTCACACAGGAGGCCATCTATCCCCACATCCCACTCAGCCCTAATTCCCATCCTTTCCCCTTGATCAAAAGGGTCAGGGTACTGACATAATTGAGCAATGACAAGTTTAAATAGATAGACTGTGATATTCACTGGGTATTTAAGCAAACCAGCACCATGAATAAAGGTATTCAACCCAAAAGTCAGAAGTACTGCCATTCGAGGAAAAAGAATAAATTGAGTGAATGGAAGGAGACTTTAAAATAAGGTGTGATTGATATTTTCAGAGGATTGTATAAAACGAGAACAGGTTGCCTGCCAATCGCTGGATCCAGCCTTCAGCTCTGGGATTCAACCCTCCACATCTGCTCTCATGACTGAGTCTGGGTCCTGAGGCCCTTAGGTCATGAGGTGGAAACACATGGTGCCTTCATCTAGTGCCATGACAGGCTTGTGTTGTGTCACTGCTGCGGGCAGCACATAGGTGCTTTCGTGTGCAGGGGACGTTCGCATGGCAGAAGTGCTTAAGTAAGAGAAAACAATTAACTTACCAAAGCCTTTGTCTCAGGTACCACGAATACAATCAATTCTTTCTTTATTTTTACTTTGCTCTTTTCTCTCTGAAGGGAGATGAGGTTCGGAGCCTGTTGAGAGATATTACTCTTTCTGGCTGTACTTTTCCAAGATTTTTGGCCTGAGTTGGTGCCCTTTTCTTTAAACAGAATTGACATGCCAGTTTCCTTTTTTGCATGGTTTGTTTTTGCTTCCAGTTTTCTAAGATTTGGGGAATGTGGAAAAATTGATATCCAGCTTCACTTCCCTTCTTTACAATCCATTCTGTATCACAAATATCTGTTCCTGGGAGTGACAAGCACCTGTTTGTGGTCCAATTTATGGTTCTGAAGGTTTTCACAAACTAGTGTGATATTCTCACCAGTGGCACTTGGTGACTAAAGAACATTTTCAATGTTAAGCAACTCATAACACTCAGAGGTGTATGCACAGTGGTCTAGATTTAACATGCATAAAATGTGGTGCCAATTTGTTATATTAGCAACCAGATAAACTTTGTGCACTAAACATGCAAATAGCTATAATTTTATGAAAACATTTAATAAATATTTAAACTTTCAGAAAATTAAATAAAAATTTAACTATATTTTATAATAACAATTTATTATTTCATAATCATTATATTTGTTTTCCCTTTAAAATTTTAAGAGATAAATTGGAATATTTTAGAATAATCACACCATAAATGTATGTAAAAATATTTTAATTTTTTAATTCTTTACATTGACTTCAGTTTACATTTTATGAATACTCAAATTGTGTGTACTTTGATACAATTACATTTACATTTTAATTATTTTAGATCTGTATACAAGTTATATGAAAATATTTAACAACATAATTTTTTGAAATGAAGGCAAGAAAATGCATTTATAGAATAAATATATAGTGTTGTATAAATCATTTAGTTAATTAAATATTGCTAACCCATTGCTACAGTCTGAATATTGTGACTGCAAAATTCATATGTTGAAATCCCAATTGATGGTAAGCCCTGAGGAAATCCTGACCTTAAGGGGGTGGGGCTTCCCGAAGTGCTTAGGTCATGAGGTGGAGCCCCCAGGAATGGAGTTGGAGTTCTTCTAAAAGAAACCGCAGTCCCTCCCGCCATGTGGGGATACAAGAAGTCTGTGACCCAGAAGAGAACCCTCACCCAACATGCTGGCACCCTGAACTTGGACTTCCAGCCTCCACAACTGTGAGAAATAAATGTCTGTCACTTATAAACCACCCAGTCTGTGGTATTTTGTTAGAGCAGCCCAAACAGGCTAAGGCAGCCATGACAGGACTCCCAGGTACAGGTAATAGTCATCTTTGACATTTTGGCAATTTTTAGTCATATAAACGCACACCTTTAAACATATTTTTAAATGTTGCCATTATGAAGGTACATGCAAAAAGGTAAAGAATAGAACATACTTTATTTTTAGCCCAATTCATAACTTTTAAATACTAGGCACATTGAACATAGACTCCTGTTTGTCTCAGCTTACTAGAAACAGGCCTGAACAGGCTGTAATTACTTAAAACATATTTGTAATTTTTGTAAATAGGTTACAGTTAACCATTTAAAAACACAGATTCTCAGATAAGATTTTTTTAAATGTCACTATATGCTATGTATAATAGGTAAAACTAAATCAAAATGACAGAAAAAAAGGTTGAAAAGAAAGGATTTAAAAAGATATACTGAGGAGATGCTACCGAAAAGAAAAGTAGATGTAGTAATATTGATACCAGGTAATCTACAAAAAATCAAGGCCAGAAATATTAAATGAGTAAAGAGGGACTTTATATTGATGGAGCACATAATTCTATGCATATAACAAGATAGCTGTGAGCTATTATAACGGTTTGAAATATAAAAAGAGAAATACACAAATACATAAATCATATTTTAATGTGCCCCTCTCAGGAATCAAATAATTCAATAACAGCAATGAAAATATATGGGTTTTGAGTGAATAGCACAAACTTAGCTGTATGGATGGATGGATATGGATCGATAGAGGGAGGTACAGAGATAGATGCAGAGTTAGATACATGACAGGTAGATTAATTGATTGTAATATTTATAGTGTCTGCTGGGTAAATCAAACACTCAAGGATGAATTTGACATTTTAAATCAATGGGAAAAGAATGGACTATTTATAATTGGTATGTGGAAAATTAAACAAAGGTGGTGTGAACAGGTTTCCATTTAAATTGGGAGATTTGGGTAGGATGTGTGAGCAATGACGTGACGACTGGGGTTCATTTGGCCCTGCTTCTCCGTACATCGGGCTTGGCACCCGAGACACTCAGTGTGTGTTTGCAAGTGAAATGAGAGCTGGTCTGTACTGACCGATGCAGTTCCTCTTTCACCATGTGCCTCTGTCTTTCACGCATGGCAGGTGGTTCTGTGCGCAGTTCCAAGGTATTCAGTCCTATGGGAATCATCAGAAATTATCAGCCCCCTGCTCTAAGTAGAGTTGAGGGGATCAAATGGACAGAGGTGAAATAAATAGACAAAGTTAATTACGGAAGCATGCTGTGCTGCCTACAAAATACAAAAGCTGTCAGGAAAGGACAAAATGAGTGTGGTCTCCTGTCACGGAAGGCCTCTGGAAGGAAGTCGGTGGGCTAAGTCTAGCAGAATATGTGGGATTTGGCTGCTGAGAAGGAAGGAGAGGGCATCCAGGTGAGAGCAGAGGTAAGCGATAGTGTATGTGTGGGATGAGTTGTGGGGTGCACAGGCCATGAGGGGTCCTGACTGAAGGAGCAGGGAGGCATGGGGTGGCCAGGGAAGACAGGAGTCAGATTACAGAGACCTGAAAGGATGAGACCAAGAAATCAAGACCAAGAAATTCGTTCTCAAGGAATGGAGCAACGTGATGAAAGCAGCACTTGGGAAAAGGTTCGTCTGGGGGTGTGGGTTGGGATGGATGGGAGGAAAAGGATCTGGAAATTCAGACCACACAGAATCCTATAGTCACCCCCTTATCCATGAAGGGTATGTTCCAAAGTCCTCAGTAGATGCCTGAAACCACGGGTGTTACCGAACCCAGTATGTACTATGTTTTCTCCTACACGAGGTCTGATAATTAAGTTTGCAAACTCACCACCGTGCGCTCACACTGGCAGCACTGTACAAACAGCTCGGTAAGGTGTCATAACCTTGGTGTATCTGTGTCTCACAGCTGTGTTCCTGTCAGTGTGTGGTGGTGTCTTGCTGAGTGGCGTTCATTATTGTTGTTGGTGTTTTTGTGTGCTGTCAGGAGAATGTCAGAGCTTGAATGAGATCAATGAACAACCATTAAATTTCTTGTTAAACTTGGCAAGAGTGGAAGTGAGATCAGGGACATGGTAGTCCAAGTTTATGGGGAAAATGCCATGAAGAAAATGGCAGTGTACACATGGATTAAAAGTTATTCTGAGGAGAGAATAAGTGTCACTGATGAAGAGAGGTCAGAGCAGCCAGTAATGAGCAGAATTGATTAAAACATTGCAAATATTCATCAAATTGAGCATAAAATCGTCTGCTGACTGTGAGAAGTACAGCAAACCAAGTAAACATCAGTAGAGAAACAGGAAAATCTTAACTGAAAATCTTGGCATGAGAAAGGTATGTGCACCAATGGTCCTGAGGGAGCTCACCAATTAACAAAAGCAAAGGAGAGTCAAAGTTTGCCAAGATCTTTTGGAGAGGCAAGATGATGTTTTGGGCCGTGTTATCACAGGTGATGAAACATGGGTGTACCAATAAGATCCTGAAACAAAGCATCAAAGTGCACAATGGAAGTCAGCTAATTCTCCATGACCAAAAAAGTTCTGTTGGTCCAAATCAAGAGTCTAACCTTTTTTGACATCAGAGCGATTGTTCATTATGAATTTGTACCAACTGGACAAACAGTCCACCAAGTTTACTATTTAGAAGTGCTGAAAATGCGTGAAAAAGTTAGATGAAAATGACCTGAACTTTTTGCCAACAACTCATGGCTCTTGCATCATGACAATGCACCAGCCCACAGGGCACTGTCTGTGAGGGAGTTTTTAGCCAGTACACAAATAACTGTATTGGAACACCCTCCCTATTCACCTGATCTGGCCCCCAATGACTTTTTCCTTTACTTGAAGATAAAAGAAATATTGAAAAGAAGACATTTTGATGACATTTAGGACATCAAGCATAATACAACAGCTCTGATGGCTATTCCAGAAAGAGTTCCAAAATTGCTTTGATGGGTAGACTAGGCTCTAGCATTGGTGCACAGCTTCCCAAGGAAAGTACTTTGAAGGTGGCCATAGTGATACTCAGCAATGAGGTAGGTAGCACTTTTTCTAGGATGCATTTGTGAACTTAATCGACAGAACTCATGTGTACATACATACACTACAGCTTCTTTTTGGCCTGTCCAAATGGCCAGCATCACTGCATTTGCACTTTGGGACCATTATTAAGTAAATAAGGGTGACTTGAACATAAGCACAGTTGATGTGATAATCAAGATGGCTACTCAGTGACTAACAGGTGGAAGCATCTATAGAGTAGAGACTCTGAACAAAGGGATGATTCATATCCCAGTTGAGATTCATCACACTACTCAGAATGATGCACAATTTAAAACTTACAAATCATTTGTTTCTGGAATTTTCCATGTAATATTTTTGGGCTTCAGTTACCATGTGTAGCTGAAACCATGGAAAACAAAACTAAAGATAAGGGTGTGGGGGCTACTGTATATCAGGCCTGTGGGACTGAGGGGCTTGGAAGCCCCTTGGAGCCAAGACTGAGACTAGATCACCATAGTAGCTCCATGCTGGTGCATAGTGGCCCCATGCTGGTGGTAGGGTCTGAATAGATGTCTATTGAAAATATAAATGATGTAAATGAAAGGGTCAGTATTTAGAGGAAAAGATTTGAGAGCTACTCTTAATTTAGTGATAGAGAGGCCTACTGTCCCCAGTGCCCCAGACATCCACCCCCACATGCTGTGTTCAGCCATTGTGACCCATTATGATTTTTAAAGACCTGCTCTGCCCCACTTCTGGACAGTTGTGTAACTGCTTGCTCCACCTAGAAGGTTCTGCCCTCCCACAGGATCCAGATTAGGAGCATCACCTTTTCTCAGGATCTGTGTTGGCATTTCTACTCTGCCATACACTTGATGTGTGTCTTAGACAATTTAAGCTCTATGATTCTGTCACCTATAACTGTGTTATCCACTATGGTTGCTAGTCACATGTGCCTATGGAGCACTTGAAATGTGATTGGTCCAAATGAAGATGTGTTTTAAGTTAAAATACATGCTGGATTTAGAAGACTTAGTATGAAAAAAAGGTAAAATCTCTTATTAATATCTTAGGAGGATTACAGGATGAAATGATAATATTTTAAATATATTGATTTAAAAAGAAGCATGTTATTACAATTAATTTTATCTCTATTTTACCTTTTTAATGTGGGTACTAGAAAAGTTTAAATGACATATGTGGGTGGCTTATATTTCTCATGGCTAATGCAACTCTATAAAATGGGACTGATAGAGCACCTACCTCAGTGGAGTTTTATAAAGATTAAATGAAATCATAAGTGTAAACTATTTACTGCGTGCCTGAGAAAGAGCAAATACTCAGAAAGAGAAACATAGCCTAGTTGTTACTGAAGTTATTACTTCATTGTCTCAAACCCCTCTGTCCACCTTCCCACATTTTTACATCCAGGACACTAGGATGCATCCTGCAGTTGATAGTGTCTAATAGTCACCAGATTCCAGTCATGACACAGTTGCCACTATCTGTGCATGCATAACAGCCAAACCACTAGCATCCAAACTAGAGTCAGAGGCCTAGCAGAAAATCTAGATCAGAAGGGGGCGCTCATAACCTGTAGGAACCAAGACGTTAAAGGGAGGGATGGGAAGAGGGCCACTCCCACGGTTTAACAGCAGTCTCAAAATAGGGGTGAAACTCAGGCTCCTTGTACCTTATTACAAAGTTGCCTGAATTGCTCAGCATCTACAGCTTTTAGCTCTTTTGTGGATCCAAAAAGACAAGAGTAGGGGAGGGGAGAAGATAAGATAGGAGGATTTGCTCAAAGTGCCTAATGGCATAGATAAGATTGGTGGAAAATACAGTAGACTGTCCGTTAACCAAAACTCAAGCAACCAGCAAAAAAAATAAAAAGTAAAAAATAAAAAAAATAAAAAATAAATCAAAGAAATAATATGTGAAATAAAAATTAAAATTAAATCTCAGCATGTTATGCATCTGTACATCATGCAAAACCTGATTTGCATGAGGGTGTAGGGCCTCAAAGCAAGCTGATATTTGTTCATTTTTTCAAGAAAGCAGCAGCAAGTTTGCCGGTGCAGCCTCATCTGCTGATGTGGATTCAAAACCACCCACATCCACCTCTCCTGATCCTGTCCTGCTGCGTCATCAGATCCTGATCATCCTGATGCGATGTCTACCCAGTAAACTCTCTACCCTACTGTAACGGTTTTAAGTGTGTGCGTGTGTGTGTTTTTCAAAGTTGAAGTTAAAAAAATGTTAGTGAACTTCATTAAGCTGAAAAATTTGTTAACTGCCATTTAACTAAAATTGCACTCTTCACAAAGCTGTTTTTATAATAAAATCATGTTACATTGTTTGTATGTCTTATTTTGCTTATAATTACTGTATTTCCATATTAATATTAAGGCAATACAGAGTTTATGGTGTGGTATGGTATAGTATGGGGTATAATATTAGTTTGGCCTCTTTTTAATAGTAACTCTCAAGCAACCAGAAACTACATTTATATGGCATCTATAAATCCTTATGGGCGCCGGTTAACTGAGAGTCTACTGTACAGACATTGGTGACTAAATCAAAAAGTGGTTCTGAGGACTAGGCTCTAAATGTAAAGAAGTTTTCGAAATACCTTAATCAACTTTCGCTTTCATTTTCCTTCTGCATGTACGAGTGCTGTCTGGAAAGTATCCAGCCATGTAATATGAGAAATGGAGGCATTTGTGGCTGGATTTTTTCCAGACTGCCCTTGCTTGTGTGATATGATATTTTTAAATGCATGGCTAAATATGTCTAAATAGGTTTCAATAAGTTTTAAGAATCCTAGGTAATAAAAAGGCATTGTGTTGCAGTTCAATTGGCAATGTTTTTTGTTTTCCTTAGTGGTCCATAAAATAATAGTGCAAATTATAATCAGTGCAATTTAGATTTGATGAAACATATTATTATTCTCTTTAAAGGACTTCTCTTCTTTAAGTCCAATATCTAAGTAATGTATTTTACCTGTAAAATATAGTAATGCTAATAATTAACCATCTTTTCTGATATGTCTGAGATGCTGCTGGGTGGAGCATCCTTTCAGCAAAAGTAGAATTTACTTTTTTATGTTTATTGCTTATTGTCTCCCTGCTAGAATGCACATTCCATCAGGGGAGGAATTTTCATCTGTATTGTTCCCTGATGCCTCCCAAGGCCCTAAAACAGTGTAAGTCCTCAATAAATATTTGTTGAATGAATGAATATTTTTGTGTACAAAGGCTGTCCAAAAAATAACCAGCCACGTAATATGAAAAACAGAGGTGTTTATGGCTGGACTTTTTCTGGACAGTCGTTGTATAGTAGGCACTCTTCTAAGTGCTTTGCATGGATTATTTCATTTAACTTTCTCCAGAAACCAATGGTAGATATTACTATTATCCAGATTTTTAATTGAGGAAACCAATGTGTATAACAGTTCAGCAACCAGCCCAAGGTCACAGAGCTTGACATTGGGGGAAGTGGGATTCAAGCCCCATCAGGTTCTGAACCTACACTCTTACCCACTACTCTTTGCTGCCTCTCATACTGCCTGTGTTCCCCTCCTTGGTTTCTCTGGTCTCCCACTGTACTTGGTGTGTGCCTTTATCATAGCTCTTATTACTTTTTATTAGAGGACAAAATGGCCTGCATCCCCCACTAGACCGACCTTCTCAAGGGCCAAGTCCTATTCTATTTCAACTTTATATCCCCAAGGCTTAGCAGAGGCTAATGTCCATGACATAAGTTGGGTACATATGAATAGAGCAGGAAGCGTGAAGAAAGATGCAAAGGTTTCTAAGTGGCAAAGGACTTGTGGAAGCAATGGAAAGGAACAGCTTAGAAAGAGGAGCTGTCCTGGAGGGAGTCCTGAGTCTGATTTTGAACATACTGGACTGAGGGAGGACAAACAAGTGGAGATGTCCACTGGGGACTTGGAAAGAGAAAGGTGGCACAACAGTTCTTTTAGGACTGAAACACAGACTTGCAAGTCTTTCTGACAGAAGTGATGATAACTGAAGCTGTGAGGAAATCAATGCAGAGAAAAGAAGAAAAAACAGGCAGCATCTTGGGGTGAACCTATTGTTAATGGAAGGAAAACGACGAGGGGTCAACGCAGAGATTTAAGGAATTCAGAGCCTCTGCAGCAGTACTGAAGTCAAAGGCATCTTTCTCCTGTTTCTGTCTCTGACAAGTACTTTGTAAAACAATACGTATTAGATATAGAAGTCCGTGGGCAGAAAAACAACACAAGTTTTCAGGCTTCTGGGTCTGTCTGGCCCCGCCCACCAGTGGTCTGAGGCTCTGCTTAGTCCAGATTAGCCCACCAGGAACTTCCTCTGGATGACACAGCCAACTCAAGTGGCTCCCACTTTGCACACTGCCTTCTTTTCACCTCCTCTCTCCTCCAAACACGAGCTGGGATGTTACACCCACCTCTTTGTGCCAAAACAGCACATGAGAAATCTTACAGTACTCACATTCTTTTATTTGCCCAGTCTTCAAGATTTTAGAAGGTGAATTTGGCCTTCGCAATTTCTTTCCAGCATTAAGTTTTTTTCCTCTTACCAATACCTCAAAATTTTTCTTTCCTAATTGCTTCTGCTCTGTTGGCTAAATCACTGTTTCTGAACAGACCTGCTTGGGGAAAAGGGTGGGGATCATTACTGTAGTTTGCTGAACCTCTTCGGTAAGAGTTCCCTTGTCTGTCCTTTGGCCTGTCATTGACCAGGAGGAATTGCTTAGCTGCACAAGAGACTACTGACTTTTGGCCCAGAAAAGCATGTAAAATGTTAAATCCATTAAAAATTTTAGTAAGCATACTATACATGTTTTATTATATTATTTTTACCTTTCTATATAGTAAAAATGAGCTTTCTCAGGCCAAACACTCTAGTTTCTTTATTTGTTTTAAAAATTATGATCTTGAACATTCATACAGAAAAGTCAAGAAGACACACTTACATGGTTTATTTAAAGAATAATTATAAAACAAACACCCAGGTCCAGAAATAGAACATTGTCAGAATCTCAGAAGCTTCCTACATACCCCTTTCTAATCATACCCCATCACTCTTTTAAGTGTTTTACTACTTATGTATGAATCCTAAACAGTAGAGTTGAGTTTTGCCCATTTTTGAAACATACGCAAGTAGAAACAGATGGTATGTATTCTATGGTTGACTTGTTTCCTTCACTAAATATTGAAATTCATCACATTATCATAAAAGGCTATAGTTAGCTCCTTTTTACTGTCATCTTTCACAGTATGACTATACCATAATTTATCCTTTCTTTTGTTGATATAATTTTGGGTTGTATGCTGTTTTTAGCTCTTATAAAGATGCACATGTACAAGAGAGTCTGTAGAATTGCTGAGTCATAGCAAATGTGTATCTTCAACTTTAGTAGACAATTCCATGGCTATCTTCTAACTATTTATAGTATTGAGTAATAAAGGAGAGATATTAACTTATATCAGTAATGAAAACTATATTTTAGATATCAAAAAAGTTAGAGCATCTTATAAACAACATAGCCAAATAAAATTTAGATGAATGTACAAATTTCAAGAAAAATACAACTAGCTGACTCTAGAGTAGAAAATATGAATAGTCTTAAACTATTAAGTAATTTGAATCAGTAGTAAAGTATCTTCACATACAAATTCCTAGTCTGTGGCTTCACTGGTAAGTTCTTCAAAACTCTGAAACAATTCCTTCATATTGTATAAGGCTACCATAACTTTTGTCCTAATTACAAAATCTCCAAACCTCTGAAACACCAAACTTTTTGGAAGTCAATTGGCAAAAACTGAAACTTAGTGACACGAGGCTCTTTATAGTCATTATTTATATATTATTTAGATGACTGTGCATATGTTTTGCTGTAGAAATATTAATGCTTCAATATTAAATTTAATTATAGCTGCTGTCCCAATTATAGGTGCTGTTGAGAGTGTCACATAAATAATATGTTGTATATTCCAAAGTACCTTTCCAATATCCAAACAAGTCTGTGTTCCAAAACACATCTGGCTTTACAGATTGCAGATAAATTATGTGAACTTGTATGGAAGAATGTTTTTATGATGGGGTTGAGAAGAATATTTTACCCAAAAAAGAGAAGAATCAATAAATTCAACTACACAAAATTGAGGACTTCTGTTTACCAAACAACACTATAAAGAAACTGAAGAAGACAAAACCACAATGTGGGAGAAGTTTGCAAAACATATAACAAAGAAATAGTACCCAGCATACATAAAGAACACCTATAAATCAACAGAAAAGAGATTACCTAATTTTAAAAACAGGCAAAAGGCTTAAATAGGCAGAGCACCAAAGACGAAATACAAATGACAAAAGATTATATGCACATCCTTACTAGTAACCACAGAAATGAACATGAAAGTCAAAATCCAATACCATTACAAACCCACCAGAGCAAAGATAAGAGTCTGACAGCAACAAGTTTTAACACAGATAAAGGAAAGAGAATCCTCATATACCGATGGTAGTATAAATTGATACACCACAGCATTCATTTATCGTTCAGCCCAAAATATTTTCTCATTATAACTCCATTATAACTCCTTCTTTGATTGTGCTTTATGTAGACTTGTTATTGTAGTTCTTTGTTGATTTCTAGCTTAACTGCATTATGGTAAAAAAATGTGCTGAGTGATTTCAAACTTTAAATTTGTTGAGAGCTGCTTTACAGCTAAGTATGTGGTTGATTCTGGCAATGTGTCATGTCTGTCTTTAGAAAAATAAACATTCCGATTTTGGTTACATTTATTGGGTCAAGCTTGTAAACCACATTACAAATTTTCTACATCCTTATTGATTTTTCTTTTGCTTGTTTTCACAACCACTGAGAAAGGCTTGTTAAAATCACCCAATATGATCATATATTTTTCTTTGTAAATCTGCCAAGTTTCACTTTATATATTTATTGAGTATACTTAATAAATATATAAACTTAACATTTTTAACTTAAAATGTATTTTTTTTCAACTCAGAAGTTATCCAAGACTCTTTCATTTCATCCTTTTTATATCTCATCAGTCATACTTAAAGGACATTATCTTTAAACTGCCTTTGATAGAATGCAAAAGGAATGGGTGGCTCTGATATAGATAAAGCAATCCAGTAAGAGTCCATTAACTATTACAGAAATACTTCCCATATTGTAGAACCTATGTTAGGTGGTACTTACTTCACAAATCCACCCTGAAAATCTGCATATGTTGAATTTGGAAAGGATCAAGGACCAGCACTGAGTGTAGAGCTATAAATTTGCTTATGAGTTTTATAAGCACTTAGAACTTCAACAGGACTAGATAATGCAGCAGATGGAATCTGTTAAAAATCAGTCGTCTGGCGTCTCGTTATCTTATCCATAAACGTGCTTTTTAAATAAAGAGTCTTCTGAGCGTTATCCACTCACTTATATATTAAAAATAGCATCCTTTCAAAATATCTGAAGAGCTCTCTTCATTCCTTTTCAAAATACCTTGATGTTTAGGGAGTAAAAAAGCCACAAGTAAGAGTAAAACAACTATACAAATATTTATTTCCCTCACACTCTTAATTTGTACTCCACAAATCTGAGATCCAAGCCCACGGATCCTTGCTGTACCTCTAATCAGGCTCACGTTTTCATCCCGCAAGCTATTAGATCTCAGCGGACTGGAAGTTCGCTTTCATATTCTCTTTCACGAGATGTCTCCCAATACCGACTAAAAGTGCCTTTCCTACCCACAGAGGAAAGCCGCAAAGGTTCAAAGTGAGATGTCGCTAAGTTTAGCAGGACGAAATCTCAACCAGCGGACGGGAGCTCGGTGCCCCGGGTTCTCAGCGTGATCACTCATGTGCCCTGTGTCCCGGGTTGTCGTCACTCGCCTCTCTCTGGGGCCGTTTTGGTCTTTTATTTTCGGGGAGGGGCCTTTTTAATCTAAGAAACTAGGAGTGAAGCCTTCAGGACTCGCTAATAGTTCGTCCAGCTCTCATCACTAAGGTGCAAACGTCCCCAAGCAGCCGCCCCGTCAGCAGAGCTCGCACATTAAGCCTTCCGGGAGGGGCTGGGCGAGATGTAGAGAAACTTAGTTTCGCAAAAGGTTCGCAGTTTCTCCAAGCTGTGAAAAACTGTGGGGAGAGAAGTATCAGACTTCTCACTAATCCAGGATCCAGCGGACACCACCCACGCTCCACCTCTACATACCCGGGCACCGCCTCCTACATCGAGGAGACCGGAAGTCACTCAACAGGTAAGATAGAGGAACCGGAAATCCCGCCCCTGGAACATAAACGGCAGCCCGTAAGGGTCATTGTAAGGCCGGCGAATCCGACCTGTGAACTGCTTTCCTGAGGTGGTGAGTTCTTTGCCACCTGACCCCCCAGCCCGCGAGCGAGGCGACCCTTCGGCGGCGCCAGGACTTGGTACCGCGCCCTCCTGAGTGGTGCTGGACGGCGTGACCCTTTCCTCCGGTCGGTGCCGAAGAGAAACGTTTCCGCGCGGGCGGGGAGCGCGTGGATCGTGGGCCCGGGAGGTCGCCGACTCTCCTGCAATACGGGGTAAATGCCTGGTCCTGCTCAGTGATTTTGTCCCGTGCACGCACTTGGAGAGCAGATTGGTTTGAATAGCACCTGGTAAAAGGGGCACCGCTACCCCCGTTTTATCGGTGGGGAAACTGGCTCCAGGGAACTAGTGAGCGACTCTCAGTAACACCGTGCGAGAGCCGGGGTTCCAACTCTGACTTTCTGAGACGCTCCGCCCCGGCGGCGGCTGCACTTAACAAACCGCGGGAAGAAAAAGCTTGAAAGCCAGTGGATTAAGAGCTGAGTAGTTGTAGGTGTACCATTAAAACCCCGAGGCAGAACTTTAAAAAGCGGTGATTGGAGGGAACCACAGTGTGTTTCCCTTGCCTGTCCTGAAGAACTTGTTAATGTCAAATGTTACTTTGGCCGACAGCTTGAACCCAGGAGTATGGCAGCCCCGTCTATGAAAGAAAGGCAGGTTTGCTGGGGAGCCCGGGATGAATACTGGAGGTGTTTAGACGAAAACACAGAGGACGCTTCTCAGTGCAAGAAGTTAAGACACACATTTGAATCAAGTTGTCCCCAACAGTGGGTAAGTCACACTTGAACTTGTTTCTGTTTGCTGTTAAAATACACAGGGCTTATGTTGTAAGTGGTCTGCCGGGGTCCTGCCTCGGCATTCCAGAGAACGGTACCTGAAGTGGGGGGCGAGGTTTAAGGATAAAAAAAAAGAAAGAGACAAAGAGGGTCCGGGAGGACTGGAAGCATTCTTAGCAACCATCCCTGAGTTTATTTTTTCTCCCCAATATATCCCCACAGCATAGTGCAGTACAGCAGAAACAAATATGCATTATCTTACTCAAGGACAAATCATAAACCATCCCTGACTCTCTGCCAGCTAACTTGAAGGTCAGAGTAAACGAGAGGGAGTCAGTTTCCCAAGGCATTTCTTCCAAAGTACCCAGATAATCTTCTTTCTTTAGAGTTTCCCAAGGAACTGGCCTTATCAACCAGATTCCTCAGTGAGCAGTACACACCTTCCAGATTGCAGAAGTAAAACAAGTCATGCTTCCCTAAAGCCAGCCTGCATGGCTCCCAACAAAGTGGTAGGCTTTGAAATGAAGCACTGTCTTAGGTGTGTCAAATCAATAGTGTCTGTGAGTGGCAGAGAAAACCTTGACTGCTCATCCAGGCTTTTATGTACTTATATCAGGCCGACCTTTGAAAAATGCCACCTTTAAAGATCTTTGAAAAATAAAACAAGCACATGAACATAGCCAAAAAATTCCAACCCACTAAATTGATAGACTTCTCCAGGATCTTTCTAAGGGAAAATATTTCATCTTGGGCAAGAGTTGGCAAATTCATTGGTTTACAGCTGCTATCACAATACAGTATTCCCAGTTGCCCACACAAAATCATAGTCATATACCCAAAACATTATGAAGAGTTTTAAAGTAAAAATGTTCATATGGTAGATTCTGTCACCAGCTGCCCTGATGCCTGCCTGACAGGTGTTTCTGCTGTATATTACCTGTCCTTAGTATGGGAGGCATTGGAAAACAGAACTAACCCAGTTGAGCATATTAAATGATCCTGTATGAGTGCAGGATGCTCTTCATAAATAACTTTTGAGTATACCACGGTGTTGTCAACTTTCACAGGAGGCAGCTGAAGTTCAGTGTTGAGATAACTTGCTCGGTATTGGTCAGTAGCTGGCAGAACTGTAATTCTAAGTCAGACCTAGCTGGCTGATGTGGGACTTGAACCTGGATAAGTCTGTGCTTTTTCACTGCATCCTGCTCCTAAGTATACCAGGTAGTTTGAGAACAGATAATTTTAAAGGTGAAGTGGCTTTAGGGTCTTCACCTTCTCACACCTCACATTTTCAATGAGGAGCCTCAGGCCTGAAGGTGTGGTGGAGAGTGGGGTCATGTTGGAGGGCTGAGCTGGGGGTGAATGCAGTGAACAGAAATTGCTTTAGATGACCTCTGCATCTGTAAAACCAGCACAGTGCAGCCAAAGTCATGGGATTACTATGATGATCAAAAGTCTCACTTGACATAATAACTGAAAACTGGTAACTGTGGGGCTTGATGATTGGATTAGATAATGATTTAAGCAAAAGTTAGATATGAGGGCTGTTTGAAAAAAATCTAACGTTGTCATTATAACAAGAATGGTTACATGGCTGAATACTTTCCAGATAGCCCTTGTATTTCTGGTTTTCCCATTAGACTCATTGACAGTAAGTCCTGGTTTAAGAAGTAGGTGGAAAGTGTAGTAGTTTGGGGTAATATCAAACCTGATTCCTTTAAGGCAAGCTTGTCCAACCCACATGCCGCATGCAGCCCAGGATGGCTTGAATTCAGCCCAACACAAATTCATAAACTTTCTTAAAACATTGAGGTTTTTTGTGACCTTTTTCTTTTTTTTTTAGCTCATCAGCTATCGTTGGTGTTAGTGTATTTTATGTGTGGCCTGAGATAATTCTTCTTCCAGTATGGCCCAGGGAAACCATTAGATTGGACACCACTGCCTTAAGGCTTTGATAGCATTACTGTCTGTGGTGTCCCCTTCTCACTCTCTGTGCTCTGGCCTGTGGTCACTGAGAACAGGAACGGACTTGGGGTTCTGGGGGTTGGGGTGGGAGTGATGAAGAGGCAGCCCTTTGAGCCTAATGCCCTCAAGTGCATCCATGTTGCTGCAAATGGCAAGATACTACTTTATTGCTAAGTAATATTCCATTGTATATGTGTACTACATCTTTTTTATTCATTTGTCTACCAATGGACACCTAGGTTGCTTCCATATCTTGGCTGTTGTAAATAATGGAGCAATTAACATGATCATGCATGTATCTTTTTGAATTAGTGTTTTTCTTTTCTTTTGGATAAATACCCTGAAGTGGAATTGCTGGGTTATAAGGTAGTTCTACTTTGAATTTTTTGAGGAACCTCCATACTGTTTTCCATAGTGGCTGCACCAATTTACAGTCCCACCAACTGTGCAGAAAGGTTCTCTTTTCTCCGCATCCTCACCATTTGTGATTTGTTGACTTTAATAACAGCCATTCTGACAGGTGTGAGGTGATAGCTCATTGTGGTTTAGATTTGCATTTTGATGATTAGTGATATTGAGCATCTTTTCATATGTCTATTGGGCATCTGTATGTTCTTTGGAGAAGTGTTTATTCAGGTCTTCTACCCATTTTTTAAAATTGGATTGTTTGATTTTTTTGGTGTTACGTTGTAGGAGTTTCTTATATATGTATCGTTGATGGGTATCTTCTCCCATTCAGTAGGTTGTGTTTTCATTTTGTTGCTGCTTTCCTTAGCTGTGCAAAAACTTTTTAGTTTGATGTAGTCTCATGAAGTTTTCCTTTGTTTCCATTGCCAGAGGAAACATCTAAAAAGACAACGTGGATGGCTGTCCAGGAGTTTACTGCCTGGTTTTTCTTCTTGGAGTTTTATAGTTTCAGGTCTTATATTAAGTCTTTGATCCATTTAGTTTATTGTTGCATGTGGTATAAGAAAGTGGTCCAGTTTCATTTTGTGCATGTATCTGTCCAGTTTTACCAGCAGCACTTATTGAGGAGATTGTCTTTACCCCCACTGTATAGTCTTGCCTCCTTTGTTGTAGATTAATTGACCATACAAGCAAGGATTTATTTCTGGGCTCTCTGTTCTGTTGATCTATACGCCTGTTTTTATGCCAGTTCCATGCTGTTTTAATCAGAGGGAGTGACACGGCCCACTGTGTTCTCTCTCAAGATTGTTTTGACTATTCAGGGTCTTTTGTGATTCTATATAAATTTAAGGGTTAGTTCTAGTCCTGAGAAGAATGCCATTGGTATTTTAATAGGGAGTGCATTGAATCTTGCTTTAAATCAGTGGTTCTCAACCTTCCTAATGCTGTGACCCTTTAATACAGTTCCTCATGTTGTGGGGACCCCCAACCATAAAGTTATTGGTCGTTGCTCTCTACACATGTGTGACTGGTCTGCATAAGTACATGTCCACATAAATATGTGTTTTCCGATGGTCTTAGGCGACCCCTGTGAAAGGGTCGTTCGACCCCCAAAGGGGTGGCGACCCACAGGTTGAGAACCGCTGCTTTAGATAGTAAGAACATTTTAACAATAGTCATCCTTCTAATTATTTGTATCCTATTCAACTTATTTCTTTAATGTCTTACAGTTTTCAGAGTATGTATTTCACCTTTTTGGTTAAATTTAATCCAAGGTATTTTGTTTTTTAATGAAATTGTAAATGGGGTTGTTTTCTTAATTTCTCCTGATCATTCGTTATTCATGGGTGTACAGAAACCCAAAAGAATTCTCTACGTTGATTTTATATCCTGTAACTTTACTGAATGCATTTATTGGTAGTTTTTTGGTAGAGTCTTTAGCATTCTGTGTATATAGTTTAATGTCATCTACAAATATTGAGTTTTACTTCTTCCTTTCCAAATTGGATGCCTTTTTTCTTTTCTGACTGCTGTGACTAGGACTTCCAGTACTGTGTTAACAGTGGTGATAGTGCACGTTACTGTCTTGTTCCTGATCTTAAAGGATAAGCATTTAGCTTTTCACCATTGAGTACCATTTAGCTGTGGGTTTGTCATATATGGCCCTTACTATGTTTAGGTATGTTCCCTCTATTCCCACTTTTGAGAGTATTATATCATTAAAGGATGCTGAATTTTGTCAGACAGTCATGATTTTTATCCTTCATTTTGTTGATATGTTAAACTGATTGATGTATGGATATTGAACCATTCTTGCATCCCTGCAATAAATCCCACTTGATCACACTGTGTGATCTTTTTAATATATAAGGGGGGGGGGGGACCCAAAAACCCTGGGACTTATTTATAAAAAGTTAGTATTTATTCTTACATGTTTAAACATCAGTAACCCTCAAAGTACTTTCCGTTGGATGCAATACCCCTATCTAGATGCTTTTTCCACTGCTCAAAACAGTTTTTGAACTTGTCAATTGTGATGCCTTTAGTGCTTCTGCCATTTGTTGTTTTACCTCTTCCACGTGTGCAGAACATGTCCCTTTGAGGATATTTTTCAGTGGGGGGAGGGGAATTACTCAGGGTGAGAGCAGGTGAACAGGGAGGGTGGGTCACCAGGGTCATGCTGTTTTTAGTCAAAAGTTGATGAACACTCAGCGTGGTATGGGCAGGTGCATTGTCATACCACTGTTGTTCATGTAAATCACCCATCATGAAATGGACAAACGTGTTGAAAGAGTCTCCAGAACCAACGCAGCCTCTACCGGCTGGTACAGTGGGTTCCCAGAACATTTACCCAGTGGGGGAAGCCTGTGCTACAAGGCACCCGCCCTCCAGAAGATAATTCTGGTGTTTTTTGGGGGGTTACCACTCATATTGTTGAATCCATTTTGCTAATATTTTGTTGAGAATTTTTGCATCTATGTTCATCAAGGATATTAGCCTTTTTTAAAATGTCTTTCTCTGGTTTTGCTATCAGGGTAATGCTGGCTTTGTACATTGAATTTGGAAGTATTCCTCTTTGATTTTTTTGAAATAGTTCAAGCAGCATAGATATTAATTCTTACTTAAGTATTTGTTAGAATTCACTGTGAAGCCATCTGGTCCTAGACTTTTGTTTGTTGGAAGTTTTTCATTACTGCTTCAAGCTCATTGATCTGTTTAGATTTACTGTTTCTTCGCGGTTCAGTTTTGGAAGCTTACATGCTTCTAGAAATTTATCCATTTCTCCTAGATTGTTGAATGTGTTGGCATACAATTGTAGTAGTCTTTAATGATTATATATTACTTCCATTTACGATTTTATTTGGACTCTTTTCCTTGATGAATTTGGCTAAAGGTTTGTAAAGAATCAGCTTTTAAGTTTCATTGATCTTTTGTATTTTTTTACATTTCTATTAATTTCTGCTCTGATCATCATTATTTTCTTCCTTCCTTCTGTTCTTCTCCTAACCCCTTTATTTGTAAAGTTGTGTTATTTGGAATTTGGAATTTCCTTGTTTCTTGAGATGGACCTGTATAGCTATGAACTTCTTTCCCCCTTAGAACTACTTTTGCTGCATCCCATAAATTTTGAAAGGTGGTTTTCATTTGCCTCAGGCAGGTTTTTTTTCCCCTTTTTGGGTCTCTATCGGAAGGACTTGGGCTCCTAAGGCTGTTTCTGATTTCCTGTCTGATTGTTATTACATTTCTTGAGTACATTCATGGCTTATTCTAATTTTCAACAGGATCTATAACCCAAAAAGGGTTAGGACTCACTGGCCTATACCCTCTTTTGAGATTTTTATACATTTATTCATACTGGTTCTGGAATATATTAATAAATCACTTATGCCACTTACACAATTTAGATTGAATAATTTGTTACTTTTAATCTGTACTTTTGTTTAAGCTGTATAACTTGCCCTTATTTCAACCCTTTTTTTCTCAACAGATAAAATATTTTGATAAAAGAAGAGACTACCTAAAATTCAAAGAAAAATTTGAAGCAGGACAGTTCCAGCCTTCAAAAACAACTGCAAAGTCCTGAGCTGTTCTTGAACTTTTAAGGAAGGTTGAAACTATTCTTTTTGGACTTTCAGAAATGCTCATTCACCACAGGAGTAGTTTTGAATCATGGTTTAACGTCAGTACTTGTATATATAAATCTTAATTAAAATGATCAAGTAACACAAGAGTCCATCATTGAACTATGAAGAATTGAAATAAAAAGGTATGAAAGATGTTTAGTTTTAATTTAGTAGGAAATCTATGTTTTAAAAAACAAAGACTATTATAAAAACACATGTACTTTTCTTTTTTTGGTTGCAGGATGGGTAGTAGGCAAATATAATTATAGATACAGGATACTGAAAAAAGTAGGTTGTTATGTACTGGGAGTTATTTTAATACAGGCATAAAAAATGAGGTTTGGAACAACTTAAAATACATAGATAAAATAATAAAGAACATCTACCAAAAACCTATTATCATGCTTAATGATGAAACAATGAATGCTTTTTCCCAAAGTCAGTAACAGGGTAAGGACGTCCCCTCTCACATCTCCTATTCACCACTGTACTGGATTCCTAGCTACTTCACTAAGACAAAAAGCATACAAATTAGGAAGAAATAAAACGGACTATTCATAGAAGTTATTATCTATGATATTACCAAAGAATCAACAAAGATGCTCTTAGGACAAGGTTAATATACAAAAGAAAATCATATTCTTGTATACTAGCAATGAACAATTAGAATTTAAAAGAAAAAATACATTTATAATAGCACTAAAAAATTTTTTAAAGGAATACCTTAGTATAAAATCTAACAATATGTGCAGGATCTATATGCTGAAACCCACAAAACACTTGAAATCAGAGAAGATCTAATTAATTGGAGAGACATGCTGTGTTCATGGATTAGAAGACTTGAGATATTGTTAAATTCTCCCCAGTTTGTTCTATGGGTTCAGTACTATCCCAATCAAACCCAACACACTTATTTTGTAGATACTATTAACAAGCTGATTCTAAAATGTATATGGACACGCAAAGGGCCCAAAATAGCCAAAACAATTCTGTAAAGAACAAAGGGGATTTATATTAGGTGATTTCAAGAATTATACAACTATAGTAATCAAGACAGTATGGCACTGGCAAAAAGAGGGACACATAGCTCACTAGAACGGAATCCAGAAGCATACCTACACAAATAGGCAACTGAGGTAAGACAACCATGCAGAGTCATTCAATGGAGGAAGAAGAACCTCTTCAACAAATGAAGCTGGAAAAACCGGATCCATACACAACAAAATAAACTGGACAATTTACCTTACATCTTATTTTTAAAAATGCATCATAGACCTAATTGGAAAACTGTAAAACTTCTAGAATAAAATACAGAGAAATTCTACATGACTTGGGGAAATGAATTTTTAAATAACATTAAAAGTGTACTACACATAAAAGAAAAAAAATAAGTTGGGCCTTACCAAAATTAAAATGATTTTTGGTCTGTAAAAGATACTATTGAGAATAAAACGATAAATTACAGACTAGGAGAAAATATTTGCAGATCACATACCTCAAAAAGAGCTTGCATCCAGAATACAGAATTCTTACAACTCTTAAGAAAAACCAAAACAAAACAAAACAAAATCACCGAAGTTTAAAAAAATGGGGTATGTGAACAGATATTTTCACACATCCAGTGAGTGTTATGAATACTTGTATTAAATGGTATGAAAAGATGCTTCATGGTATTAGTGATGCAGACTGAAAGCATGATGATCTATCACTACACCTATTTGAACGGTTTCAATAAACAGTTAACAAGACCATGTGCTGGTGAAGATGCAGGACAACAAACTCACTCCTTGGTGCTGTGAATGCCAAACGCTGAGGCCCCTTTGGAAAACAGTTTGGAGTTTCTTACAAAGTTAAGACCTTATGACCCTGCAGTACCAGTCTGAGGTATTTTACCAAATGAACTGAAAACAAACCTCTAAATGAATGTTTATAGCGACATTACTCATAATTGCTCCAAAGTGGAAACAACCCAGATGCCTGCAACAAAGGGCTGGATAAACAAACTGTGCTACGTTTATATAATGGAATACCACGATTCAGCAATAAGAAGACGGACTTGAGTCACCCAACAGTAAAGAGCTTTGCTTCATGAAAGAAGCCAAACCAAAATGCTGCATGTTATATGAGATTAGACAATTGCATTTCACGAATTCATCCTAGAAAAAGTGCTACATACTCATTGCTGAGTATCACGACGGTCACCTTTGAAGTACTCCCCTTGGGAAGCTGTGCACCAACACCCTTCAAAGCAATTTTGGAATCCTCTTTCTGGAATGGCCATCAGAGCTGTCATAATCTTGCCAAGATTATGACACCTTACCTAGTTGTTTGTACAGTGCTGCCAACGTAAGCACATGGTGACAAGTTCGTGAACTTAATTGTCACATTTTGGGGATGATAGCTTTGATGGCCATTCCAGAAAGAGTTCCAAAACTGCTTGGAAGGGTGGACTAGGCAGTGGTGTTGATGCATACCTTCCCAAGGGGAGTACTTCGAAGATGACCGTAGTGATATTCAGTGAGGTAGGTATGTAGCACTTTTTCTAGGATGAGTTCGCAAACTTAATTCCCCGACCTCTATGCTTCCATTTATGATTCTGGAAAAGGCAAAGCTACTATAGAAAACACATCAGTGCTTGCCAGTGGTTGGGAATGGCATATGATCCATGAGTTCACACTTGGCAAACCCCACAAAACTGCACTATGAAGAGTGACTCTGACTGCTGCACATTAAATACAGTGAACCAGGACTGGGGGCGGCGGCGGGGTGTGTGTGTGTGTGTGTGTGTGTGTTCATACTGACTTGGACAGACATTACACTTCGTGCATGTGGGCTACAGACACGCAGATGCCCAGCTCTGCTCACGGAGGCAGCTGTGGGGCTGCTCCAGTACAGCCAGCACCCAAAGCTCAGTTCTGCATACTGTGTTTCTTAGAGAAATGTCTGATTCTGGAACTGGGGTAGGGAAAACAAAGGATGAAACTGCAGCATTGTGTAATGGCAGAAAGTAAGAACGTGATAAAAAGGAAAAAAGGAATGGAAAAGGACACAAAAGCCATCCATCCACACTGATGTGAACAGATGACTAAGGGGCAGCTCTTCCTTACAAAAGAACTCCAAATAAAAAAATGTAGAAGCCATGAGAGAAATGCAGAATGTCACCATTAGAACGCGACAGTAATAATTGCTGCAGGCAGTATCCATGGATGGATGCTCAAGTTAGCACACTGTTCAGGAGAAAACAGTGCATTAGCGAAGCCCCAACTACCTCCCAAAATATGTACTAATTCCTGTGGAGGTTTTAACAGCTGCCACCAATTTCTTGATACTCCTCCCTCCAAGGGGTGAGGCTTATTATAGCCAGTGCTGTACGGAGAGCCGGCTTCTATCAAAGGACTGTGGAAAGGGAAAAACAGGAGTGTTCCAGGGAAGGACAAAGTGGAGGTGGCAGGTCACCTCAGCACAAGTGTTCTCTAGGGCCCACGTCAGTCTGAGCCTGAGAACACAGCAGACAAAACCAGGTCAGGGGACACGGACAAAATGCCTGACCAGGACACTTCCAAAGTGTCAAGGTCATGAAAAACAAGGAAACACGGGATCTGTCAGAGACTGGAGATGTGATGACAATGCAGTGTGCCATGTCCGGGATCGGCTCCTGGGACAGATCTTAGTGGGAAACGGGAAATCGGAGTAGAGCAGAGTTGTAGTTTGGTGAGCAGCACCGTTATCAATGTTAATTTCTTCATTCTGATCAATGTCCATGGTTCTATAAGGTCCTGTCAAGGGCATCTGGATGAAGGGCATCTGAACTGTCTTTGTAACTCTTCACCAAAACAAAGCATTTCAATAAAGCTACAGAAGGAGAAACACATATACAGGTAATGGACTCGAATTTAAATATTATTAAAGGACCCAGACATACCTGAAGCTCACTTCTGGATGGTGATTAATAGTTACCATTAAATAATGAAGTAATCCCAATATTAAACGAAAATCAGAAATGGCGAGCCAGCCTTCATGCACCCTACGATGTGCAGGAGTAGTTCTCTTTTGGGTCCATGTTTATAGTTGTCAGAATACAAACTGCTTCTGACCACTGTTTGAACTCTGAGCAAAGGCGGCATAGAAACAGTCTCCTTCAAAATTTCTGTGAATGATCATGGCCTAGTTTCTGACTTTAAAAATAAAACCTGTGAGTTGAGCACCATCACCTTTTCCTCTTGGGGAGCAAGTAGGTACAAAACGTGCAGAAGAGGCCGACTGTTCCTCACACAGCCTTTGCTCCAGAGCCCGCCCACACGTCTGTCACTTAAGGTGTGGTGCCCAGAGCAGATCCGCACAGTGTTGCCGTACGCCCATCGTCATCCACATATCTGACAGTACTAGTTTCTGGGAAAGTAATGATCTTTTTAAAATGCACTGTACACACTAGGTGGTGAACTTATCATACAAGTTGACAATGCACTGTAGAACTGTATGCCTGAAACCTATGTAATCCTTGCTAACAGATGTCACCCCAATAAGTCTAACAATAAAATGAATTAAAAAAAATAAATAAAATGCACTGTTTTATTCCCACAATTGCTTAAGATATTTCACTAACAAAGCAGTACAACATTTAGCTAAAAATGTTTATTAAAAGGGACAGCATATAGTAATATATTTAAGGCACATGAAAAAGTTTTGGCATTAAATTACAAGAAAAAAAATACCACTTATTACAGTGAGTTCAGAATCCTTTTGTCCGTCTCAGTACCCCATCTCAGGAAGGGCGCGGACGCCATGCTGGGGGTCCCGAAGCAGCTGCTGTCTGGTATACTCCCATACCAGCAGGGCTCCGCTCACGTGCACGTTAAGCGAGCGGATGATGCCCTGCTGAGGAATCTCCACACACACATCCAACTGCTGGATCAGATTTGCTGGAATCCCTTCACGTTCATTTCTGATGAAAAATGGGAGAACCGTTAGTTTCCTTGTAATAAGCGATTTCTTTCCTTAAATACTGTGAATGTTACTGGAAGAGACAGATTAACAAAATGAAGTAAACCTAAGTTACCAGGACAATGAGTGCAACAAAAAGACTTCTGACCCTCCCAATCAGGTAAAATAAAATGAACACTAGGAGGGCTTTCCACAAACAGAAATCAAAGGTCAAGTGCAGGTATAATATTAAGTGTCATATTAGGAGTCCAGGTAAATTGTAAAATTTCTGAAACATTTTCTAGACTTATACTGAGAGAATATACTATCGTCAAGAGAATTTTCTTACCCCAGTAAGAGTAGAGATTTCTCAGGAAAGCGGTACTGGGTTAGGTGTACACTTCTGGCAGTTTGTTCCACACCAATGATGGTGTAACCTTCTGATTTTTTTTGTTGCAGATAATCGGTCAGCTGAGGTGGTCTTACCTTAATAGTAGTTTTAAAAGCAGAATATTAAATCATTCAGTTAGAGCCCTGCTTGGGGTAAAATCAGTTTTTTAAAAAAAGACAACTTATTAAACTAAGCTTGTTTAAAAGTTTTTTAAAAGAAAAGCACAGAATTATATACTACAAACAACCCCCCCCCAACATCAGAGGAACTTATAAAAATTATTCCTATATTGATAGCAGCAGGACAATTTTACTGAGAATTCTCCAGTACTGATGACTTTTAAAAGTACAATCATGTGAAAGATAATAAAGGAATAGGATAACAGACGTGGGCTGTAATTTATTAAAGTATTTTTAAACTATTAAAGGCTAGACTAGACTAGGCTGCTTCCCCCTCTTCGGTCAGCCTGCTTCATGTCTCAGAGAGTACTTCTTTAATAAACTTTTAACTATCCTGTATTTTCACCAAAAAGAAAAACGGCTGGACTACCATCAGTTACTGCAAAAGGACTGACACATGAAAACAGTACCACAGACTCAGCAAATAAGACCTTGGATACATTACTTTCCACTCACCTCCACTAAAGGAAGCCACTGTTCTGCTGAGACACTGAGGTGCTGGAACTGCCTGTCGCTGATACACTGGAAATTGGCAACAACAAGCGCCGAGGCCCCAAACACCTCACAGGTGCGGCACAGTCCTGCAAGAGCAAGCTGGGCTCAGTCTCCGGTCTGAGCTGCGCGCACTATGTGCTCACATCCCTTGGAAGCTCCCAAAGAACCGACAGCTGAAACGGCAGTGGACTGATTAAAAATTTCAGGATTGAGAGAGTTTAAGCACGGCCCCTGGAGTACACAATGTTACCTCCTAAATTGGTTGGTTTATCAATGAGTGAGGCCACTACAATCAGTCTGCTAATGGACTTCCCCAGCTTGGCAGCACGACCCTGGAATACTAGCTCCAGGTCTAAATCAGGAACAGGATTTTTCCATGGGATGATCTTCTTCTGAACATCAGTCCACTCAAGTGGGTTGTCTGCTTCGTCTGAGTTAGAACCTGGGGAGGACAAAAATAATCCCATGTAGAAACCAACCTTTCTCTCACTGTGTGTGTGTGTGTGTGTGTGTGTGTAGAAGGATAGTTTGTTACAGAATGAGATTCGGTAAAGAACTTTACTTGGATTCAGACGAAACTGCCATTTTCAACATGCATTTTGAGTTTTCAGTCTATATACTACAACATTACAGGAAAATATAAGACACACTTTTTTTACATTTTAGCATACTCAGATTTGGGAAGCATCTTAGAATCCATAGGGAGTCATAGTCTGCTAGCAATTTTTTCTTAAGAGATACATAAAATAATGGTGTATCTTACAGTGTATTAGACTAGCACTTTCTGCAGAAATATATTCCTGAAAACAATACAGATACTCTTTATCTTAAATTATAAGTATTTGGGGGAACATTTCTAAAATGAAGGCTGTTCTGTTTCCTACCCGATGAGGACACATGCAGGCTGTTACTGGTCTGCCTGACCACAGTACAGAATGGAGATTGCCCTTCAGCTCTTCCTTAGCTCTGTCCTACTCCAAACTGCTGAGTGAGCACCCAGGGAGCATATCGCTTACTGAGGATGGAAGAGACACGCTAATAACCACAGTACTATGGTGAGGGCACCTCACCCAGGAAAGCGCTATTAATGTCTGACAGAGTGAGGCGGGGGCAGGGGAAGAAGACCCAAGAAGCTCAAGAGAAGGGAAGTAATGGTGCACAAAGCAGAGTGGGGGACAGTGCAGACTATAGGTACCACATGCACAGACGAGTGGGACAGTGCAGACTGTAGGTGCCACATACACAAATGGGACAGTGAAGACTATACCACATGTGCACAGACAAGTGTGGGGGCAGTGTGGACTGCAGGTACTGCATGTGCACAGACGAGTGGGACAGTGCAGACTGTAGGTGCCATATGCACATGCACAGATGTAGAAGGGTTGCTTGGCAGCAGTACGTTGGTGCAGTTCCCAGCACGCAGTGGATGGAGGGAGGTGGCTCTGAGCAGTTCATAAGGACTTCGCACAGGGTGATAACTCACTTTAGAGATAGGAACCATGAAAAGATTTTAAGAAGGGAGTAACAGAACTGGTTTTGTGTTTTAGAAAAATCCCTCTTAACCCTTTTGGTGCTGAAAATAATTTTCCTCTCCTGCCAGTACCAAAAGTTTTGTGCAAAATTTGGGCCAAAATATAAATCTTGGGATCAATTATATTTACAGCTTATGTTGGTTTCTTCCTAACCACCCAAAAGGGTTAAAAGAAATGTGAAGGAAAAGTTGGGGCTAGAAAGTCATTTAAGAGGCTCTTTTGCATTGGTCCAGGCAAAGACAAAGACGTTCAAATTACATCAATGTCAGAGGAGCTACGGGCAAGGAGCAACCAGATTCGGGAAGCAGAATCACCAAGATGTGGTGATGGATGAAGGTGGCAGAGAGAAAATGGGAGAATGACTGCTATGTGGCAGTCACACCACAGAGAGTAGAGAGGAGGCAAGTTTGGCCAAAAAGTAACTTTGATTTGGATTTGCTGAGTTTAAAGAGCTCAGAGAATGCCCAGCAGGCTCAAGAAAGAGGCTGGGCAGAGACCAAGAACTGAACGTTAGTCATCTCCATGGTGGTTCCAAGTTGTAGAAATTAATGACAACGCTCAGGGACAGCATGTGGGATGCGAGGAAAAACAGGCCATGAAAATCCTGTGGAGACAAGAATGTTCAGTCTCGGCACAAAAACCGTATATGATACCCTCATTACCAAAAACCAAACTAAACAAACCCAACAGCTGACTTCATTTCTGTGCTCCTCACTGCGGCAGACTCATATCAGCTGTCCACATGCTGCCCCTGCTTGGCCACCCCCATCAGGCCTTCCTCACCACACTGATGAAATAGCTCTTGTCACTGTGACTTGCCCCTGACCTTCAAGTCTGCTGTTCTGTTTGGGGACAGCTCCTCCCCCAGTTCTCTGCCTGACTAGCTATCATTTGATGTAGGTCTGTGCTCAGTGTCACCTCCTTTTTCCTCTCTTTGCTCTGCTTTATTTATTTGTAGCACTTTTTACTACCTGACAGCATCTTACTTATTCATATTTGTTTGGGGCTGTCTCCCCTGGAGGAATGAATGGAAGCTCCATGAGGGGCAGGGCTTGGTCTGTGTCTAGCACTTAGGAGGCAATCAACAAACCTTTGTTGAAATAAATAGATTAGGGTGACATGTCTTAAAATGAATTAGTGAACTGACAAGAGTATTTGATAAAAGAAGACATACTGAATTAAAACCTAAGGATGGGAACCCAGGAGTCGATACTTCTAACAACTTGTCCAAGGGATTCCTGAAAACATTACCATTTTACAGAACTACAAATATAAAGGACAGAAGGAGGAACTCACGAAGGGGAGTAAGAAAGGTCAGACTGGGGAGGAAAGTTAGGACAGTATCTAACTGGCAAATGCTACATTTGCCAGTTGGGTATGATAAGGGAAAAGTACCTACTTAGGTACTAAAAATTGGGTATGATAAGGGAAAAGTACCTACTTAGGTTTTGTAAAGGAAGAGACAGGATTTCTGATGTTCTAAAAGAAGTTTCAGTGATGGTTACGGGTTAGGGGGTGTCCGAACTGAACATACTGGGACGGGTGACAGGAATGTGGGCGACTCCTACATGACTATGAAGAAGAGCAGTTGATTTTAAAAATGGGTGGGGGCTTCGTCCCTGTCTTAGGGCAGCCCGGCTGTGAAGGGAAGGAAGGGAGGAGGGGAGAGCAGCAGAGTCTCCTCTTTCTCAGCAGCCCAAGGAAAGCCGGGGAAAGAGGAAGTAAAGTCCATCAGACCAGGAAGGATCAGGAACCAGAGCTCTGCTTTGTCCCTGAATGGGACAGGAAATGTCAGCATTTGGTCCTTTTTAAAATCTGTATTTTTGCAGCAAATATACAGTGGAAAAGCAATGAATATTAATACTATTTCAAAGGAGAGAAGACACTGGTTTTATATAATTAAGCAGATCAAGCAGCCTTTGGCTTTTTATAGCAAAACTTGCAACTACAAGTCCTACTCATAGTTAAATCACATTTTTTTCCCCACTGTCTTCTCTGTGTGGAGGAGCAGGGTCCACCAAATCAGTGACAAAGTGATATTAACAACTACCTGTTTTAAGGAACTTAAATCAATAAGCCCAACTAAGTCAACAATGGAAAAAAAAACAAAACAAAAATTCTTCTCACCCACGTCCTGTTGGGCCCAGTCACCTGGTTTCAGTTCACGAAGCTGAGTTGGAGAAAGATACCACTGAAATCCTGCAGCTAAAGGGATGTCTGTGAACCTGGTGAATTTGTTAATGGCAATCCATTCATCTTCAATAAGGCCTGAAAGGCGTGGAAGGATGTAAAATATGGTCTGAAAAGAAAATTGTAAAATCTAAGTGTTTTGCCTTCAAAATAAATACATAACATGTGTAAAGTACAACTTATTATCACTAATTACCTCCCAAACTATCACATCTGATTACAGACTTCTGTTTCTACCTTGTAGCAGTTGTCTAAGAAATTAGGGGTTAATTTAGGAAATCGTTGAGAGCAGGGAGATCTCCCACTGATATTTCTACCAGTATGTATAAAACCACTGTGCTCTTAACAAAAGCAGAAAGTGTTTGAAATCAATCGGTATTGACATTGGACATCTGGCAAAATCTATCGATCACCACCTTCTCCATAAGCAATCAAGTTCAAGCTCCTTTAATGCCAAATCCTTGCTTTCACTACCATTGGACAAATTTGGAATCTAAATTTTGCCTTGACTGTATTTTAGCTTCAGGACATGAGACAAGCCATTTAGGCTTTCTTGGTTTCAACTTCACTTGTAAAACGTTGGTAAAATCAGGTGCAAACAGCAGGAGAAATGTATTGTCAACTGCAGTGTGACAGCACTGTTAAACAGTAACTATTTACTGATTACATAAACAATCCTATTCTTACCTATAAAAACTGAGAACCAGAAAATCATCGCAGGTGAAAAAGCACATAAGCAGAAGCACAAATAATAAGCAATTTAAAAATGAAACAAATTACAACATGCAAGTCATCATAAAAGTCTCTAGAATGAATATGGTTTTTCTTCATGCAATATTTGTGTAAATTTAAACTAGCAAGATGATTGCAACCAGATGTTTATTAGGTGGGTACTAATTAGCTACAAATGTATATAAAGAGAGTTCCTGTGCACCATTATTTTATTTATACATATAGTTACAATCTGTGTCATTAATGGAGAATAAAATACACGAAACATGGGAGTGAGGCAGTCGGGCAGGGTTGAGGGAAAGATGAAAGGAAGGGACTTACTCCTGCTGGAAAACTGAATAGAAAGGCTGCCTTAACACTAGAGTTACTAAAAGATTCCTTCAGAAAGATGTCAAACAGAGCATTCTGGGCACTAAAGGACACAGAACAGAACATGTTAAAATATCTGAAAAATTCTAAACGATTTTTGCAAAGAAGCAACAGGAAGTACACATTAATCTTCTATAATGAATATGTCTCTATGTATAGATCTGTATTTTTTTAAAGACCAGCTTATTAGTAATTCACCAAAAAAATTTGTTTTACACACAGTAGCTGAAGTTACTGAAGTTACTGAAAACTAAGTCAAATGTTTTAATTCAAAGGCAGAACATTATAATTATTGTTGCAAAAAAGAGCAAATATGATTTATACAAATTTTAATAATTTATATATTAATTGATTTATATGCTAGTTGTAACAAACATGTTTATGGTTCTTAAAATTATATATAAGCACATTTGGTTACCATCAGTGAGGTAAATTTGCTAGGCAATTTTCGTCACCCAGAACCTAGAAAATGCAATTACAAAAGAGTAGATCATTTTGTTTCTTCATTAACAATGGGCTTCATTACAAGAAAATTTCACCTGTACAAAAGTTCTTACTCATTTCTTTTTAATGTCAGAACAGATTTCTGTTCTGAGCTAAATGTTCCCCTTTTCACTGTTTATAAGCCTGACACTTTCCTGAGAAACAGAAAGTGAAAATGACTGGCCAGTTTTCACTGTTTAAGAGTGAACTGCAATCAAGTCATTTGCATAAAGTGACAAAATTAAATTAGAACTTTACAGTGTTAAAGGTGCAGTTTGCAAGCAAAGGGGAAAAGTTAACCATCTCATAGCCCTTCAACAACTACAGCAGGAAGGAAGCACCAGGATGAATGACACAGTAGAGAATTTACAAATGTTG
This sequence comes from Lyroderma lyra, assembly GCA_004026885.1. NCBI lineage: Eukaryota > Metazoa > Chordata > Mammalia > Chiroptera > Megadermatidae > Lyroderma > Lyroderma lyra. The sequence goes on from PVJL010002297.1 coordinate 147,368, forward strand.
TTCTCTGCTCACCTCCAGACAATAATCCTTAAGTGGGTGAAATGTTGCAAAAAAGAAATGGTCTTGGATGCGTTGCCAATTCTTCTTGGCATTCCTAAGGATTAAAAATATGGTGTGAGGTAGAGACAAGAGAAACAACTCCAGTAATGGGGAAAACCCAATTAGATATCTTACAGAGGTACTGTAGAATTCAGAAGGCATGGAAATTTTGTGAACTATAGTCTTAAGATTTACACACACATATCTCCAAGACCAATATACTTTTTTAAAGTATGTAAATTTATTAGTCAAGAGCAAATGCCAGCTTTATTTAGAATATTCAAATCCAAAAAAAAGAAAAATTACATACCTATGACTGTTAAAAAAAAGTTAATTGTTCTGTGACTACTAAAGCACTGAATTAAAATATCCTTGAGATGTGAATTATCTAAATTTTTATCTTTAATATTTAATGTTCAATTATTTTCTTAAGAAATATTTTTAATAAGATAATTCAACCTTAATATTTTTCCCATGGAAGACAGAGTTTAAAGCAACAAGTATGTAATACACCCTAATAAAAACACCCAGGCTCAAAGGTATTTATCACTAGAAAAAGGGTTTATATACCTGGATGTTTTTATTTTTAAACATATTTTGTTTCCTCATAATAATACAGCAACCACAATAAGGCATATGTTATATAAGATTTGATATAAAAGCTTACGATGTTACCAATTGGATAATTATATCAAAATCAGTATCAGGTACACAGTACATTTTAAAACATATTCCCCAAATTTTACTTTATATGTCCAAAAAAATGTTCATCTTGGAATATAAATGCTATCACATCACCATAATATGCATGAGTTTTGTATTTTCAATGGCACTGACACTGCTCTGGATGCGGTGCTCTGCAAAGTTACATTAGTGGACAGCAGGAGAAATTACCTGGATTCATCACAAACCAGCAACTTAAAAACTAACAGCAGTTACTATATCAGTGCTGTCATCTACTGTGGTTTAGGTACTGATGACCTTATACTTAAAAAGTATTTTTCAGGGGTCCCCTGGTGGTGTAGTGGCTACGCTTCGGCGCTCTCAATGCTGCAGCCTGGGTTCAATTCCCAGCCAGGGAACTACCACCCCCATCAAAAAAAAGTATTTTTCAATAAATGGTGTAACTGGCCATTTGCTAGATAAAAGAGTAACTGACAAAGCAAATAAAAACAGCAAGAAAATCACAGCATACTCGTACTTCTAACATTTTAATAACTTTTGTTTGTGATGACCTTCTGTGACCTGGAACTTTTGTTTTACATAAAACTGGAGTTCTCAGGCTCCTTGTCCTTCTCCAGGTGGCCGTTCCCTACTAATTCTGGTATACCTGAGTCTCAGCTTTCTTTTGAGAGAGATTATTTCTTCTTCTGAAAGTTTTCTCCTTTCTTCAAGCTCCATTCATTTTGCGGTGAACTCTTAGGGTGCTCAAATTGCCCTGTAGCTCTCGCTCAGCCTCTCTCAGTATGGCTTCCTTCTCCTTTACCTGCTGTACAAACATCTGTTTCATTTTGTCTTCCTTCCGTTGACGGTCACTATACGAATTGTGTCTCTTGGCTTCGTAGGTCTCTTGGAGACTGAGCGGCTTATTCTCGGGACCCACATCAGTAAAGCCCACTTCCTCCAGTTTGCAACGCCTGTCAAGTTCATAGTGCCTCACGTGGGTCTGTTCTCACACACCCTCCATGTCTGTACAAAAGAGCATTTCCCAGAGCCTTAATAAGCCACAGTACTTTCCGTTTTCCACTTGTACGACACCTCCATGGTATGGGCAAGCTCTGCCCATCTCATTTCCAACTTTTACCTCATCCACACTTCTACAACAGCAAAGTGTCCATGGATTGAAGCACTGATTTTAACAATAGTTGCCTCATCTGTTGGAAGCTGGTGTATATCTGGACACCAGTACTGACCAATTCACTCATGAACTTGATCTTCAACTTCTGTAATTCAGTTTTAGAAACTGCATCTGCTTTGGCAATCGGCGGTATAGCGTTCACCTTGTTGTCAAGGCCACAAGACCAAGCAACTTCGGAGTGGCCCGTCGGTGAGATGAAGCAGAGGCGTGCATGGGTATGAGAACCGTGGTGGTTAAAGAGAGGCTACTGTATCACCAGTTCGTAGAAATAGGCCCAAAACCAAGCATCTATATAGTCAGCTACTGGTTGGTTGCTCTCATGTTTCTTTAGTTACCAAATCCCACTATATTCACAATGATCAATTTCAGTCAAGCATTACTTTTTTGGAATTAATGTGTGTGAGCTTTAAGTCTAACGTGGGTAAAAATGTGAGGATTCATGGTCTTCAAAATTAGTATTAAACAACGTATCCATCAGCATGGATTTTCCAATTGCAGTCTCCCCGACACAGAGAATATTAAAACAGAAGCCTTGCTGAATGGATCTACTAACCACTTGATCAGGCAAAATCAACAGGCCAGAGGGAGTTCCCTGATGGTGTAGTGGCTTAAGGCTTCGGTGCTGGCGCTGTCAGTGCTGCAGCCTGGGTTCGATTCCCAGTGGGAGCTACCCACATACAAAAAGCAAAAAGCGAAAAAAAAAAAATCAACAGGCCAGATATAACTAAAGAATATTTTCTTTTTCTTGGCTCTGCTCATCATCCGATACATAGGAGGACATGCAAGTTTTTGCTACCAGGTGACATGAAGAGCAGGGCCACCTCAGGGATCAGGGTCCATAGCAGGAGCTGAGCCAAGTGGGCCAGGTCCAGCCCAGGGGCTGTCTCAGCCCCGGCACCCAGTGGCGCCAAGATCAACATACTTTAAAAACTGACACAGAACTTGACCCTTTCAAATGAAACTCAAAGATAGACAAAGAAATTAAATAACTCTCTCAGAGCCATTCAACAGTGATTCAACAAGAATGGAACCCAGGTTTGTATGCAGAGGGTGTGTAGCCCATGTGCAGCCCATGTGCCAGCCAGCCGACAGCGGTGGGATGACACCACGGAAATGGCCTGCCATGCAGACAACCTCAATGCTTGAGGGGAAAAGAATTCTAAAAGGGGCGATAGGAGAAACCTGGGTTGGAATCCCTAAGTGTGTGGCAGTAAACACAGTTTTTAAGGAGAGAAGGTCGTTTCGTAAATCACTCTTTCTACTCTGAAGGTTCACAACCCTGCCAAGTTGTTATAAACTTTCATAAACCAAACAAATTTACTATGAGTAGGTTTTAAATTCTTCACACGTTTATCAAGTTTTAAGAGGTAGAAGAGGTCGGGATAAAAATTACAACGTGCCCGGCAGGTTTCAGTGTAAATTCATAATCAATGAGCCAAAAGCTAAGCAAGCGATTTCCAGACATTACCCTGGCAGGTCGTGTGCTGGGGCCAGCCCACCTCCTCACCCACATCTGCAGAAGCAGGGCCTCACCGCGCACCCCTCTGCCCGCTCCTCACCACGCACAGGTAGATGCCCACAGGGCCTCACTGCTCACAGGGGTGAGGGACAGGCCTCCATGAGCACCATCATCTCCTGCCAGCCCCCTGTGCACCTGCCCTCCTTGCCCCTTGCTCTAGGGCATCCCTCTTCAGAGGACAACACCCAACATGTGTCCTACGTCCATCCCCTGGACTGCTCGAGGCCTCCCCTGAACCTCCTCATATTCTCTAGTGTAGCCTTTCCTCCAGCCCACTCGAAAGGGCTTCATTTCTAATCTTAAAAAGCAAAACAAAATCTTACTAAAGTGTCATTGGTGGGGGACTCAGGAGGTAACTTAAGGCACAGCCACACAATGGAACAGCTGTTGAACCCACCTACAGGAGTAACAGCTTTGGTGCAGAGACAGGGAGGGAGAGGGCAGGAGACCATCTTGTCGCAGGATACCTTCTGCACTGTTCAACATCCAAACCACCAGTACCCACTGAAAAACAACTCATGTCACCAAAAATGGAGCATCCTCCTCTGACTGCATGTCCCACTATGCTTTACTGACAACTTTCTAGGGAATTATCTGCACAACTTGGCTGTGTTTCACCTTTCTTGTCACCCATTAAAAAAAAAAAAAAGACATGAAGTATTTCTAATAGTCAAGTGAGGAAACAATGTAACAGACACCTATGAACCTATCCCCAGATTTAACACGTCAATGTATTGTCCTATGCACTCTCTGACCTATTTTAATTTGGTTTCTGCCTGCCCACTGCAGTACTGACATTGTTCTTGCTAAGTCCATGGGGTGCATGTTCTCCAACCCCCACCCCCACCCCAACCTCATGCTAATCTAACTCACAGCTGTGCTCCCACTGTCTCTCGCCCACCTCTGGTCTGCTCCTCACACTTTTAGAAATGCAAAAGCAGACAGATGATGTCATTCTGCAGTTCCAACTCTTAGCTGGCTTTCCAATTCACTCCATGAAGCCCCCAGCCTGGCTTCTGCAGTCTCCCTGCAGCTGCTCTGCACTTGGTCACATGCTGGGTCACGTGCTCCGTCATGCCGCCCCCAGAGCTGGGAGCACATCAGCACATCCCGTCCCAGGGGTTCTGAAACGCCATCTCCTTCGCCAGAAATCATTTCCTCCATTCTGCACTTGTCTGCTTTCTACTCACCCTGCAGATTGTTAAACTAAACCACTTGGTCTAAATAGTCCGTTCTCTCACCACCATCTTGACTTTTTCATCGAAGGACTCATTGTGATTTAAAGTTTTTTTTTTGATTTGTGTGATTATTTACCTGATGCTGGTCTCCACCTGACTGTGAACAGCCTAAAGCAGAAGCATCACTTGTCTGCCTGCCACTGACCTGCACTCCACCTGTTTGTCACAGTGCCAGTGCTGACCTGTGTGTTCAGTGAGTGGAGATGGCCGATCACCAGGGTACCTATTCTGATTGGTTCTCTCCCCTACTTTGTAAGGGAATTTAAAAGAACAAGTTATTTTTCAAAAGGGGTTTTATTGCTTAATAAAAAAATGTCAAATATATGGTGACTGAAAGAGATTTGACTTTGGGTGGTAAACACACAATACATCACAGAGATGATACATTACAGAACTGTACACTTGAAACCTATCTAATTTTATTAACCAATGTCACCCCAATAAACTTGAAATAAAAGTATATATAAGTGCTGAGTAGTTGTTTTTAGAAATCAAAATACAGCTACAAAGAATTTTGAACACGATCAACAACCAACTAAAACACCCCAGTACCAAATATAAGTCATGATTTGACCCTAGAGAAAATGGACATGCAAATCCTATCTGCAGGTTAAGAACTGTCAGCTCCCATGGAGGAAAGGCTCCGCATTCATGGATTACCTGTAACCCGTGCTCAGTTTTTGCTGTCAGACACAAGCAGCACAGGGCTCAAGGGAGGATTGTGTTTATTAAAGTTTCAATATATTTACTATTTTATTACAACTGTGTTCGTGTTGGTTAATTAATTTTTGCCAGGACCATTATTGATCAAGCAAATAAATTCCAACAGCCATCTGAGAAAAATAAAGTATTAAAATAATTTCACTAAAGTATATATTAAAGTACGATTAGGAACAACTTTTACAGTATGAGTTTGGCCTGCTACATAATAATGCAAATGCTAATATAATGAAAAATATTAATGTCCTGTAAATAGAACTCAGCTGAGTATTTAGCAAATACAGAGGGTGTCAAAAAAACTGTATACACATTTTAAGAAAAGAAAAAACTGTATTGAAATTGTAACACTCAATATACACTGATAACAAAAGATAAATACAAGTCAGGTTTGACTTCTGCAATTACAAGAGATGCTCAAAGTGGTTACCATCAGTATCCAGACACTTCTGATTACGGCGAACTACTGTTTGAACAACACTGACCAAAGTGTCCACGTGTATCACTGCGCATGCCATTTCAATTTCTTCCCAGAGTACCACCAGTGTAGTGGTTTTCTACGGTACCCCACATCCTTTAAGGTTCCCCACAGGATATAAGTCAAGGGGTGTTAAGTCAGGAGAAAATGGGGGAAACTCAAAACAACATTCTCGAATTTCAAATACCACTTCAAAATGGTCTTGTGCTCCTCGAATGACAACTGTGCTTCCGCCATTTTCTTTGACTGTCCTGCCTGTCACATGGTGATGCTAACGCTCATGATTAGCGTCATCTTTTGAGCAAACGTCATACTACACATTGTTACCACAATTCAATTCAACTTCAAAAAGTTATATATAGATAATGCCGCTTAAACTGTGTATGCATGTTTTTGGCACCCGGTATGAGAAATGATAAATGTATACACACTGACACACCCAGAAGGAAGGAGACAGTCATGTTCACTTGTGAAAGATCAAATATTGCACTTAACCAGAACACACCTGGAAAGTTAAGAATTCTAGGCAAAGCTCTGGGGAATGACTAATTTTCATGACATTGGGACTGGGAGGCAGGGTTCTAGCACATGGCGATTCGCACGATGTAGCAGAGCTGCTCACCCCCCACAGCTGCATGTCCCTTGTCTATAACCTGTCCTGTCTGCTCTCGCAACGCTCCCCTCCTTCTATTCTCTTTGTCCTGTTCTATCTCATGGACCTGTGTCTTAGTAATCACACCAGCTGAAATGACTCTTTCTCCTGAGCTCTTCAAAACCTCCCTTACCCACTGATCACCTACACACGACTATTTTCAGCAAATGAATTAAAGTCAAGGCAGGTAGAGGGTAATAATGCAGCTTGTGACCTCGAAGTAGCTCAGCCCTGGCACCACGTGAAGCTTTGTCAAGACTCATAAATCATTTTATCTGTACTGTGTGCTAACTTGATGGTCCAGGCAAAGACTCGATATGTTGCTGATTTTCCAAACACCATTCTATGGGCCCACTGTGCTGCTTCCAGCCTCTGACCATTTGTATAAGTGCTTTTGAGCTTCTCAAGAAAAACCTTTTGTGTTCATTGACATTACCCAGGTCTCTGATATGTATAAATGTCCTGGCATTCCTGGACAGTGATAATCAATGGTAATAATAAAAAAGTAAACACGAGGAAGGAACATGAGAGTTCCACTTTACTTACCCTGCTCCATGCATGTTTTCCACTTGATTGATACTGGATTCAACGACAGCAGTCAAAGCATCAAACTCTTCAATCTGCCATGTTTTACACATGCTCCAGATTTTCTTAAGAGCAACCAGTGCGTACAGTCGGATACTGAAGTTGTGACTGAAACATCTCTGCAGCACAGTAATGAGGGCCTGCTTCAGAACTGGTTTCTGAAAAGACAGAATTCTCTGAGTGTAAATGTGGACCATTTATTCCTGATTGTATGACCAAGACCAAGGCAATGAAATGACCGCCAGAGCTCACAGCATACTTCAATTTCCCAAAGTTCTCTGAAAAGGATGAAACACACATATAAATAATTCTCTTAATCCACTGCTCAACATGTCATCAACATTTGTCTAAGGTCACTGTAGAGCCAGCAGGACAGGACACTGTTGTGATGTATGTAAGCACATACACATACACACACACTAACATACACGCAACCACCGGACATGATGACTATAACAAATGTCTGTAACTGAGCAGGTAATGCGCAGTGGCTACAAAAAGTACAGTTTTTGAGAAGAGGGACCAAGAAGGCTATGGGTAACACTAGACAAACATGTGAGAGAGCCAGCAAATGATCTGCAGAGAAGAGAAAAATACATTTCCCGGCTGCAGGGAGGTCAAAGAGAAACGTCCAGAACCACACAGGAACAGGGCAGCTTCTGAGTGATACACCACCACGTATTCAGTTTTAGTCTAAAGCTGAAAACCAAGTCAGGTTAACCAAGGCACCCAAAGTGTCATTAGGAGATAATTTAAAAATTAAAACAGAAATGGGCACATTAGTAATTACTAATGTTCTACAGCCCTTATAGCACACACGATAATATTAACATATATTGTACTACCTGTACTATTAACTGGGTAGGTTTTCTCATCCCCAAATTGCACACTAGATAACTAATGTGATGAAGACGCAAACCTGAATAGTGTTAGTAAGAGGAAAGGTATCCCAAATAGGACATGTCCCAAACAGGAGATGTCCCCAACAGGACTCCTCATTTCTCTGACAACCAACTTGGCGGCCTCACCATTCCCACTCCCCGCAACCTGTGCCTCCTCCTCCTCTCTGTGCCCATCACTGATCTTCCTCGGCAGGACCAGGCTGTTCTTACAGAGTGTCTGCATGCAGGGCCCTCGACCTGGAAAGTGTCTGGACCCTGGTGGAGCTGGCTGGCTGGCTCCTTTCAGGAACCTGTTCAGAACCATCTCCTTGGAAATGCCTCCCCTGAACCCACTTTCTGAAATAGCTGCCCTGCCCTAGGCACCCACTCTCTAGACCAATACTCTTTCTCTTCAAAGTTTAAAGAGAATAACCACTAATGTTTACTTATCACCTCTCTCCCCTACCAGGATGCAGGCAGTTTATACTGTTCACTGCAGAAATCCCTGGGGCCTAGAATATCACAGAAAGACAGGCAGAGGCACAGGAGCAACGTTAGTGTGATGAAAGAGAGGCAAGGAAGGAAGGCGAAAATTGGAATGATCTCTTCAAAGTCCCTCGTCCAATAGGCCTGTGGCCAGCTCAGTTTGCTGCAAGCCCACCCCCACTGTCTCTGCTCCCTGTGCAAACCGGACTTCCTGGCTCTCCCTGCTCTCTTGTCTTGTCCCAGGAGGACTCCTTCTTCCTCCCCTCCCTTCTAACCTCATCAACTGTCCTCACATGCTCTGTAGGCCCCTGGCTTTCATCTCCCTTCCTACATTGCAAGTATCTTTGCCCTCAATGTGACTCAAACCCCGTCCTTCACCACCATGTAAAAACCACAACCCACCATTCTGTGCCCATACCCACACCCTAGACCTTGTCAGAAAACCTAGTCTTTGTTCTTTTTCTAAAATCTTAAAATTAGGTACTCCAATTTCTGACCAAAAGCATCTGTCTCCAATCTCCCTTTCAGGTGACCCGACTTCCTTTCCTCATATACCACTGCAACAAAATTCATCAAAGTCACAACCTCCTTGCTAAGCACTTGGACTGAGTCCTTAGCTTTCACCTTTCCAGGGCACTCGCCTCTCTTGGCCTCTCTCTCCTTGAAAAGGTCTCTTCCCAGGACCCCTGAACCACATTCTTAAGGCTGTCCTCCCAGACCCCTGCTGTTCCTTCTCATTCTCTTCCTCTCCTATCCTTAACGTGCTGGTGTGCCCCGGCTTGTCCTGGCCATCCTCATTTTCTTAGGCTTCACTCTGTGAGTAACCTCACATTTCCATAGCTTCAATCCACTCAAGCTTTCCAGACTGGTGTGCACAGCAACTTTCCTTTTCTTAGTTCAAATTGTTATTGAGGTCATCGTAAGAAATAATAGAGATCCCTGTGCCCTTACACTTTGTCCAATTTCCCTAATAGTACCATTTGGCAAATTACAGTCCATTATCACAATGAGGATAGTGACATCACTACAATCCCCCAATATAATTCCAATTACCCCAGTTTTACTGGTACTCATTTGTGTGTATGTTGTGTTTATATCAAGCTCCATACAATTTTATCATGTGTAGGTTCATGTAGCCACCATCAAGGTCAAGACTGTGACCAGCTGCAACGTCCCAGGATCCCTCCTGTGCTCGTTCCCGTGCCACACCCGCCCCCGCCAACAGCCATGTTTGGTGTGACCAGCACAGTGTTTTGAAAAATATCTGAATTTTCATCTGTCAGAGTTTAGCTACAGAAACAGATCTTTCGTACAGAATAATGGGAAGTACAAAAGGACCAGACCACACCACCTGTCTCTTCTGTGATCAGGAAGCCTCCGCCACTGCTGCCGGACCCCATACCTTCCCCAGGACCCACCCGGCTCCCCGACTGGTGTGGGCGCTGTGTCCTGTGTCTGTGTCCTCAGAGCTGGAGAGCAGGACCTCGGCACACACAGCCCAGTGAACAAACACCTCCACAATTGGCTTGTCAGGAGGGTTCCCTCCTGCCTTGCAGGACCCGTGCAGTGCAGACCACCAGAAGCCCTGGCTACAAGAATGTTTTCACAATGGAGGTTCCAATTTTTTCGGCCCAGCAGTCCAAGGCTCACCAGGAAGAAGATGTGATGCACCTGAACACCCGCCACCCCAGGTCTGCAGCAGCACCGCTGGCGCTGTCCTGGTCACACTAACCAGCAGCACAAGGTATGCTGTGTGCCTAGCCCCTAGGTTATCTGAGTTGTGATCCTAACTGTGTCATGTTTGCTATTCAGACCTCTTTCCTGAGCTCCAGACCCTCACTGCTCCCCCAATATTCACATGGACATCACACAGGTAATTAATTCAAAGCCTGAGTTGACTGTCCACACTCATCTCCCCAGGTCTGTTTCTCCTCCTGCATTCCCTAATTCAGGGACAGGCACCCCCAGCCCTGGCAGCCCAGGCCATTTCCCTGCTTCCCATGTGTCCTAGCTAATCCACTCTGAGCTCACTGTTCCTCTCGACCACGTTCCTGTCATACCTACCTACTTGCCATCACCATGTCACCACCCTGGGAAGGTCACTGTGATGGCACTCTTAGATCACAGAGCTGTCTGACTGGTCTGCCTGCTTCCAGTTTTGTCCCTCCACAGGGCCACTTCTACACACTCCATGCACAACACAAATCTGATGATGTATGTTTCTGCTTAAGGTTCTGCAGCATTCCCTGATGCCACTGGACGAAGTCCCAACTCCTCACATGCTGAGCACTTGTGTGTCACAAGGCATGAGCTGGGTAGGGGGCAGTTTTAGAAATGTTAACTTGCTTGATCAAGTTTACACACCAAGGTGAGGCTATAGTCTGTCTGGCCCTGAAGCTCGTTCTCTTGGGCATGCTCCACACAGGCCGTCTGGGAGCTGGGCCTGGCCCCACACAAACAGCCTCCCACCTGGTCCTCATCTCTTCCCCTCTGCCAGTCTTTGTGCTGAACTGGAGGTCTTCCTGCAGACCAAGAACACAGGGACTCTGGTGGGAGCTTCCCCTGTGGCACACATCCCACTTTGCTCTGCAAGCCCTTCCAGAAAGGTCTATGCCTTGCTTACCCTGTCTCCACAGCCTAGGACTGTTCTTAGTGACAGCAGCACTAAAAATATTTATGAATGAATGAATGGAGTGGAAGCCTGGAACCCAAACTCTGACAGGTATAAAGAAAAAACAAAGATGGGGCAGCCACTGTGGACAATACTATGAAGGTTCCTCAAAAAGCTATAAAAATAGATCTACCATATGACCCAGCAATTCCACTTCTGGGTATTTATTCAAGGAAAACAAAAACACTAACTTGAAAGGATATATGCACCCCTATGTTCACTGCAGCATTATGTTCAATAGCCAAGACATGGAAACAACCTAGGTGTTCATCCATCTTTAGACAAATAAAGAAGATGTGGTATCTACGCGCGCTGTCCGGAAAAAATGCCGCCATAAATGTCTTTATTTTTCATATTATGTGACTGAACACTTTCTAGACAGCCCTCATATATACCATGGAATGTTACTTGGCCATAAAAAGGAGGAAACCTTACCATTTGTGACAACATGGATGGACCCAGATGACATTATTCTGAGTAAGACAGAGAAAGACAAATGCTGTACGATCTCATTCATATGTAGAATCTAAAGAAAAAAAAACCCCACACAAAACAGAACAGAACAGAAATAGATCAAGCTGATAGTTGCCAGAGGGGAGAGGGGTGGGAGGATGGGTAAAAAAGGTGATGGGGGGAGTTCCCTGATGGTGTAGTGGCTTGGAGCTTCGGCGCTGGCGCTGTCAGCGCTGCGGCCTGGGTTCGACTCCCAGTCAGGGAGCTGCCCACATACCAAAAAGAAAAAAAAAAAAAAGGTGATGGGGACTATAGTCAATAATCATGTGATAAAGCTTAACAGTTTTGAGGAGGAGTGCTCACGGATTTTGTAGACTGTCCCTCAGTTGGGTGTGGGTCATGTTTTCCTCATAAATAGACAGGGTGATGGTGTTTTGGGAGGGGGAGCACAAGGGTATTGTCATCATATTGCATCGAAGGTCCATGCCATCAATATGGCTCACCGCTGTGCAGGATTCCCCACTGTGAAGTCACCCTTCCCTATGCCAGATTCTCCTCTCTAGAAGGACGTCCTTATGCAGTCCTCACTTGATAGTGGGGGGTATGCTCCTCTCCTTGAAGGGAGGAACTACATAAATTATTTGGAAAGAATTCTGCACAGATCTGTCTTCTTTCCCATTCATTCATTCATTCACTCACTTTTATCAGTCAGTTTGGACTCATGGGTATTTACTTTATACTCTGTGTTGTTATTTAACATTACTTATTTTGTTGCTCAAGTTGTTTCAGCTTTAGCCACTGGGAGCTCCTTTAGCTGGTTCCTGTGCCCCTCTGCACACCCTTCCCACATCTGTGTGTGTACGTGTGTAAAGCATTTCCTGACTTTCTGGTACTAGAAGATGCTCTGGATTTATCTTGCGTATTTTTGCCCCAGTTCTAGAATCTGCCATTTCTCTAAGAAGCCCTGGCTTTTTTTCATTAGAGAATGGCAATAGAAACCAAGATCTGGATGCTAGGTATGTTACCAGTGAGTGTAATTCCCAGTAGGAAACACTCCTATGAACCCTACACAAATCGTCCATTGGAACGGCCTGAGCTTGTCTGCCTGGCCTAGGGTGGGACCAGCACCTTTTAGGACTTGGACAAACTTCTGCATCCCCCCGGATTTGCTGACAGGATTCATATACACTGAACAAGCAGACAGGACAGTGCCCGACTACGAGCACAGTTAAAAAAGGTTCCCCTCTTTCTTTTAATTTCTAGAGCTCTGACCTCTGTCCTATTGGACAACAGTTTTGGATCTTGTCTGATTACTCAGTACAAACCCCATACACGGGTTAAGTAACAAAGGAACACTCTTTGAAGACAACAGAAAGTCTTAAATGACTGTTTTCAAGAACTCTTTAAACAAAAACACATTAAGTAACAATGGACTTTACAAATTGGAAATGGAGAGACTAACAACAACCACTAGGAAAATTGCTCTCAACCTAAGAACTGGCCTTCACATTCCAAAAGATGATAGTCACTTTGTACCAACCTTCAATTACCTAACAGCTTTTAATACTCTGACCATAAGGGTCTTTGCACAAGCATTTGTTAAATAACTATGCCAGCCACAGAACAGTTAAATGCAGTATGGGAAGCCCTATTTAAATAATCCTATGTAAATACTTTAATAAAATTAAGAATCACAGAATTGAAAAATCACCCATTCATGTGTCTGTAGAGGTGGTATGTCCTCAGGCGTGCAAGTGGATAACACCTTAGTGTGCATTTGTGTCTAAGTGTGTGTGCACAATAGAGGGGTAGTGAAAGGGAAGGGAAGAAATTTCCAAAACCAGAAGGAATACTCTACGTTTTTTAAAAAAATAGCACAAATACTGAAATTGTATTTTGATTGTGAAGTTTAAACCCTTCTTAAAATTTAAACTTGCCTTTTCTGGAATATTTTGAGCAATGATGTCCAAATGTGACAATACTGATAAAAATGTACAAATGCTTGTCTTAAGGTTTTCTTCCCCCTGAAAAAGAAATCAGATAAACAAAATTGTCACTCGAGGATGACTGTGGCCCATGCGTGCGCATGCAGCATGCTGAACACTTTGGGGCCCAGCACAGAGGCAGTCTCCCCCAATACAGACTCAGCTGGGGTGGGGAGTGAGATTAAAAGCAAAGAAAAGTAATTTCATCAAGCTCAAGGCTGACACACAGGACAACCAGCAGAAGGCACAGGTACTAATGTCACTGTGAAGGGAGTGGTACAGTCAAGGGCCTAATTCCTTCAGAGGTGGTGAGACCTGGAGGGCGGGAAGGACTGACCTGGAGAAGGGCAGGGTACCAGGAGCAGAGAGGAGGGAGAACGAAGACACAGAGGCGAAGGAAAGGCAGAGGCTGCAGACTAGAGGATAGCAGAGTGGCAGGGGAGTGGAAAGGACAGGGTCTTGTAGATCACTTTCAAAAGTCATGATGAAAAGCTACTTAAGAGTGTTACATTGGAGTTTAGAAACCTTCCCAGTAACAGTCACTTGGAATAACATTAGGCTCGTGATGATGAGCTGACAGATGCCAGGTGGACTGGGAAGCGACCACAGACACTGCAGCTCAGAAATTGCTCCAGAGGCAAATCAGACAATTAGTTCCACCATTTACTGGCAGTTACTGAATGCCTTCTATGTGACAGGCACTGTGCCAGACTTGGGAAAAGAAAAGCAGATATGGTGCCTCCTTCAAGAAGCTAAGCATCTAGTGGGGAGGAAACAGAATACATCGAACAATAAATTAAAATTTCAATCAGGACAAGGGCAGCGTGTGTGCTTTAAAAACTTGTAAGAAATCCAAACTGCTCAGGGTGGTCACTCCCTTTAAAAAATGACACGGGGCGTGAGATGTGAAGGAACAGCACAGTTACGTGGATGAAGAGAAGAAAGAGGCACAGCGTGGGCAGCAGCCTGAGAGCAAAAGGACCTATGATGACTGCGAAAGATCAGAAGAGGTCAGCGTGCTGCCCAGTCACACCAGTGGTCCCCAGTGAGCCCTGTTCTAACTCAGGCCCCTCCCACTGTGGGAGGCTTGGTCACACCACCTGCTTTGGTCAATGAGACATTAGCAAGCAGGATGCAGGCAGAGGTTAGGGAAGCACATGTTCATCGGGACATGTCCTCCCAGATGCACACTCTTGACCCTGGAGCCATCACGGGTTGGGGAGGGCCCTAGGGTGTGGATGAAATAGGCTGTTCTCACCACTGCAGCTGAGGTGACAGATGTGAGAGAAGCAGCTGGGGGAAGTCCCAGCCCTGGCAGAGCCACAAGGAGAACTGCCCAGCCAGTGCCATCACCAGAATCGTGAAAAATAATGAAACACTGTGTTTATACCACTGGGTTTCAGAGTGCTCTAGCAACAGAAAACTAAGTGTGTCAGCATGATGAAAGCATAGCAGTGGGAACTATGTGCACAGGCAGTGGGGAGGGCGAAGAAGCCACAGAGGACTGTGGCCACACTGAAGATGTGAGAGTGACACTGAAGCAAGTGCATAACCTGATCCGATCTGTCATCAGAACTGACAACAACACTGCTAGTGCCTACTGTGGCAGCACGTTTCCAGCGAGGAGATGGGGAATGAAGGACAACAGGACAGGAGCCAATTTCAGGGAGCAATACCATCATTAATTTGGCTTTCCACAGGATGGAGTTTGCAGTGACTGTGTGAGAAGGTGGCTGGAGATGCAGTGAGCCAGCAGAGACAGGGTATACACATCACAGGGACGGTAGGAGGAGAAGCACAAGGGACTGAATGATGCATCTCAAGGTAAAACCAAGAATAACAGCTGGGAGGAGGAAAACACATGAAAGAAACAGATGTGCTCAGCATCACAGGAAGGGAATGGAAGTACCGCGCAGTTCTGGTCAGTGTGGAGAAAGCAACTGCCAACGTGAAGAAGGCATTAGTACCTGTGCCTTCTGCTGGTTACCGGGACAATAAGGAAGAGGGAGAAGCAGAGTGAAGCTGTCTGTAGCTGCATGCAAAACCCTCAGCGTGCTGCCATGCCTTCTGAAAATCCCATGGACCACAGTGGTTTTAGTAGAGTAGGCAAAGATCACTTGTTCTCAAAGTTTAATAGTAAAGAAAAGAAGATGCTAAAATGGTGGCAGGATGAGAAAAAGTCAACAGAGTAAGAGGAAAGAATTCAAAGAAAAGTCCCAAAAGTACACAGGGAGAAATGTGAAGAGAACCGCCATTTTCCTCCTGAAACAGGAGGGAAGAAACAGAAAAAGAGATACTTGGAAGAAAGCGTCCCCATTTTCACACAAACTACCAAGTACAAGGTAGGACAATTAATTTCATGAACTCATCCTGGAAAAAGTGCTACATAGCTCATTGCCGAACATCAACAATATCAAGGTTCATAACCTTAGCCAAGGTTATGACATCTTACCAAGCTGCGTGTACAGTGTGCTGCTAACATAAGCGCAGAGTGACAAGTTCGTGAACTCTTAACTGTCAGATTTTGGAGATGATAACAGCTCTGATGGGCATTCCAGAAAAAGAGTTCCAAAACGGCTTGGAAGGGTGGACTAGGCGATGGCATATTTACATAGCTCCCCCAGGGGAGTACTTGGAGGGTGACCATAGTGATACTCAGCAATGAGGTATGTAGCATTTTCTCTAGGATGAGTTCGCAAAATTAACTGTCCAACCTCATAGAAGACAGGTCATTTATTAGGAAAAGGAAGGGTGAACTTGGAAACTAACACAGCTGGTGTTTAGAAACAATTCATTATGTGTCAAGAAAACTGCAACTGTAAACTCTATCACTAATCTTAGTATCAACTCCTTAAAAGTGATTTCAATATACAAGAAATGTTGGGGAGGGCCCTAGGGTGTGGATGAAATAAGAATGGGAATGAATTGATTTTTGTTTTTAGCTGGGTGATAGGGGTTCCCTTCTATTGTCTCTGGTTTGGTTATGTTTGAAATTTCTCTGCTAAAAATCTCTTTTAAATGAAAGGAATGCACTTAATTCTTCATCATTCTTATTGCTATGATCAAACAAAGTCACTCCTTGATAATTAAGACTGTAAAAAGGAACCTATTTCCGTTACTTAATGACAAAAGCCTTTTCTATCTTCATTATCTTGGAATTGAAGAGCTCTCAAATAAAACAATGATATAGTCAAGGTAAGCTTGGTCAAAGTTCATTGGGTAGTTATACTCCCTGTACTTAGAGATCTGAGAGGTGCCTTCTCATGGCCACCAGAGATCCCTGTTCAACAATCGTGAGTCTAGGATTTCTGTCTCCTACATTAATTAAAATCCTGCAAGACAACTTAGAAAGTCACTACATCAGGGACTGGGCAGCTGAGAGTAAAAAAACTATTAGAGTGAAACGCATCTTGTGGTATGGCCCAAATCTTTTCTTAATTAAAAGAATTAAAAATATCTCATTTACTTACATAAGAAAGGCAGTCCCAGAACTTCGGAAGAAATTGAGGGAATTTATGAAGAATCAATATAATTATCCATTCTATATAATATTTTATGGATGCTTGATTATTGATGAAACCAGCCTGGAAAATCTTGTCAATAATTCTATTCAAGAAATTCTGAGAAAAATAAAGTTCACAAATTAAACTGGATCTATGTAGACAGATTTACTCATACACTTAAGTTACTGAAATGTGTACATCTCACAGATATAGGCTATAAAAAATTGTATTCAAAAAAGAGTTCATGTTTTAAAAATTCTCTCAAACATTTAAAATAGGGTGGGGAGGACAGTAGGAAACTCAACTTTGAGGAAATTTTTCTGCATTCAAAAATGCTTTTAAAATTGGTGTGAGATATGCCATCACTTTTCCATAATGATGATCTATTTTCTTAACAGTAATATTAAGCAAAGATGATTAGAGAAATCAGACAGAGTCCACTCACTGTTCCCACCTCACAGGGAAGAGAAAACGTAACTGTGGAATAAGACTGTTGTCAGAGAGAGATCCTGGCCTTTGCTTAGCTAGTTTATATGGTCATACTAGTCAGAAAATTAAGGGCAAGAAAGCCAACTATGGGAAATAAAATCCCATCCTAAATGATGCCATTTAGGGTTTCTAGAGTACACAGACAGTCCGAAACAGTACACTCCAAAACAACAGCCGTGGAAAATTAGGTATTAGCATATTTACATTTTCTAATTAAATGGCATGAGACTTTAAACAATTAAAATATTATATTAAAATACTGAAAGAAAAAATATTCAATGGGGTCATGTAGTGTCTGATTTATTTCTATAATACCTAATTGCCTTAAGTATTCTGTTAAAAGTCTGACTAACTTCAAGAACTAAAGTATAAATTTTAAACATTGCTTTCTCAATTTCAAAATAGCACATGATAGTTTCTATGTTTATTCATATGAAAACATTATGCTTAAAAGTACAAACATAATCACTATCTTACCTGATCAAAACTGGGGAAAAGTACAAGCAGAGTCTGCCATACCCGGTTTTTCACTCTGTGTTGTTGAGAATTCACATAGTATCGAGTTCTAGACTTGGATACCAAGTCATCCTAGGTGGAGAAGGAGGATCAATATTAAATTACTTACTGAATTTGTAATTGGCAAAATTAACAAAATGAATGAAAACTTCAAAGTTACAGGGTTTAAAACTGGACACAAGCCTCTTAACCTCTAAAAGACAGAAAGGAAGACAGGAGAGACGTTTTTAAGTTTCCTTTCAAAACAATGTGTTTAGTTGCTTTTGTTTAATTTATCTGCTTTTAAAATTAGAAAAGGAGCCATAAAACTGTATTCAGTAGAAAAACTCTTTGGAAAGATACTTCTATTCCTCTGTGGCCATTTAAGAGGGAGAAACAGGGTCATAAGGGTGAGGGGAGATGGAGGTATTTGACATATATTTCATCAAAGTACCAACACTAGACTGACCAGACATCCCATTTGAAACAGGAAAGAAAACAATGGTACTGTCTCCTTTAAAACAGTAAGTATGGTCAACATACTGACACCTTGAATTTAACCCAGTGGAACTAGGCTTACCATACATACCATGACCATCTGTACTGTTTGAAAAGGGACAGTACCATTGTCTTCTGTCCCATTTAAAACAGTACGTCTGATGGTCAGCCTAATCAACACAGGCACTTCTCATTTTATGCTGCTTTGTCTTGTGTAAGTTTGGAATAACTGTACCTGAGATTTGATCTACACACCACTAAGACAGGAGCACCACAGGACAAGGGCAGTGCCATGTCACTGCCAGATGAGAAAATGGCAGCACTGAGCATTTTACAGGTACAGACATCGGTGTACATTATAATACACATTTGTGTTCTAGCTGATGGAGTGTCCTGCTACTTTAAATTCTTCGCATACTTCAGGAAACCAGTAAAACACGATTTCCTCTGAGACACTGCTCCTGACACCAACACTGCAAAGGAGTAAATTTTTACATAAAAAAAACCTCCTAGGCTTTACATAATACAGCTGACAAACATGATAAATACTGCATTTGAACACAGGTGACTTAAGCAGTTTTTATGGTCATCAGTTATATCCTACTATTCAAACCTGAGGTTAGAAAGCAGGCCAAGCACTCCCTCAATCTCAGCTCCATATTTGATTTTAGTCCTTTCTCTCTTCTGCCCTGATTTATTATACTCATTGTTTAATAAATTTATAAATAATTTTGCAGACTCAAAAAATCAATTCTTCACATTACACCACTTTCTAAATTTTTACCTTTTTATTTTATTTCTAACATAAAACAACGTATGGATACATCATTCTAAACATAACTAGTTTTGAGTAGCACTTGAAAATACACGGAATGAAGTTTAGTACAGGCAAAACATTATTATTGTTCTTTAAAACCAAACCTGAGTCAGATAAATACTAACCAAGATTTCACTAAAAATACCTAACATAAACCTCATGTTTTTTCTTAATAAAAAAATATTTAGAAATGCATACTCTGTCAACATAAAAAGCAGATGCTGGATTTTGACTTGTTAATGATACAAAAACAAAGATATTTAAAAATAAAGTATATTTACTTTATCTAACAGCTTGATTGCAAGATCTTCCATAAACAATTTATGAGACATATTTGAACCATCTAATAAACACAGGAATTTGACAGCACAAATTCTGACATAGTGGTCCTCTCTTTTAGTACTAAAAAATATAAAATGATAGACTATGTTAATGCATTTTCAAAGCAGAAAAAAAACTTCAACTATTAGTTTCAAAATATCATAATAAATATCAAAATCTTCCAAAGTTTTCTAAAATTCAATTAGGACCACAGTTAATGACCATGCTTTTTAATTCAGGATGGACAGAAGATAACAAATGAATATGTCCAAAGGAGAGCCAGCAAGAGTCTGAACAAACACAGACTCGCCCAGACTTCTGGGACAACTATGCACAGACAGCTGATCCTGGGTCAACAGGGTCCTATCTGTGGACAAAACAGATCACAGCTAATGGAGGAAGCGTCTCCTGACATAGGACCATGGACAGCTCCACCTGCCCAGGCCCAGGCTGAGCACACAGGTGAAGGCTTGTATTTGCGAGGAATGCATGTTCTCTTGCGAAGGGCAATTTAGGAAGCATGTGTGTGTGCTCTGAGCATCCTAGCATTTTCAGTATCCAAATGTGGAAAGATAAAGTAAGTGAATAAATATTTCCAAAGTTCACTATGACTGTTACAATGCTCGTAAAAGTCACATTCTAATTTAACAGCACATTTGTCCAGTAGAACTCAAAGTTATTTTAGAACCATCAACTGAAAAATTTTACTTTTGTTGCTAAACTGAAGAACAAAAAAGATTTATTAAAGCAATTAACAATAAAAACTGTACATATTTAATGAAGAGTGTCAGATAAAAACTTAGAATAATAAATACTTTGTGAAACACAAGTTATCATTTGTTGTCCTAAACTCTAAAATCAAAATGAATACATTATTTATCTTCTCTATAAACACCTATACATGCAGATTTTTTAAAAAACAATGTTAAAAAAACAACATTTTTAAAGTTATTTCATAAGCTCCAAAAAATGTTAATTCAGAGATTAAATAAGAAAGCCTTATCCTAGCAATCAAAACTTTAGGGCCTATGCCAACAGTGATTTTTATTTTTATACGAGCATACTAATGTGTTAAATGGTGAATTTTAGCCAAAAAAAAAAGGGGGAATAAAATGTGTGCACTGATGATCACCCCTCCACAAAGGGGATTTATGCTCCCAGTAGTCATTTCCTTAGTTATGGGAGACTTTGCACTATAAATTTTTTTAAGTTTTTTAAGTTTCTCAAAATTTAGTAAATAGTAACAGATATCAAGAAAGTATATTAGCAATGGAATATAATTTCTAACATACTTTTGAAGTAATCTATAGTAACATACTCATTCAGTATCTTACTATAGATTCAATATCACTAGTAAACATTTTTAAATTTAACCAATAGACTGTCTCTCATATAATATTAAATTTTGAATATTCTGTTTATGTCAAGACATGAAAAATCCCCCATACTTACTTTTCAATAACAACATTTGCTGCACAATTGTGTCCAAGATTTTCTATGAAGGTCTGTACATCCTGAATGAGTCTTTCCATAGAAAACATTTGATAAAGAACAACAGGTTTTAGACAGAAAAAAAAATTAAAGCCCCAAATTTAAAGTTAACTAGTACTTTATATTCTTCTAATTGAAAGCCTCAAAATAAAGACAGTTTCACCCATGTAGGTACTTAATATTTAAGACAGGTTGAAATAATATCATCTTTACCTCTGATCACGCCTAAACACAGTTCCAAATAAACAAGCCTCAAAGACAAGTTCACTGTAATTTTTAGCACTTGATAAAGAACCCTGGGACACACTTGAAGCAGGAACCATCCAAGATTGGCAACAATAACTTATCAGTGTATTGAAGACTCCAGATTTTACAGCAGACATTTCAATCATCTTGTACATAATCTGGAATGAAACACAATAGTCACTGTGACCTTTGACCAATTTAGATTTTCAAAAAAAGAAAAAGAAAAAACTGGTATTGCTAAAAAACTGTTCCATGAATGGCTTCAAATGATACTTTCCACATAACCATGAATATAGTCTAAAAATGCTTTATTGTTAGAATTTTGTAAGATAATCAATAACCACAGAATGTAAGTTTTTCATTACTCAATAATAAAATTTTACTTAATGGTGATATTCCCCCAGAATTCTCCAAGAGGAACCACTGCCCAAACAGAATGAAAGGAAGAAAACACTACCTCATCTTTTACAATCTCAGTTTTCCTTGCCTTTTTTTTAAATTGTTAAATTTATTGGGCTGACATTATTAGTAAAAATTACATAGATTCCAGGTGTACGATTCTACAAGACATCGTCTGTGTGTTGTATTATGTGTTCATCACCCAGAGTTAGTTCTCTTTCCATCACCATGTATTTGTCCCTGTCCCTTCTCCTCCACACCCCTCCCCCATTACCCTAAGGTAACTACTTAATTATTGACTATGTCCCTGAGTTTTGTTTTTTTGTTGCTTTCAAGTTTATGTTCCACATATGAGTGGAATCATGTAGTTCTTTGTTTTTTCTGTCTGGCCTATTTCACTTAGCATGATGATCTCAAGATCCACCCATGTTGTCATAAATGGCCTTATTTCACCTTTAAAAAAACTTTTTTTGCCAGTGGAGGACACAGACCCTGGTATCTACATGTGTACTGGGTGGCAGGAAGGACTAAGAGACGGAGCAGGACAGCAGGGTCAGGACATGTTGAACTTCCATTTTTCCCCTTTAGATAAAAGTGTGCATGAATTCCTAGGCTTAATGTCTTTCCATCGTGTTGTGAGCCCTACTATGTTATCAGTGTTTATAAACGCAAACGCCTCCAGAAACCAGAAGGCCCTTGTGGTGAGGTTATATTCAGAGAAGTACTTCTTATACAAGAAAAACAATGGCACAAACGCAATGACAAGTGGCACCTGTCTTTGGTCTTTCTCATTCAGAAGACATGGGGAATGGTGCGGACTGGAGAAGGGAAAAGGGCCAGCCCCTACTCCATGTCCAGTGACTGCTGCCACGTAGGAATAACCAGTGTTGCCAGATCATCCAATTTTCCAAGATTTTCATGCAAATTTCCCAATTCCTAGAAGCTGGCAACTAATACAAAATTTTAAACATGATGTGAGCCAAATAAAATACATTTGTAAGGCCGATGCGGCTCATGGGCTACCATTTGCTCCTTCTCTATGACATCTAAGATTTTCTTGTTCTTACTCTGACATTGAAGAAGCTTAAAAATATTTTATTGATTGAATGAATAACAAATCTAATATGCAGTTACAAATATAACTCTCTTCTTCCATCTGTGTCACAGGTCACGCAAATTAAAAAGAAAATCTCTCTTCAGCTAAAGTAGTCACATTCACAGAAACAGAAAGTAGAATGGTAGCCAGGGGCTGGGGGAGTGGGAAAGGAGAGATGTTAATGGAGAAAGAGTTATGGAGATCTGTCACAAAAAAACAACAGTGTGAACAGACTTAACACCACTGAAGTGTATACTTAAGAAGGGTTAAGATGGTAAGTTTTATGTCACATGCTCTTTACCCCAGTTAAAAAAAATTACCTCTTTTATTTTGAAATATGCTTGGCCTTTGATTTTTGCGGCAATTGTAAGAACTTTGGTATCAAAAACAAAGTGAACAAAAGCTTTTAAATTAGACCAGAATATCAGCTGAGTGTTGCTTAAAGAAGATATAATTTTCCAAGCCATGTCAAAAGCCTCTATGCAGAGTGATTCAGAGGAGGCCAGAAGCTGGTAGAATAAAAAACAAAGAGAAAGACATACATAATTATCACTTAATTTCAGAAACTGATTTCCATTCCTACAGTTATTCAATTCATATCTCACTGTATCTTACCTTGGGAACCAAAATTTTCATGCAATGGAACACAGGTAAAACTTGATCAGAAGGAAGAATCGTGAGGGCGTCTAGTGCAGACTGCAAAGTCCTTCCTGGCATTTGAACAGCAGGTAGAATGGGTTCCAGAAGTTCACCCTCTGAGGTTGGTATAAGGGTGTGATATTTTTTCAACAGAAAAGAGAGGCAGACCCACTGATCATGAATATACTGTGCAACTATTTTTCCCCATCCTTGGGAAGATGATGATTCTTCAAAAAAACTGAAACAAAAAATAAAGTAACCGCCCCATCCTCTCTTAAGTCTGTCTCAATTTCTTTTGCATGTAGTACACTATCCTTACAAAGGGAGAAGTTAAACAGTCATTATTAAATACTTTTGCCTGCCAAAAAACAAGGAAACCACATGAACCTCGATTTTTCTAACTACCCTCAGAGCAGGTATTTTCACTCACTTTAAATGATTCGCTGAAAACTAACTGTAGGAAATTCATGGGTTTCCAGCGAGAGAGATAACACATGATCATCTTGAAGAGGGCCTCATCTCCAAATTTCCAAAACCCTGTCTGCAATACTGGGCAATCACTAAGCACCTCAATGACTGAAACAAAAATGGGTTTTTCAACATCAGCTATAAAGATGCCTTTCACGGCCACGCTGTACTCCGCGGGGCAAACGCACCTGCTTTGCTCCTTAGGGTGGGGCTTCCGCAGTGTCTGATTGAGCTGGAGAGAGGCCAGGAACCTTTCCGCGGGCCCAGCATCCGGAGAGTCCTGCTGTAGTTCCGGCTTCTGGTCAGCAGCCTCCCATACCACGGCCAAGGCAGCCATGCTGACCACTCTCTGAATCTGCCTCCCGAGTGTGGGCTCCTGAGGAGGAAACGCGGCAGGCTTTCATCTACCCGAGCCAGCCTCAGCCACTCAGGGCCCGGGCTGCCCGGCTATGGAGAGCTGCGCCTGCCACTCTCTCCCTGCTCCTGAACTGACAGGAAGCAAGGAGAAACCGGTAGCCGCCAGCACCTTCAAAGCAACAGTAAAAACCTAGCAGTACAGACTAAGAAGACATTCTGATCTCTTTATTTGGTAGGCGGGATCTGGGAGTAGTCCTTGCCACACTAGCTACAGACAGACCCGATCTGCGTCTGAATTTTTCGCCTCTTCCTGCTGACATACACATTTGGACCTGACATTCCTATGGGCAAGTCTTACTTTAAATGTTTGGCCGCAGTGTTTTTTTTTTTTAAAGGCTCCAAGTACCTACATAAGTAACACCTTCAACAGGGCACATGCTGCTTTTGGAGGTGACACCACACAGCCCTCAAAAGCTGCTCTTAGGAACCATGTGGCGCAGGTCTGAATCCTAATCTGCACTTGGACCACTGTGGGCATACAGCACCTGACTGCTGTGGTCTGTAAAATGGGGACAGTCACAGAACCGACTTCACAGGGTAACTGCGAAATGTAAATAATGGGGTGTTTCCTGTAAAGCACTGGAGCTCTACATGTCAGAGCCCAAAGGAGAAAAGTAAAGCAGCCTGGCTGCTTCCTTAGAAAGTCCCCATCTCTGACCAAGGAGCCAGGGGTGCAGGCAGGACTCAGACACACGAACAGCTGCCC
Source organism: Lyroderma lyra (assembly GCA_004026885.1). NCBI lineage: Eukaryota > Metazoa > Chordata > Mammalia > Chiroptera > Megadermatidae > Lyroderma > Lyroderma lyra. Next base: position 172,515 of record PVJL010002297.1, read on the forward strand.
CGAGGCCCAAGTTTCTGCCCACTAGCAACATCTCCACCAGAAAGGAGTGTTCCACTACTGACTCCACACCTTCCCTCACACCCCCATCATTAATCAAGCATCTCTGCAAGTCAATTTTACACAGCATGTCGTCCTACATATGAGTCAATATGATCCCTGTTAGCCTTCATGTAATTCAGTGAGTGGCTAAAGAAAGCAAGCCAATCTTTAAGAATTTCTGTGGTAGGGGTCATGATTCTAGCCTGCATTCCAAACTCATAATGTCCTTTCACATCACTAAGAGACCAATTTGTATTAGACAGGAGGCTGAACTATTAATCAGTCCTCTTTATCATTTTTTAGGATAGTTCTTGAGAACTACTTTAAAAATTAGGTTATTAGAGCAATCAAGTAGCTTCCCTGTTTTATTTAGCAGCCTGGATGACACTATGATTCAGTTCAAATTTATTAAACACTTACCATGTGTCAAGTGAAAACAGCTGACATTTATTGAGGATTTTCTATGTGCCAGGCACTGTTCTAACTGAACAGTGTTCTAACTTGCTTTAATTCTCACATCAGTCCTATAACCCTCATTTTGCAGGTGCAGCTTATGAGGCACAGAGAAGTTAAGTAATTTCTCCGAGGTCACACAGCTAGCAAAGATAAAGCCAGATTCACACCCAGGAATCCAAACAACAAAGGCTATGGTCATAACTACTAAACCTTATTATGTCACGTTTAAGAAAATGCCTCCAGGTCCTGAAATCTAGTGAAGACCTATACATAAATCACTCCAAAAATATGTAGATGAAAATAAAGACTATAATGGAAGCCTAAAAAGCTGTAGGAAAACAAAGGAAAGAATGAGACACTGATCTGAGGAAATGTGGTTTGAGCTGGTCCTTAAAGGACAGACCGGATACTGACAAGTGTATGTTGGAGGGCGGTGTTCTCAACTGAAGGACCAGACAGGATGAAAGCCTAGGTGAGGTTGGCGATGACACATGATATGACCTGTGAAACTGTGTGCTGGCCTAGACTGATAGCAGCACAAGGAAAGGCGGCAGATGACCAAGTCAGAAAATGAGGAAAAAGCCAGGTCTGGAGAACTCTGGACGCCAGACTGATGAATTTGGACACATTTAAAATGCCACTTACTGTATACAAGCAAAAGACCTATGTAGATCCACTGTACATAAGCGATGTTAAGACTAAAGTCACCACACACACCTTTGTTATATAGGTAATAGGACAGGAGTCCTGATCTTCATCAAATACTATAATAAGAACAGCGGATACTATTTTCAATACTAAATTTCAGGAGATGTTTATGATATCAAAATACCTAATAATAATCTAATTTGTCCCATGTGTGCCTTACTGAACATAACTACAAGCTCTAAATGAAAGAGGATTACCTGGCCATTGTCTGTGTCTTGAAGATGCCGAATGGATGCATTTTTCAAAGGAGGAATAACTCTCCAGATGGGGTTACCTCTCTTCCACCCCACCTTCAGATGGAGATCTGCAAGCTCATTTAAGACATTCAGGTATAAATGGCAACGGTCCAGGTCTGAGACCTAAGGCAGACAATAAAACACTCAACAAGCAGGGTTTGTGATTTTCACAAAACTACAGTTCAGAGAGGAAATAAATGAGTTTTAGCTCATTTAAATGGACTAAAACACAATGCTGAGGAGAGAAAATGTCATTTCCCCAGGAGCCTCCATGCCCTCTGTTCCCCGTGCATCCATAGCAACTCTGCCGTCTGCAGTTACAGCACAAACCACATTGGCTCTAGCTCCCACCTGGACTGTGAGACCCTGGCAAGGCAGAAACTGTGTCCTACCAATTATTGTACCCAGAGCTAATACATCGTAAATAATAACAATTACAGCAATTGACACTTCCTCTGCTGCAGGCAGCTCATAACATGCCGTTCTCACAAGGAAGGTGATGTCCCACTTTCCTAAGTGACAACTAAGTTTCAAAAACATTAAACAACTTACCCAGCATCTCAGAGCCAGTGAAGAGGAGAGAGAAAATTAAACGTGAGTCAGTTTGACTCTCGGACCTGGGCAGAGCTGGCTTCAGTCCCGTTCTAACACTCACCTGCTCTGTAACACTACGGCAAGCTCCCTAAGCTCATTAGGCCTCAGGTTCCTTACTCATACAATGGGGGAGGTCACAGCTATCCATCACATGGCTTTGAAAAGAATTAAGTAAAAGTATGCTGAATGGACTGGCTTTGAGTGGTTATTATAATATTAGGCCTTCATTAGTATTAATGTACCGATTACTATACCCTCGGAGGCCTTCTACGGCCCAAAGGAGGCACACACTTCATTAATCGAACCAGTTTTTCCTGAGCGACCAATATATGCCAGGCACTTTGCCAAGTGCTAGGATAGTGCAAAGAGAAGGTGACAACTGCAGGACCTGGTGATGGACTGAACACGGGCTGAGAATGAGGGATAAGGTGCCAGGGAGATTCCTAAGGTCTGGGCTTGAAAAATGGGTTGGATGGTGGTACATTCACTGAAGGGGAACCAGGGAGCTCCTGTAGGAAGGGGAAGGGTCAGTTCTGAATACCTAAGTGTTAGCAATCCAATAGCAACTGGCTGAATGGGTGTGACACTCAGGAACAGTCTGGGCTGGTGACAGGTGAGACGGAGAGGCCTTGGCACAGCTGAAGCTGGGGACCCAAGTGAGACAGGAGAGAACAAGGAAAGGGGCCGGGCCGAGCTTGAAGCTCCTGCTTTCAAGGCTATGTCACAGAGGATGGACATTCAGAGGAAAGGGGAGAGTGATGGACAGAGAGACGGGGAAAGCCAGGAGAGGACAAAGTCATAGGAGCTAGAGAGTGTTTCAAGGGGGAGTGTTTCAGTGTCCAGTGGGGCCCAGGAGACAGAAAAAGCATGGTTTGAAAAATGTCCACTAGATTATGACAAAGGGGTCACCGACGGCTTCAGAGAGAGCCACCTGTTTCCTGGCAGGTGGAAACCAGGTGAGAATAGGCAGGCATCCCTTACAGATTAGCTCACAGGAGCGGGGAGCCCGAGGGAACATGGAATGGAATGGTTCTTCGAAGGTGAGGGACTCTCTGAAAGCTGCTTCAATGCCCATGAAAAGACTCCAGGAGAAAAGAAGTTGACAATACAAGAAATAGAGAGGATAATCAACAATGTGAAGTCCCTGAGAAAATGGAAGACTCCAACCCCAGACTCCTGACTCTACTGTGACAGGAAGACATGGAGGATGACTCAAGTGCACAGCCACTGACAGTGTGAAATTGAAGCAATTCTAGTCTGATGGCCACCATTTCCTCCACGGTGCCCTGGAGCCATCCGCTCTGCGAGGATGGCAGACCACCTCTCCCTGACTTGGTGGCCTCATGTTGGCAGCTTAAAACCAACTTGGGAAACTGAGGCACACTGCAAACCAGGGCTTTCTTTCCCAAGAGCCGGTTGTTAAACACTGACTATCACGCTGTTGTTCAGGTGAGGGTAAATGGGAGAAGACATTCTTATGAAATTCTAAGCTACCCAACAAATGGGCTTAATCAGGAATTCTAATACCTAATTTATTAAAGAGTGAATTTTAATTTCTAAAATTAATATACTGAGTTTACTTTTTAAAATCTTCACATCTCAAAAGTAAAAATCACATTAACCTTTCCCTTTTTAAAGCTATTTTTAGATATATATTCCAAACAAACAAAAACACGTCATATAATGGGTACATGGAAATTAATTATACTTCTTTTGTGCACATCTGAAATTTTCCATAACCAAAGATAAAATAATACTGATGATAATAAAGTGGTATTGGGGGAAAACAAACAAAAAAGTTACCTCTTCATAAGGTACCTTCTTGGAAATTTAGGTGTAGAAAACTAATATTAACAATTACTTAATAAGAAGAAAGCTGAAAAGAAATACTCCCCAATCCAGAGGGATTACATACACTTTATATTTCCTTGCCTTCCCAATAACATCAAGTCTTTCAGCATAAAACTTGTCTTTTTATATTTTTACACCTACTCACCAGATATCAAACAAATGTACTTAACTGGGTATTGTAACAAAATTATTAAAATAAGTATATATTCTTATTTAACTAACAATCTAATGATTCTATTTGTTTCAACATTTAATCCCTAGGGACTTCAACAACAACAACAACAACAACAACAACAACAACAACAACAAAACAACAACAATGAAAATTAAGAGTAGGCATTTCTGTAAGAATTGGTATTTTCAAAATATTCTTGAAGGAGGAAAACTTTTTTTTTTTTCAGTTATCCTAGAGAGAACAGATTATGTAGCAAGTATAGACATCCACAGAGCACCCTCTTATCTCAGATCTCTTGTTCCTAACCCTAGGAACTGCATCTATGGAGCTTTAAAAATACATATGTAGTGATACCTGGTCTCATCCAACCTGCCAAGTCAGAGTGTCTGGATCCTGGGACCAAATAGGTATTGATATGCTACGTATACCAAATGCATTATATTATACCATCTGAAACTCTCTAAACCCTGGGAAGCAGATGTATTATCTCCATTTTGCAGGTGACAGACTGAGGCTTAGAAGAGCTACCTAAATTTCCTGAGGTTACAGTTATTACCCAGATGAAATTGGAACTAGGAAACTCCAAAGCTTATGTTTTTTCTGCTTCCTAAGGCTGCTTCTCGAGAAAGTAATTTTCTTTCAAGGTAATAAAGTGCCTGCCATACAGTAACCACTCCCAACATTGACGAAAAGCATGAAAAGTTACCTCAATGAATACTTACACTGCTTAGTTCATTCATAGTAAGTTTTCTGAGGATAAATTCAGAGACGCTCTCTGCAGTAGATATGACAAAGTCCTGAAGAAGAGTCAACACCTCATCTGTATAGGAAAAATGTGTGCAACTAAAATGATAAAGTTATTTGATACAAAATATACCAGATAGTCTAATAATAGTACAACTATGATAAGCACATGGGTGACTCACCAAAAAAGAATTCCAATAATATAATTGTCATTAACAGGATGGAGAACTCTATAATCAATCTTAAAAATAATTTAGGAGTTCTAATTCTAGATGAGCTGGAGCAGGGACACACCACCCTCTCTCATGAATGCAGTTCCCAAACCGAGACAGAATATCTGAAGCAGCCACTTGAAGTTTCTGAGAGATAAAAAGCAGTGGATGGACTCAGAAAGTAACACTGAACAGCAGTGAAAAGACTCTGGACTGGAACCAGATGCAGGAGCAGTTAAGAAAGTGGGCAGCAGAATGCACCCCAACTTTCTGGTCAGAGAATGAAAAGGAGAGTGACAGGGAGGCCTTAGAAGAGTCCACAGGAGGAGGCACTCAGGGAAGTGGCCCCAGAAAGTGGTTTATGACACCTGTGCTCCCCCTGAGCTGCTTTGCCAATCAGCAAAGCAAAGAGCTGAACCAACACAAACAACTGCCCAGGTCCCAGCCTGGCCCCTGGGTAGGACACATATGGGACAGGTCAGGCTACACCACAAAGGACATAAAAACAAAACTGACAGTGGAACCAACACTCACAAAAGCTGGGCCGAAAATGAGGCCTACACCCAACCAGGCTGACTGTATGCTGAACAAAAATACCAACATTCTCCACAGGATTTAAATAAGATCCAGAGTCTCAAAATATAATACAGAAGATATCTAGGACACAATCCGAAACAATCAGGCATGTGAAGCATCAAGAAATTCCTAGGAAAAGACAATCTACAAACAATAACACTGAGGTGACACTGATATCAGAAAATCACCAGGCAAATACTTTAAAATAGTTATTATAAAAATGCCTCAACAGTCAATGAAGAACACTCCTGAAATGGACAGAATAGAAAGTCTCACAAAGAAATAGAAGATACACACAAAAATCCAACAGATTTTATAACTGAAAAGTTTAGTAATTGGAAAAAAAAAAAACAAACTCAATGAATGGAATCAAGCACAGAGAGGAGATGCAAAACAATCAGTGAACTTGAAAACTGATCAGTAAAATATGCAATGTGAACAACAAAGAGGAAAAAGTGACCAAAACAAAAACAAAAACAGAGCCTCAGGGACCTGGGGATATCATACTAAATATCTAACGCTCATGCCATGAAGAGTCCCAGAAAAAGAAGACTCACGCTAAAAAAAAAATCTGAAGAAAAAAATTTGCTGAAAACTTTCCTAATTTGGTAAAGGGTATAAACCTACAGATTCAAGAAGTTCAGAGAACCTAGAAATGAATTAAGCCCAAAGAAAGTCATACCCAGACACAGTGTAACTAAACTGTTGAAAATGAAAGATAGAAAAACTCTCAAGAAAAAGAAAACAACAATGTCACTCCAGGAAAGAAGAGTCAGAATTATTCCTGTTCTTATGAGAAACCACAGAGGCCAGAAGCAAATGGAACATTTTAAAGTTACTGAAGGAAAAGATCTATCAAACCAGAATTTTATATCCAGTGAAAATGTTTTTCAGAAGGTGAATTAAAGAACATTTTCAGATGAAGGAAAACTACTAGAATTCACTGCCAAAAGACCTGTTCAAAAAAAAGGCTAAAATGTGTTTTTCAAACAAAAGTGATACAACACCATGAGAACACACAATGAAAGCACAGCAAAAGAAACTGTCAATATCTAGGGAAATGCCAAAGGCTCCTCTCCTGAGTTCTTTAAAGTTTGCTTAACGGTTCCAACTGAAACGTGTAACACTGGTATCTACACATAAACAAATGTAGATATAAGACAAATGTAACAAATGGGAGGGGGTAAAGGGACAATAAGGTGGTAAAGTGTCTACATGTATTGCATGTGATAGAGTATTAATTCTAAATGGACTGTGAAAAGTATGCACATTGTAATGCCCAGAGCAATCACACCTCCCAAAAAATTCTTTGGACGTTTAGTAAAAACACAATAAATGAAAATGCAATATGAAATAATGTTTTCAGACTGCTAAAAAGAAGCCAGAAAAAAAAAAAAGAAAAACAGACTGAATAAACAGAATAAAAAAAAATGACAGATCTAAATCCAAACATATAGAAATTATATTAAATGCAAATAGTCTATACCAATTAAAGACAGAAAATGTCAGAATGAATAAAAAATCATGACCCAACTACATGCAATCTATAAGAAAGTCACTTCAAAATACAATGATCTAAATACAACAAAAGTACAGAGAAAATATACTATGCAAATTCTAGTCAAAAGAAAGTAGGAGTGATATACTTAGACAAACTAGAGTTCAAAGTAAAAAGAAAATAACCAGGGATAAAAAAGGGACATGACATAATGTTAACAGTCAACTCACCAAGAAAATGCACGATCCTAAATATATATGCACCTAACGACAAAACTTTAAACTACATAAAGCAGACCTAACAGAACCAAAAGGCAAAAGAGACAAATCCAAAATTATACTTGGGAGGTGTCAACATTCCTCTCTCAGTAACAGAAAGAGGAAATAGAAAATCAGCAAGGAAATAAAACTGAATAAGTATGAAACTCTTGGATATAAATGACATTTACAGGACACTCCACCCAAGAACAGTAGAATATACATTCTTTTCAAGTTTACATGGAACATTCATCAAGATAGACCATACCCAAAATTATAAAACACACCTTAATGAATTTGTAAAAATTGAAATTGTACAAAGTATACTGACTACAATGGAATTAAGTTAAAAAGCAGTAACAGGAAGAAGGTCCAAGATGGTGACACAGGTAAACACTGTCTGCCATCTCCCATGACCACATTAAAATTACAGCTAAAGTATAGAACAATCAACCTGGAAAATCATCTGAAGACGAGATGTAAAGAACCCATACAACTAAGGATATAAGAGGCCACATCGAGACTGGTAGGAAGGGCAGAGACACGAAACGGGGTGACCCCAAATCCACAGGTAGTGATTGAGCACAAAGAGGGACACCTCAGCAGTGGAGATGCTCCCTGAAGAGCGAGGGGTCCCAGCCCTACACAGGGCTTACAAGCCCAGGGGACCTATGCCGGGAAGAGGAATTCCCACATCTAGCAGTGAAAATCAGCAAGGATCCCACTGGTCTGTCCCTGTGAGGCAAAAGGAGACTAGAAACCTAGACATACTCTCACTCACTTGCAAGCACTCACCCTGAGCTCCGACAGAGGGGAGGCAACTCAAAAGGCACCACAGACATACAGGCAAAGATGGAGTTGTGGCTTCAGGGCAAGAGCTAGAGATAGCTGCCATCATCCCACCCCACATGTAAGCTACATGAGGGCGCCATCTTTCCTGTGTTGAACCCACCCCCACAGGGCCAAAATCTGAGATTGCATTGGTCTGGTAAAATCTGTGCACCACCTTGATGACTCCCTTGGACCTTGCCCAGCTAGTGGAGCACTCTCAGCTTCTGGGTGGACATCCCTGCCCCCAAAGCTGCAGGAGGCTTATATAGCAGTGGACAGCCTACAGGGACCTGGGAAACTTTCGGTGTGGGTGGTCAGCCGCAGCTCACACTGCAGCCTTTCTTGGGTGGCTCTCAGAGTACTGCAGGCCTAAGGCTAGTGGTGGCTGGCCGTAGTGTTCTTAGGGCGTTTTGAAGAGTGGCCACAAACTCAATGTTGGCACAAGAACTGAATCTGCATTAACTTCCTGAAAACCACTGGCCATATCCCACTGACACCCTGGGACCCCAGCCCACCCAACTTGGGTTGTATCATCAGGGGCACTCTTAACACCTTGTCAACCAGCCTGGCCCACGGACCTAAGGAGGCTCTGTCAGTGGCTGAGCCTTACAGGCAGCCAGCATGTGGCAACAAGCATTAGGAGGGCCTGGGCCTTTTGCTAGCTGCCCCAGGCCTGACCTGGTGGCAGCTAGTCTCAGTTCACAGGAAGGCCACCCCATCACCATTCCCCACCTGCCTCCAGGCCCGACACAGATAGCAACCAATTGCATATAGCTTTGTAGGTCTTACCAGGTAGCCCTGGACCCATCACAGGTGAGGCTAAAATTGGCCTGCATGGGAACCCCACCCACAAGACACCAGAAACAACACATCCAGAGGCCAGCTTGGTTAGCACTACCTGATTAGCCCACAAGTGGTATACCCAAAGGGTGGTCTCAACAGGCATAAGACCTCAAGGGAGCAAATTCCCCAAATAGTAGCTCGTGGGAGTAGCCAATCCTCACAGTCGGTCAGCCTGGGAGTCAATCTCACCCACTGATGCACCAAAGCCACTCAAAGCTCAACGACAACAGAAAAATACACACAACACGTGTCGGGGACATACCTGGAACACGTGCATGGGGGATCAAGGAAATTGCACCATTGGACCACACATGACGCACAGTACATGAGGCCACCCAGCAAATACTGAGAGGCATAAGAGATCTCTACTTACTACATAGAAGCAAATACAGAGAGGCAGCCAAAATGAGAAAACAAAGGAACATGACCAAATAAAAGAACAGGAGAAAACTCCAGAAAAAGAACTAAATGAAATAGTTTAAAAGTAACTTACCAGAGACAAATTTAAAAACACTGGTTATAAGAATGCTTAAGGAACTTAATGAGAATTTCAACAAAGCATAAAGGACTAAAAACCATAAAAAAGAACCAGTCAGAAATGAAGAATACACAGGAAGGAATCAACAACTGACTAGATGAAGCAGAGGATCAAATGAGAGATTTAGAAGACAAGTTAGCAGAAAACACCCAATCAGAACAACAGCAACAAAAATAAAAAGCAATAAACAGAAAGATAACAAATGCCAACCCAACAACTCAATTGGGACATCTAAAAGGTATCTCTTACTTAAACAATGGAAAACAGGACTTCTTATCTAAAACCTTCTCTAACTCCAGTCTTTCTAAACTCCATTAAAGGCAACTCCAATCTATACAATTTCTCCAAAAACCAAGTAACCTCTGAGTGCTCTCTTTTCCATCAGCAAATCCTGCTGGCAGAACCATGAAAATACATCCAAAATTGTAACACAAGCTTGTCTTCCAGCCTTGGTTCTTGCCCCTCTGTGGTTTACTCCCAATAGCACAGCAAGAGTGAGCTTTTAATAATTAAGTCAGCTCTTAGCACTCCTCAACCCAAAACCATCCCCTTAAAATGGCCCACAAAGTCCTATGCAACAGTCACCCTCCTCCCTTTACCTCAAAATTCACCTCCGAGTACCCCTCACATCAAGCAGCCAGCACTTACATTGGGGCCTCTCCACATGCCACTCCCTCGACCTGGAAGACCTCCCTCCCTCAGATCTTTAAGTCTTCCCCTCAATGTGACCATCACAGTGAGCCTTCCCGACCAACCTAACAATCTGTAACCCCCAGCACATCCGTCCACTTTCCCCATCACACCTATCAAACTGCCATATGTCATATTGTCACTGCTTGTCATCTATCACCCCAGTCCCCACAGTAGACTGCAAAAACCCCATAGGGCAGGGGTTTTGGTCTCCTTTTTCATGGCTATACCCTCGTGTTCAAAACAGTGCTTGCCCCTGGATGCTCTATAGAGTCTGCCTCCATTAAAACTTAAACATCCATCCAAACCTGGATTAAATGGAGGATGAGGGTAAAACACACCTACCCACACACACTCTCCAGCCAATTTCCTTCACCTCATTTCTCTTCTCCCATGTGTCATTCTAACTTTAATAGCCTTTTTAAAAAGGAAAAGAAAATAAAACAAAATAGAAAAATGTAGGACAAAGAGGAAAAACATTGTAATTTGCCTGGAGATTTATTATGATACCTCTATTTTTTGTATACTTTAAGATTTCCATAATAAAACATTGAAAATTGAATTTAAAAAAAATTAAAACACAATAGTCAAAGTTGTGCACTGCTAGACCTCAAGCACATAGTGATAGTGAGTATACCCAGATATTTCTGACTTTCCTTTTATTTGTTCATTAATTTTGCATGGTATTTAATTCCTAGACTATTTGCTCACTTATAAAATGGAGTAACTGTCTTCCTCTTCTCTTATCAAAGAAATCCCTTCAAGAATAAGATCTACTTAATTAAACTTGATATGGTTTAGTACAAGCTTCTCCAATCTGCAGCCCACGGGCTCCATGTGGCCCAGGACAACTTTGAATGTGCCCCAACACAAATACATAAACTTTCTTAAAACATTATGAGATTTCTTTGTAACTTTTTTTTAGCTCATCAGCTATCGTTAATGTTAGTGTATTTTATGTGTGGCCTAAGACAATTCTTCTTCTTCCAATGTGGCCCAGGGAAGCCAAAAGGTTGGACACCCCTGGTTTAGCAGTTATATAAAGTCAATCACTATCAAATTAAACAGGCATTTCTCTGGTTTGTATTTGGTAATATAAAGGGATTTGCTTGAGGAGCAATGGGAACTTTTCTTTAGGTGAGAACATAAAATGTGTACACAACTCCTTGAAAAACCTGTTTTCATTATCTTATAAGCTGTACGTACACATCCCCTATGAACAGGACAGGCCCTATGGACTCACACACACACATGGGTCCAGGGGACACTTAGGCAGACAGCCAGGCAGCCTGCATGAACAGTCATAACTAAACACAACTCAATGTCTGGCAACAGGGAACACAGGACTTTACTGTCATCACACAATGGGACATTACAACAGGGGAAATAACGAAGTCTAAGAAAGAACATGGGTGAATCTTAGGTGCATATTAAATAAAACAAGTTATAGAACACATGACAGTACAGTACATTTCTATGAAGTTCACAAGCAATAAAATGACAGTATATTGTTTGGGTTTATCTATACAAGGTCTGGCAGAAGTAACACACGAATTTGATTTATGATTTTATTATAAAATTATAACTATACATGCTATGATTTTATAATAAAATTTGGTATAGATTATCAGCTCATAAAAAAGGAGTGTTATTTGTGTAACTATAAGCATGTATGGTTATGATTTTGTAGTAAAATCATAACTCAAGTCCAGGCATTACTTCTGCCAGACCTTGTATATATGGTAAAAACCATATTTTAAAATGCACCAAAGTGATAAAAGTCAAAATAAGGAGGCAAAAGGAGGGGCCTCAGGGTTTCAGGTAACTCCGTTCACAGGTTGGGTGGTTAGTTCACAGGTGTTTGTTTTGCATCATAACATACATAACCTCCTATATATCAATTATTACAATTTTTCAGAAGGCATCTGTGACCAAGTCCTGCACTTGGAAGCCTAGTGAAACAGTCAAGACACATGGAATAAATCCACACTTATGCCCTGAAGGAGTTAAAATATCTTATTAAAAGTCACTGTTATGTACATACAGCATTTGGTTCTACTACTTACTATAATATTATAAAAAATATCAGAACTTGGAAACCAGCTTTAATATTCCATAGCATATACATATTAAAATCTAACCTTATCAACAGTATCCTCAGGTTTAACTTAATACCCATAATTTATTTAACTTTAATTTCTGCAATTCCAAATGGAACTGGTCAGAAAGGATTGGGGAATCAAGGCTTACTGCCCCCAACATTCTCATCTCTCATGTCCACTGGGTTTGCATCTGTTTCACAGTCCTCTTAAAGGAGGGAAGAAAGAACGTGATGCTTCTATCTACTACTGTGACACTCACTGTATGAAGTATTTTCTACTTAAAAGGTGCTCAGAGATTACCATATTTAAAAATTATTATAAAATTGCTCCCATTCTCATGCTGTAACTTACTTCCTGTAACATCTAACTTATTGGCAATTAAGAAATGAATCTTGCTTAAACATACATGAAATAGTGATCATTTTCAATGTTCTAGAAATCAATGAGAAGCATAAATTAAAACCATAAAAGCAAATGAAATTATATTATAAGCTCAATAGTAACCCACAGATGTAAACACCAGAATGTCAGCTCCTGGGGCAGAGGAGTTGCCCTTTCACTCTGTGGCCCCAGCACCACCAGGAGATACTCAATAAATATTTAGTGGATGCATGGAATTTCCTTTCATTATAAATAACCAACCATATACCAAGCAAGACACTCATAGAAACTATTTCTCCTCACCATCTTGGGTACTGGAACCTTTCAATAAGCAAGTGTGCAATAACTTCAACAGCAACTGGAGGCATCTGTCAGTTTTCAGCAAGGGCATGTAGGCATTTGTACCCAACTTCACAAGGGCATCCAGAAGAGGATCTAAGAATATCCTCAATACATTCTGCGTTCTCCGCTTTTCACTAGATATTAAAAGACATGCCCAAATCAAGCATTTCAAAAGCATAAAGAAATTATTTACCATCTATAATTTGTGAGCTTGGTTAACTAGTAGATTCAGTTAGACAGAATCACTCTCATGGATGATACCCAAACACCTAGCACCTACAGGACTGAGCTCTCTCCAACCTGCTCTCTGATGGTTCAGTCTGCGCCTTCTCAGGGAGCAGCAGTCCACTAGAGTGAAAGCACAGGGAAGAGCATGCTGTAAGCTCCAGGCACAAGTACGAAGAGAGTTCTTGTCCTGTGTCTCTACAAATTAAAATGCTGACACTCTGCTTCCCTAATTCAAACAAACAAACAAATAAATAAATGCTAGTCAAGGAGATGAGACATGTTAACAAAAAAATGCAAAGAATTAAGGATTTATGAAAAACTGTTATAACCAATGTTAGCACTAAAAGTTTGTCTAGAAAATAGATTTGATGTTAATCAAATTAATTGCATTTCATGCAAATGCACTGCCTAATGAAGCTGCTTTTTGCAATAACTATAATCTGAGAGCAAAGATCTGCTCATATTCTCAAAATATAAATGAAATTCTTTTATTTTTTACCTCTCTTTTAATTACACATTTTACAAAGGGGTCAAATCCAATAAATTTCTTCACCTAATCTTATGCTAGGATTTCATAACCCATTCTTCTAATATTATTACAATAGTTAAAACTTGCGATTATTATATATAGTTTTCTTAAAACTTCTCTAACAGTTTAACTTACCAAACTAAAACGAATACTAAGCCCTTATTACTAACAATTTATTGTTAGTTTTGAACATGTCTTTAGTATACTGCCAACGTTCTGGTTCCCTCCTTTAATACACTGTGGTCAATTCCATGGGAAAAATCTGAAAATGCACCATAAATCTGAGTAGCTTTCTTTTTCCAAAAGCTTTGTTTTCAAGTTTAGAAATACTTACCTGTACTGACTTTTCATTCCTTCCACATCTACAGCCAGCAAGACCATCAGGGCAACAAGCTTGGCTTCACACCAGTCAGGCATACAACACTTTTCTCCTGCTTAAATAACAACAGTTTAGGTTTGCAAAGCTTTAACAAAATCCTGCAAAGAAGATGCTACAAAAGTGAAACAGCAAATGACTGTTTTATCAATATTAAATTATAACAAAATACAGCTGAGATGTAACGGCTCACGGCTACACATATTTAAATATGAGTAAAAACCAACCTTGGTGTGCAGACACAATGGTTTCGGTGCTCAATGAATTCACAAAACAAAGGCATTTATCAAATACAGAAAGGGATGTAAAATGGTAACTGTTGTGAGTGCTGCAAATGGTCCTAATATTGTATACACTAGTGGGCGTGCCCTCGTCTGGGGAGTAAGAGAAAGTCACACTGAAGAAACGGCAGTTGGACTGAGTATGAAGGCTGAGAAAGAATGAGACAGGTGGAGGGACACAAGACCTTTCCAGGCAGAGGAGGAGCACATCAGGGCCCCTCTGGAGAAGAGGACGTGCCACATTCCAGGAAATGGAAAGCTGCCTGTGCAGCTGGGCACAAAGTGGGAGGGAAGGACAAAGACGGGGTCACAGAAACAGGTGGCGAGAACAGGAGGCTCTGTGGGTCATGCTAAGGATTTTGTCTTTACCCTAAATCAAGCTTGTCCAACCTGCAGCCCATGGGTTGCCTGCGGCCCAGGAAAGCTTTGAATGCGGTCTAACAAAAATTCATAAACTTTCACGAAAATTGTCCATGGACCTTTTTTTTTTTTAGCTCATCAGCTATCATTAGTGTTAGTGTGTTTTGTGTGTGGCCCAAGACAATTCTTCTTCCAGTTTGGCCCAGGGAAGCCAAAAGGGGGGCACTGTTGCCCTAAAGACAGGAGGAAGCCACTGAAGGCTAACATGAGTGTGTACATGCACACCTTCCTCTACTGGGTTTTGCAGATACTGCATTTTTTTACAAATTGAGGGTTTGTGGCAAACCTGATTGTGCAAGTCTATTGACACCACTTTTCCAATAGCATTTGCTCACTTTATATCTGTGTCACATATTAGTACCTCCACTCAAAACACTTCAAACTCTTTCACTATTATTACATTTGTTCTGGTGAGCTGTGATCAGCGATCTCTAATGTTACTGTTTTAACTGTTTCAGAGCACCACAAACCACACCCACATAAGATGGCACTCTTAATTGATAAATGTTGTATATTCTGACTGCTCCACTGACCAGCCATCCACCCATCTCTCTTCCTCCCCGCCTTATTCCCTGAGACACTACAATATTGAAATTCGGCCAATTAATAACCCTACAATGGCCTCTAAGTACCCCAATGAAAGGAAGAATCTCATGTGTCTCATGTTAAAGCAAAACTAGAAATGATTAAACTTAGTGAGAAAGGCAACTCGAAAGCCAAGATAGGCTGAATTCTAGGCCTAGTGTGCCAAACAGCCAAGTTGTGAATGCAAAGGAAGAGTTCTCAAAGGAAATGAAAAACACTACTCCAGTGAACATATGAATGATAAGAAAGCCAAACAGCCTTATTGATGATATGGAGAAAGTTATAGTGTTTGGACAGAAGACCAAACCAGCCACAACCTTAAGCCGAAGTCTAAACCAGAGCAAGGCCCTGATGCTCTTAAATTCTAGGAAGGCTGAGAGAGGTTAGGAGGCTGCAGAAGTCAAGTTTGAAGCTGGCAGAGGCTGGCTCATGAGGTTTAAGAAGCCATCTCTGTAACATAAAAGCATGAGGTGAAGCAGCAAGTCCTGATGAAGAAGCTGCCACAAATTATCCAGAAGTTCTAGCTAAGATAATTAATGAAGGTGGCTACACTAAACAGATTTTCAATGTAAGCAAAACGGTCTTATATTGGAAGATGCCATCTCAGACTTTCATAGCTGGAGAGAAGTCAGTGCCTGGTTTCAAAGCTTCAAAGGACAGGCTGACTCTCTGGTTAAGGATTAATGCAACTGGTGACTTTAAGTTGAAGTCAATGTTCATTTACCATTCAGAAAATCCTAGAACCCTTAAGAATTATGCCAAATCTACTCTGCCTGTGCTCTATAAATAGAACAAAACCTGGATGATAGCACATCTATTTACAACATGGTTTACTGAATTAATTTTAAGCCCACTGTTGAGATCTACTGCTTAGAAAAAAACACTTCCTGTCAAAATATTATGCTCCTGGTCATCGAGGAGCTCTGGTGGAAATGGACAAGATTAGTGTTGCTTTCATTCCTGCTGATACAACATCCATTATGCAGCCCAAGGATCAAAGAGTAATTTCTATTTTGATTCTTTTTTTTTTGGGGGGGGGGGGGGGGGGGTTCCCTGGCTGCAATGTTGAGAGTGCCAAAGCCTAGCCATTACACCACCAGGGAACCTCTATTTTGATTCTCATTATTTCACATTACATAAGGCCATCACTCTCATAGACAGTAATTTTTCTGATAGATATGGACAAAGTAAACTGGAAAGGATTCATCATTCTAGATGCCATTAAGAACACTCATGATTCATGGGAAGAGGTACAAATATCCACATTAATAGGAGTTTGGAAGTGGATTCCAACCCTCATGGATGACTCTGAGGGGTTCATGACCTCAGTGGAGGAAGGAACTGTAGATGTGGTGGAAATAGCAAGAGAACCAGAATGAGAAGTAGAGCCTCAAGATGTGATGGAACTGCTGCAACCTTACGAGAAAATGTCAACGGATGAGGAGTTGCTTCCTATGGATGAGCAAAGAAAGTGGTTTCCTGAGATGGAAATCTACTCCTGGTGAAGATGCTATGAAGATAGTTGAAATGACAAGGGATTTAGAATATTGCATAAACTTAGTTGATAAAGCAGCCACAGGGTTTGAGAGGACTGACCTCAACTCTGGAAGAAGTCCTAATGTGAGTAAGATGCTATCAAATAGCATCGCATGCTACAGAGAAATCATTTGTGAAGAGTCAATCGATGTGGCAAAATTCATTGTTGTTTTATTTTAAGAAATTGCCACAGCCACCCCAACCTTCAGCAGCCACCAACATCCAGACAAGGTCAGACCCTCCACCAGCAGAAAGAATACAATTTACTGAAGACTCAGATAATAGTTAGCATTTTTTAGCAATAAATTATTTTCTAATTCAGGTATGTACATTATTTAGACATAATGCTATCGCACATTCAATAGACTATGGTAAGGTGAAACTTTTAAAAGCACTGGGAAATCAAGATTCGATTGACTCATTTTATTGTGATGTTTGCTTTATTGTGGTGGTTGGTAATCAAACCCACAATATCTCCGAGGTCCACCTGTATACAAAGAAGGGAAGAAGCAATTTGTAAGATCAAAATTTGTACTTTAAACAGATTCCTCTCCAGATACAATGTGGAAAAGAGATTGCAGAGGAAGCAAGAGGAGATGCAAGGTGACCGGTTAAGAGGCAAGACTAGTGTTTCAGTTGAGAAAAAAAAGAGTTCCCTGAAATGCAATCAGAAGAGGCTACAGCCACACAGGCAGGCCATGGCACGCCAGGCCTGCGTCTAAATCCCAGCCCACCTGCTGGTTAGCTGTGGGATCAGTGACAGTCGATTAACCTCCCAAGAAAATGTACAGCATCTTCTATGAAATCAAAGTAATAAAACCTATGGCTTTCCTCGGGTTTATTATAAAAATCAAATAATATATGCCAAGTTTCCAGAAAAACCTTTGGAAGAGAGAACTTGGCCTCCTATCTTAGGAAGCCAGTTAAATGATAATGGGTCATGGGTAGGTTGCTTTTCCATTCACAGTATATTACTATAGTAAGATTACATACTCTACCTCAACTTCCAAGAAAAATTTAGGTAAGAGATCCAGTTTTCCAGCCTAGAGATTCAAATATTTAAGACATTTAAAAACTATTCATATATTTTGATACAAATTTATTAGGATACTATAGGAGACAGACAATACTAAAAATATATACTTGCATGTAGGTAAACTCAAGTTTTAAAATAAAACAAAAGGATAAACTTTGTTATAAATTATTTTTTAAATGCTATAAATGCCATTTACTTGCCATCAATAAGGAATTTGCTTATATTTTTTTAACCTAAATGCCGATGTTCAAAAAAATTTACTAGGTTAAATTTGTAAGTGTTACAAAGGTGAATTATTAAAAGTTGTTCTCTGAAATAATTTTTACTCACATTAATACTTTATATCCCACATAAACATTAAAAGCTCATTCATAAATGAAGATTAAAATGGAATCAAATGCCATTGTAGAGGTCAGTTCCCTGTATTTTCTAGCAATCAGATAATTCTGATACCTTCTGATCTCACAGGGGTGGGAGATGCTGTTTGAGAATGAAATTTTTTTAATCACGTGCCATATCAGCACCTTCTTCACTTACATACCACGTGAGCCAGAAGCCTCTGGGTGTAAATCCTATACACTTCGGGTCGGAAGCACACAAGCAGGGGTCTTCAAAGTGGCTGACCAGATGGCTCTCATTCGCCCCTACCAAGGCCCCAATTGCAAAGTTACAGAAGCACAGATGCTTTTTGAAATCCTAAGCAATTTTCACCTTGGATACTGAAAGGGAAGGCTATAGATCAGAAGCTGAGTGGATTTTTAATGATCACTACCTGATTTCAAGGCGTGCCACAGCACCAAGCCAATAATAGTTTAGTGCTGACCCTCCAGTGGATGACACTCTGCCAGGGGTCTGTGTTGTAGGCTGCTTCCTACACATCCTTCCTGATGGGGGACGGCCTGACTTATTTCTTCAGATACATTTCACTCTGTGGCTAATCTCTGCACCTCCAAGTCCTGGGGAGCCTTTACTGTTGTCTCACTTTCTGTAATTCAGAAAGCCTGCTCTGAGAGCTCTTTACTACTTTTGTTTGTTGATATTGGTTTTGTGTGGTTTTCGTTGTTGTTGCTTTGTTTTATATATTATACATATGATATGTGTATATTTATATATATACATGTGTATACACCTATCTCATACAATCCTTATCTCTTACCATTTCTATCTGGGGTCCATGCCATAGGAGGGATACCTATCTATCTACCTCAGTACCTCCAACCCCTGTGGGATATGCTTTCCTACTTTTCACATTAATTTCTACTCATTCATCAGGTGTCACCCCATCAGATGACCTCCCGTTTTGGACAGGCACTGCTCACACAGGTTCCCCATCCCAGGGTTTATGTCCTTCAAGGCAGTGCACTGGGATTATCTACTCACTCATCTACTCCCTGACTAGATTATGCTCTTTCTGAGGGAATCTTTAATCTCTGTCACTCCCACGCTGGACATTTAGAAAACACGATACATGTTTACTGAATAAATAGTGTAAAAGCTACCTATGTGGACTATGTCAAAACCCAAAGAAAAGGCTATTGAAAATAGTGTTCTGACTGATGAGTCCTTCTATAAAAACAAATTTCAATATTGTATTTTATGCTCAAAAACTAGAGCTTAGTCTGAAAAATAGCCCAGTAATTTATAACTAAACTAAAATTTTATAAAGGCACTTAGCCAAGGGCATTAAAAATCAAACAAAATATTAAACAGACATACCAATGCCTCCTTTCCACTTAAAATTTTTTAAACTTAAAATAGCATATTATATTAAAAAGTATATTTTAAGTCCTAGAAATGTTAAGGAAGAAACTCTTAAAAATCTTGTTTCATCCAATTTTGAATATTTACTCAGATCTGATGCTGTTATATACTCTCAATTATAAGGAAGCTCTATTTTAGGGGGTTTATCTAAGTTTACTCTAGTAGGAAAAAAAGTTATTTACTTTTATGGACCTTTAACAAAAGAATCTTCCAACTAATAGCACAAAATATTTACTAGCTAATAGAGGTAATAAAACACAAAAGAGAAATGTTCTAAGAAGGAAGAACAGATACACTCACATATTTTGGGAGGAAAATTACCTGATCACTTAAGAACTATTCCATGATCAAATTAGAGAAATCAGTAAATGAAAATGACTTCGTCTGAGACAAAGCTAGGAAATTTAACACATGCAATTTATCTAAATGATTACTAAAAACTTTAATGGAGGAGAAGCATTAGAAATGTAAAAAGAATCTTAATTAATGAATCTGCTACTAGTTCTTCCCTCAGGCAGTATTATACATTTCCCCAAAGAAGTTGCAAGACTAATCTTTTCTAAGTATCTGGCAAAAAGAAAAACTATCAAAACTATCCTTTCAGACAATTTTTCTCTAAAATTACTTTCTATAACCAGTTCATATTAAATGTAACACCCTGAAAACAAAAGATGAACAGATTTATCTACAAATATTTCCACTTCAGAGGCTCCAAAAACACATCTTAAGTGTCTAGCCCCCCAAACAGCTGGTAATTGTAGCATAAATCAATAGATTTATTTGTATCCAACTCCTACTCTAGTCACTTGTTAGTTTCTCAAAGCATATAAAATACTTTAAATCTCAAATCCCAGAACAGGTAGGTACAAGCCAAAGAATGGTACTTACAATCTGTTATTCACAGTATGTGGCTGAAATACAAGTCGGACATCAGTTAAGTGGCACACATTTGGTTAAGCCCACATCTTCACCTGAAAGTGATTTCACACTTACTTTCCCAAGCAGGTGACTTAATATACTCTTGAACTAGGTTCTTTACATAAGCATTTAAACAGGATGTCTCGTGAAGTCCAATGGAGCTACAAGTTGAGGACCGCCCAAAACAACTTTCATTAACACGCAACCAATCACAGAGCTAGAAAAGAAAACAGGTATTATTTTAAAACTCTAACTGAAAAAAGGGTTTCTAATTTCCCAAAGCTAATTCTCTGTCTTGCACAATAAACTGAATTTAAATGATTGAACACAACAATGTAATAAAACATTTTTCGTCATGATAAAACATTTTTCATCACGACTGAGTTAACACAGAAAGGACAGACAGGAAAAAAAGGCATGTGTGTGTTTTCTAGTATCTATCCAAGATTCCATAAACTTCATTAACAGGCAAGAATTTTCAAAGGACCTAATATAAAATGCATGTTTTGGAAAAGATCTAGACAGACTGGGCTTGCAAAAGGATCAACATGCCTTTGGCTAGAGATTTACTACATCCATCCCTGGAAGAGGAAAAGAAAAAGCATAAAAAGAAACAGCTAGTTTAAAGTCCAAATTCTTATTTTTATTGATGTAAAATGTCCAGGCTGCTACAAGGTTACCACAGTTTTCATCCATGTTCAGATGGTGGTTCTTTGTGTAGGTTGTTCAAAAGTGTTTTGCCAGCCAACAGGAGGAAAGATCAGACTCACAGAAGGGTGTTCATTTAGAAAAAAGCAACAGTAATGATACACATAACTTTTGAATTTGTTATATCACAGAAAGCCTTATCAGTTCAATAATTCTAGTTAATCTACCAGATAATGTAATTACATTGAATTTTGTAAGTACATAACAGTGATCTCTAGTTTGGTGCCGGTTTTTCAATAAAGTTTTAATTATGGGCAAAAAAAAAATTCATGTTTGGTAAGGTATTATAAAGAACATCTCCATGAAAAACAATACATTATACAAAAGAAACCACAACCTTAAATTAAAATTCATTCCAGGTTCATATCCTAAAACAACAATATGGTTGTTTTTGAGAGACTATAGAATTTGAAATACAAGTTATAATTAAAGTTCCCACTGTCCGCACAAGTTTATTTGCAATCATATGTGCATTTTAAAATATATTAATATAAAAGAAATTCTGCTTTAGTCCTTCTCCATTACGTCGTTTAGATCTGCAAAACTAAAAATTACAGAACTTCACAGAATCTTTGATCGCATGTAACTATGAATTGTTTTGAAATCTAATTATGTTCTCAAATTTTTTACAATATATCTCTTAATGTGCAAATTCAATACATGAATTTTAATATGAAGTAAATATGTCTCTCCAAACAGTAAGAAGTTTTTAAAAATATTTCTTATTTGGATAATCCATTAAGATTATCCAAAATTACATATCAGGAGACAAAATAATAATACAATTAATGAACAAAATAATAATACATCACTTGACCATAGACAAGATTGATGAACAAATGAGTCAAGACTAGAACTGACATCTCATAGGAGCCAATAAAATGAGCTGTTCAGCAGCATCGAAGGAAGTTGTTCTTTGTATGTCTTTACCAAGTAGATAATCCTTTTTTTTCAAGTCAATAATCTTAAACTAAAACCCACCTAACAGTAATGTCAGCTAGTATTTACCTTTCCACAGTATATACCTTTTCTTTATATTCCTCTCAAACTGGCCAGACTAAGTTTCTTAATTATTGTGATAAAATATGTGAGGTTTTCCAAATCTTCTATTTCCACAAACGTAATCTTTCATAACAAAGTTACTGAACTAAATTCATATTTGATTCTTTCCCTTTGTCAAATCTGTCACAAAATTCAGAATTTTTCCCTTCAAAAGATCTTCATGTCAAACTTATAGTTTAAATTGTATCTATCTAGCAGTCCCTGCCTCACAGGTTCTCTTGATTTCCCTTTAAAAGACAAGTCTCAAGTCTATTTGGACACTGTCATGAGAATGAGAAGACAAGACAAAGACAGAAAATACTTTCAAAAGACACTGACAAATGGCTGGTATCCAAAATATGTTAAAACTTAACAATAAGAAAACAAGCAACTCAATTTAAAAATGGGCAGAAGATCTGAACAAACACGTCATTAAAGATACAGTATACAGATAGCAAATAGCATATGAGAAGATTCTCAACATCTTATGTCATTAGGTAACTGCTATTTAAAACAACAGTGAGACCCCATTACACACCTAATGGGATGGCTACAATCCAGAACACTGACTACACAAAATGCTGGTGAGGACGTGGAGCAGAACAACTCCCACTCACTGCTGGTGGGATTGCAAAATGGGGGAGCCACTTTGGAAGACAGTTTGGCAGTTTCTTAAAAAACTAAGCATACTCTTACCATACAATCCAGCAGCTGTGTTCCTTGGTATTTACTCAAATGAACTGAAAAGTTATGTTGACGCAGAAACCTTCCCACGAATGTTTATAGCAGCTTTATTCATAATTGCCAAAACTTGGAAGCAACTGAGATGTCCATCAGTAGGTGAATGGATAAATAAACTGTGTTATATCCAGACAATGAAACACTATTCAGTGATAAAAAGAAATGAGCTATGCAGCCATGAAAAGACATGGAGGAACCTTAAATGTAAATTACTTAGAGAAAGAAATTAATCTGAAAAGTCTTCATAATGTATGATTCCAACTAGATGACATTCTGGAAAAGGCAAAACTACAGGGACAGTGAAAACATAAGTGGTTGCTGAGGGGCTGGGGGAGAGAGAAAAGAATTAAACCAAAAAATATGGATTTAGTTTGATGGTGGGCATTACAGATGATTTTTATTTTTTTCATATGGTTCTATATTTTTCAGATTCCACATTAGAGGCATTACAATCAAGAATATAAGATGAAATTCTAATTTTTAAAAGCCCCAATTTGCCCCTTCTTTGTTCCCTCTGCCACTGCCTACTCTACACCTTCATTATTTTGAACCTGAATTATTTTAACACAGTCTAAGCTGGTTTCTCTTTTATCTCTATGTACACAGGGCCAGAACTACCTTCTAAAACAGGGTGTCCAACCTTTTTGCTTCCCTGACTCATACTGGAAGAATTGACTTGAGCCACATATAAAATATACTAACACTAACGATAGCTGATGAGCTAAAAATAAAAGTCAGTGCATAATTTTTGTAATGTTTTAAGAAAATTTATGGATTTGTGTTGGGTCGCATTCAAAGCCATCCTGGGCCACATGCAGCTCGAGGGCGGTGGGTTGGACAAGCTTGTTCTAAAAGAAATAATCACACCTGTAGCCTCAGTGATCTCTTGGGCACTGAAAATATAAAATTAAAAAGAAAAAATATGGTTCCTGTCTTAAAAAAACATAAGCTATAGAGGACACAGAATATAACCAAGAATATAATGGACAAGAGCTAAAATCAGTAGTACGAATTGAGTCCCTCATTTTAAAACAAAATAAAAAGGAGGTACTATTAGACCATAATCGACTGAGGCTCTGACATGTGGAGGGTTCGTGGGATGGGCAGAGGCAGCAGATCAGAGACCATGACTAACAAGAAGGAAGCTGTCACATGGGAGCAGCACTGGTGAGGGTGTCCACTAGACAATGGCTGGAGAAAAGGAAAGACACTTAGGATTTCAGGATGAATTACATGCATAAAAAATCAGGAGGAATTGCAAATTACCAAAATGTCAGGCTTGGGCAACAAGGTAGATGAAAGTGCCATTAACTGATAGAAAAAAAAGAGAGAGGAGGTTTGTGTTATTTACTGTTTTTGAGCCTAACATCATAGTCACTCCTAATACATCTCTTTCAGAATCACCATCTGCCCACCAGCACGATCTCCTCTTCTAAACCAGTCTATCCCTACTCCCCACACCTTCCTGTCCCCCACCCTGCCATGAGGACCTTGGCAGCACTATTAGGTCAGCTCAAAGCAAACATAAAATGTTTTAAAATTTCTGTTGACAGATAACAAAGTAATCATTATATTTTACATATAAATAAACAGTAATGAATTCAAATTAGAAAACAACTTTTTATAAAGTTTTCAAAGAACTTAACATTAAATTATTTCTAGTCTCACCTCTGTCCACAATGCAGTTCCCCGACCTAAGGACTCCTCTTGTCTCAGAGACGTGAGAAAAGCTGATATGTCGGAAAGTGATACTTTCTCCTGGGGGCAGGGGGGAAGGAGGGGCCTTTTTAAAAATTTACTCATTTTCAAATTTTCAATTGAATAAAATAAAATCACTGTAAAAGCAATCTAGTATACTATTTAAACTAGAACATTATTAGTTAATCAAAAGGAAACTTTTGAAAAAAATACTACTCAACTTTTAAAATGAAGTACTGAATACAACCAACATATTATATAAAATGAAAGATTATTTTATAAATCTATTTTCCTTAACATCAAGGTCACTGTCTTAGAGACAAGATAGTCACAATCTAAAAGCAAAAACAAAAACATTCTGTAAGAAATTATTTACTATTTAAATCAAAAGTGCTTCTTACTTTTCAAAGCCACAAAAATTACCCCCCTGCCTTAAGAAAACCACATAGGTCTTTCATTCCCTTAAGACTGCATATCTTGAATTAAGGTATCTTTCCCTATCTAGGTCAAGGGTCAGCAAAACCACTCACAGCCTGTTCTATAAATAAAGTTTTATTGGAACACAGCCAGGTTCATTTATTTATCCACTGTCGATGACTGCTTTTGAGTGGTTGTAACAGAGTTCATCCAACTCCCAAAGCCTAAAATACTTGTCCATACCAGGCTGGCCCTTCACAGCTACAACATTAACAGGGCTCTGTAAAAAACACAGAATAAAGACAGTATATATTCCTTGACTATCAATTTACTGGAAGATGTGTGGAGAAGCATAGAGAAGATCAGGCCAAAGCTTCTAACGTCCTCTCCCCGTCAGGTCACCAAGGTGTGCTCAACTCCCTAGCAACCTATGCAACATCTCCCAGGGAAGCTCATTAGAGACTCAGTGCCCAGGGTTGTCATGGGGACCTGGTCACATAGACACCTCTGCATAGCAACTACCAAAATTCCAGATTCCCAGAAGGAACACAGATGCTCAGTATAAGCGACATTGTTTACTTAAACGCTTAAGGCACAGCGAGCCACTCCCATGAGCCAGACACTGGGAATCCTCCTGAAATCCACATTCCCAGATGCCAGCCAAAGGCCAACCTTCTAACAGGGCTTTCCACTTATTGCATCGCGGGCCTGCTACATTAACTCTTTCTTGCAGTCCCTCATTAAAAAGCCATATAAGTTGAACTGTCACCAGGAAAGAAGACAAACTCACCACATCTACCAAGTTCATAGCTGTTTGAAGAAGATAGCATTGAGCTGCTCCCCTCAACAGTATCTGATGGGTGATCATAGTACACTGCAGAACATGCCTATCAGCAAAAAACAAAAATGCATTTCCACCTTCCTAAAGACAATTGTGATTATTTGTAATTATTGTCAAGTTGATTTATCATCTACATTTCTAAAGCAGAAGGTCACTGCCAGTAGAATTTCAAAGCTATTATTTTCCACAAAGGCCTCTAATAGAGGTCAATTTTAGTATAAAACAAAACCCTTTTAAACATAACAAGACGATAAATGAAGATAACTTAAAATAAGAATTCTACATTTTAAAAAATATTTCGCAATCAGTATTACTGTTTGATATTTTATCTCTAGTTTCCTACGTATTAATATAATAAAACAAAAAAACTTACTAGCCTTAAAGTGGTGAAAAGTCCAATAGCATGTACTATGACACATATTTAAATTAGTAATTCATATAACAAAGTAAGTTCAACTACATGAATGATAGATTATTTTTTTCTTATAAAATTAAGAGCTCAAAAATCCCAATGCCAACATTAACTACAGATTAAAGCAGAGGGGAAAATTATGCCAAGTAACCATACATCAGCGGTTCTCAACTTCTGGGTCGCGACCCCTTTCAAAGGGGTCGCCTAAGACTGTCGGAAAACACCTATCAGATATTTACATTACGATTCATAACAGTAGCAAAATTACAGTTATGAAGTAGCAATGAAAATAATTTTATGGGGGTCACCACAACATGAGGAACTGTATTAAAGGGTCGCAGCATTAGGAAGGTTGAGAACCACTGTCATACATAGAGTAAATCACCTGAGGGCAGAAAGCCCTTCTAGACCCAGGGCTTTACATCTTGGGACATTGGCCAAAGCCTTAGACAGAAACAAAATGGGAACAGCACACCAATGTCTACTTGTCATCTTCTGAATAAACTTTAACAGGAAATCACCTGAAAGAAAAAGTTTTAAAACATCATTGTTGCCAACAGCACATAAAAAGATGCTCATCATCATCAGACATTATGAGATAGATAGGGAAATGCATATCACAAACCATAAGGAGCTGAACTTCACAAGCACTAGCATGGCTATCACCAAAGGACAATAACAGGTGGTGAAGAGGACATGGAGAAACTAGAACCCTCATACACTATGGTTGGAAGTGTAGAATGGTGCAGTCAGTGTGCAGAAAAGTCTGGTAGCTCCTCTAACAGTTAAGCAAAGAGTTACTATGTGACCCAACAAGACAACTGAGAGCTAACGGTCATATAAAAACGTGTATGTGAGTATCACAGCAGCATTATTCAAGAGAGTTAAAGTGCAATGTCTATACAGTGGGATACTGCACAAAAAGCAGTATGGCATATATTATATCTCAATAAAACTACTGAAGAAAACCAATGTTATTTCAATTTCATTCCTATTAAGTATGTATTCTACTGTTGTTGAGATTCTGATAACCATGAAGCTATATTCCTTAAAAAAGGCAAAAGATAATCTTTTACTGAAGCCATTCTCCTGTTGGAGATGTTAAAAGAAAAACAGGGTAAGAAATACTGATGGTAACTGGCCTCTGGTGTCTCAAACAATAATATTAGATCTTTCTCACGAGCTATTTCTTTCTTACTGTGGATGTAATCACTCTAATTCATTTTTCTATTTTGAGATACAAAGGGGATGACGTTCCATCCTGCCTTCTCTGCTGTGTGATTTGCTAAGGACCCTTAAGTCATGCAGTTAGTGAAATGTCTGTTTCCTCAGAGCATCAGTGCAGAATGACTTTTAAGAAATCCTTGGAAAGGAGTTCCCTGGTGGTGTAGTGGCTTAAGGTTTCGGTGCTGGCGCTGTCAATACTGCGGCCTGGGTTCGATTCCCAGCCAGGGAACTACCCACATACAAAAAAAAAAAAAAAAAAAAAAAAGAAATCCTTGGAAGCTCCTGAAAGGGCATCACATGTATTTTACATCTTCCAAAGTACGTAGCACAAAACCTGATACATTTCACACAGTCACTGGAAATTCCTGACTGAAAAAAACTAAGAGTGTAAGTAAACATTTTACTTGCCCTCTCTCCTATTGGACTGATTAAGTTCCCACGTTTTGGGAAACACGTCACTGATGACACAAGGAAGACAGCAATGGCTAGGCTTCCATTTCAAATTCATTCAACATGTGTACAAGTGTCTGCTGTGTGCCTAGCAACTGGGCCCGTCACCAGGCACACAGTCTCTGCAGGGTGGGATCCACCACCATCTCAACCACACTGAGCTAGACATGGGATGTGCGAATGTGCTCAGTAAATTAATCCCTGTGCTGTAAACTCCTGAATTCTAGCCAACTGAAAAAATGGCTCTAACAGTTATCTTTTCCATTACCTCATTTTAAAAAAGGGAATCAAAACAATTTTCTATAAATCTTAAGTTATGATACACAATCTGTTCCCATTCTTTCCTGACTTGTGAATAGATACTACCATTGGGCATCATTTCATCCCATTTAAAAATTAAATCCAAAAGAAAAAATATATACAGTTGTCCCTCCTTATCTATGGGGGAGCTGTTCCTGTACCTCACATGGATATCTGAAACTGCAGATGATACCAAATCCTGTAAAGACCGTTTTTTCCTATATATACATACACACCTATGATGGTTTAGTTTATAAATTAGACACAGTCAGAGATTAACAGTAACTAATAATAAAGCAGAATAATTATAACAAATACTGTAATAAAAGTTATATAAATGTGGTCTGTCTCTCTCTCTCTCAAAATATCTTTTGAATTATTTCTGGAATTTGCCATTTAATAGTTTCAGACCACAGTTGACTGCAGGTAACTGAGACCTGGAGAGTGAAACCGTGGATAAGGGAGACCACTCAATTTCATATCCAGGGTCACTTTCTAAGTCACAAAGCCAGGAGTGAAAAAATGACTTAGAAATTAGAGAGTCCTGCTGCCCAGTGAACAAAATAACCTTGATTTTCTGCTTTGCTCACCAACATACCTCACCAGTGAGAACAATTGCCCAACCGAAGAAGTGGGAGGTTTCAAGGTCTTACAAAGAGTATATTTTTCTTACTTATCTTCCTCAGTCAGTATCTGTAAAGGGACAACTTTGCCGTAAGTTATTCTGCTTATGACTTTTTCCTAAACCCAGGTTCTTTCTTTTTTCAACCTATTGTACGAATTTTTGAAATTGAATAGAAACAATCGGAAAAGATGGCAAACAGCAGCACACATTCTAAAATTACTTCCATGTATTCATGTCAATACTGGTAAAAAGTTACGTACAAAAGCAAAAGCGTGTACTCAGTTATAGTGACACCTGTGTAATTCTGACAATTCGCATATCCTGGAAAAAGGAAACTATTGGGATAATACTCAGTATAATAGAAGATGAGGCTGACAAAATACAAAAATAAGGTTTTTAAGCTAATAAATTAAAAAAAAAAAAACAAAACTCTTTACTGCACATACTCTTTATTTCCTCTGGAAGAAAAGAAACATAAGTAACTAAAAACTTCTGTAATTTCAATCCCAATGGAGAACCACTTCCTATTAGCTGGCCTGGGGACCTACAGACAAAAAGGAAAAAACAACATTTAAAATCTATTTACAAATAAGTATACTGCAACTAAATGGACTACGGCCCAAGAGTCTTTTAACAATTAAAAAATAAGACCATTTTCATTTTCTGAACCTGCTTCTTATTTTTCTGTAAAACTTTGAGGATCCTTCTGATTATAAGAAATCAGGATCTTCTAAGAAAACAGACATGAGTTAGGAATGTGCTGTATTAAGTGGGTATGAGTTTTCTTTTTATGACACTTTCACTGACACAATATATGAATGTTTTCAAATAGTATCATTTTTTCAAAAATCTAAAATGACCATCTTTAATTGTATTTTTTTTTCCCCAACATATAATCCAATGAGTTTAAGTCTTTAGGTATTAAATAAATAACATTTATAGAAAGACATGTTAGTAATAAGTTACTAACTTATTACTGTTAACATCTATTAAAGTCACATTTTTTCTGCTATATGTTCTACCAGGAACATTACCTGTCAATTGAACAGATTCGAGCACTAAAAAACTGAAGACATATCATAATAAATGTTTTTCAATGCTTTTAGAAAGCACCAAATTGGTTTTTCTGCTCTCCAGCTGTCTAACTGCTTCAGAAAACTACTCAATAGTAATGAGTTATTTGAAAACTAAAAATAATAGGCAAGTCAAGTATTGCTATGCTCTTTCAGTATTTATTAAATAGAACTAAATATTAATATAACTTAGCACAGACTAATTTGAACATTTTAAAGAAAATGACGGTGGGAGTTTTTCTATTTAGAGATATACCAAACAGAAGACTTGAAAGTATCAGTTTAGTAAATCAAAATTAGAAAGACAATACAATTTCAAAAGTAAGGGACATTACTGAAGATGTAAGACTATAATGCTCAAAAAATGAGGTGAAGGGACAATACTGACAGACTCTCCTCACTGTCAACCTTTTCGAAGGGTAAAGGTGGCAAATCCATAATAATAGTAATGCTGATGCTGCCACCATCAGAAATGGAAGGGGGACAGTCAGAATGAGCCTTGTGGTACTGCACTAGCATTGAATGTACTGGCATGAACTCAAGGTTTTTAATATGGATGGATGGATAGACGCATGGACAGATAGTGAAACAGATAGGGATGGGTAAGTCTGCTTGCAGAGGAGCTAAGAAATAGATGTTTGTATGTATATACACATGGAGCGAAACAACGAGTAAGCCAGTGTGGTGAAACATTAACATCTGGGCATACATAGAATTCTTTGTGTTGTTCTCACAACTTGTCTATAAGTCAAAATAAAAAGTTAGAGAAAAAAAAGTTTAACGTGTTGGTTAGTCAAAGTCACTGCAACTGCCAAGAGGAAAGAGATGAGGCGTAAGGGGAAGAGAGGCAGCTACGTAAGACGTGTTCCAAAGCTCAAGAATGTAAAGGCTCCAGCAGGAAAGAAAGCTAGGAGAGAAAAAAGGAACACTTGATACAACTGACAGAAGAAAGGCAAGAAGAATGACAAACACAGAAGGGGCGACACGATAAGAACAAGATGAATGTCTATTAGGCAACATATATTATGTACCAAATGCATTAAGTCTTTTTTTGTCATTTTTATCAACATATTAAATTTATGTTATCAAATACTTATTACTGAATTGCTGCTAAATAACATCACGTTTGTTTACCTGCTATACAGAGAGCTCTCTGAAAGTGCATCCATTAATGGTCCAATAATAAACTAAAAAAAAAAAAAAAAAGTATCACTGTTAATTTGTAACTGTAACTTTGAAAAGTCAGTTTTGCCCCAAGTATGCATCCCACTAAGGGGTGCAGGAGTGCCGTTAGCAGCACTGCTGGCCTCTTATGCTCTAGGATAATGGATAGTTTTGGAGGGTACCTTAATTCCACAAGAACAATAAAAAAAGCACAGAATTTTCCCACCTGATTAAAAACTTATAAAACAGAGTTCATGTTCAGTCAAGAAGGAAGAAAAGAACCCAAGGAAGGAATAAAAGGTGGAAATAAAGGTAGTAGTGACAAAGGGAAAACAAAGATACTCAAGAGAAAATTTAAGCCTGCATGCTGGGGAGATAAAAGGGGAAAAATGCTATCTTCAAAAATGTTACTAAACATTGGCCAAAAAAAGCCAGCTTAGAGGAAGTGCAAGGTGGCTAGGAGAACGTAGGAAAATGATGCATAAATATCAAAACACTGGTATGTAATGAGACAACTGGGGAAGTTTACTTAGGTTAACTCTAAACAAGCAGCAAGTTAATATACCAAAGTGATCATGTGACTCACATAGCACTGTGATATAAAACTTAAAATCACAGCTGTTAATTGTCAGAGTCTTTGCTTTGTGTGATTTCTGACAAGTATAGATGCTAATAAAATATATATTTATATATGTAATCGTAATATTATAGCTCAAAGGACAACCTCCACTTCAATACAGTAATGTCAATTCACTGACCAGAGCTGTGCAAACAGATCGCTAATCAGCTTCCACACCAGTTTTCATACCCTTGACTTATGTTGTTTAGAACACCAATCCCAAAGAACTACTTTCCACAGTGGAAATGAAGCAGGCAGCTGTAAACAAACTACATCATAATGAGCTTTGTCCCAACATGATAGCTAAGCTTAGCAAGCTAGGACTTGTAAGCAAATCTATAAAATGTTACTTGCTATTACAGACGCCTAGCATATTTTTTTGAAGATCACATGATATAAAGAATGCCTCCCATCTACTGACAAAGGGAGCAAGGGAAAGAAAGGCTGTCATTACCTCAGAAAATTCTGGTGAAAATGGAAGAATCTTTGTTTCATAGAGCTCCAAGAAATGGACAACACCTTCTTTGGTCAGGATTTTATTTTCACTTTCAAACATTCTTTTATAAATACATATATGCCAGGATGGGTGAAAGAGCCAACAAGCTGTGGAAAAAACATCACAGGTTGACATTATGCGGCTCCATGTAGATTATATATTCACAAGTAAACACATATACACAAAACACATGAACTTTATTAATAAACATATAAAAGTGAGTTTGTGTTTAATCACATCCAAGGGTGTTTAATTACTGAGGAACCATCAGTGTTCCATATTCAGTTTCATTTAGAAAGACTACGGCTATGCTATGGCTGCTACAGTGTACACAATCAATTATCACCGCTGCATGCCAGCTGGAACTTTAAGATTTAGGGTCATTCCAATCAGTTCTTCTCTCGCCCTACCTCCTTCCATCCAATTTCACACAGAAATCTGACACTGTCATTCCTCTGCTTAAAACTCCTGAATGGCTTCTTATGGCTTAGAATAAAGGTGAACCGACCCTAACACCTGCACTAACCTTACCCACTGTCACACCCACCACTGGTCTTCCTGGCCCTCCACCTCACTGAGCTGTCTCCACCTCAGGGCTTCAGCATGCAGTGCTATATCCTCAACTCGGAGCTTTGATGTGGGCAGCGGTTGAGCCAGAAGCCAGGTCTATTCTACCTATGTACTTGGAATCCAGAGTTCAAGGGTCTTGCAAGGCTGCCTGGAACTTGAACAAGGCCACTACTCAGAATGTGATTTCTGGCTGGCTAAGGGGAAGGAGGAAAACAGCACTGCCTGCGAGGCAGAGGAATCATAAACAGGACGAAAGGATTGGGGGTTGGCAACACTGTTTTGCAATTAAGAAGTTACACCCACTGTTGTTCTGGGGATATAAAATAACCCGCTGCTGACTTACAGGGTCTCTGTGTCTCCATCAGAGCACAGGAAACCACCCGGTCCCAGCTTTGCTACGTCTGTGTGTGTGTCTGTGTTTTTCTTAATTCGCCGTCACCTCCCCTCTGGTTCCGTTCTCCCTGCGCTGGC
>PVJL010002298.1:0-205950 GCA_004026885.1 Lyroderma lyra
TGTTCAGAAACAGGGACAGGGCTGGCTTAAGGCAAAGACAAACCTTTTCCTAAGACGTTATATAAGGGCTGTCTGGAAAGTATCCAGCCGCGCACTAAGAAAAACAGGCACTTATGGCTGGGTTTTTCCTGGGGGTGACTACCACCATGGCCTGCCCAGTTAGGGATTTCCAATCAGATCACCCGTGAGGTGACTTTCCGAAGAACCCCTTTTAAAATCTACATTATGAACGCAGCTGCAAATGCAGACTCTCAGAGATAAGCCAGTGACTCAAACATGACTAACAGTGCTCTTGTCACTGACATTATTACTAAAAATAGGAACAAACCTCAGTAAAACGTTTTTAAAGATTTTTTATTAAAAATATAGCTAACATACAATGTTATATTAGTTTCAGGTGTACCTCATATTTATTCAATATGTATGTACCTAAAGAAGTGGTCGCCATGGTAGGTCCAGCAACCATCTGGCACCGGACTATGCAATCATGATATCATTGACTGTATTCCCTGTGCTGAACGTTACATCCCGTGGCTTATGTTGTATACTTGGAAATGTGGACTTCTCATTGCCCTTCACCTCTTTTCCCCCTTCAAAAAATTTTCAATTATAGTTGACGTTCAATATTATTTTATATTCATGTTATATGTTATATTGTATGTGCCCTCATGTTGTAGGTGAGCTTTGATTACTGTTGGTATGTCCATGAGTGGGATTGACCCCCAGGCCGACCGGATGTGGGGTTTGGCGATGTCCATAGCTTAGAGGGTTCTGTGCAGGGGGCTTACCCAATGAGTGGGATTTGCCCTAGGGGTCTCTGGTGTCTGCTGGGGCTGCCCTTTGGGTTTGCCACTCATAGGGCTAATTGCATGGTGCAGTGTTTTAGTCGAAAGCCAACCTCCCAGTATGTTGGTTTCTTTGGGAGGGGTTCCACTGTAGGCCCAGATCACCCACTGCCTGTATTGACCAGCCAGGGACTACCTGGGAGGAGTACGAAGTGATCCATGGTTGTTCGCTGCCTGTGCTAAACCTGGGGGTGCATGAGAGAGGCCATGCTGGGAACTGAGGATGGTGGCCAGTTCTGGGCCTGGGGTAACTGCAAAAAGCCAGGACTCCTGCTGCCACCTGCTGATTCCCTTAAGGTTTAGCCTTGCAAGTTGGGTGAGGCAGGGTCTCAGGGAGTCACTAGAGTGGGAACAGTTATGTTCACCAGGTTAATGTAGATTCTGGTTTGGTGCCAGTGCTGAGCCCGGAGCTACTCAGCAAATGTCTCAGAGCACATCAAGGCTAGCTGCCACCTGTCTGGGGCCCATGAACCCTGATCGTTTTCGAAGAAGGAATGTAATGCAGGTGGAGCTGGCTCTGGCCGAGAAAATGCCTTAGGCACTGAGGGAGTTGGGTAAGGCAGGGTCTCAGGAGTCACCACAGCAGAGCAGCAGAGCTCACCAGGCCAATCGGATTTAGATTTGGTTGTGTGGGAGGCGGGCTCAACACAGAAAAGATGGCGTCCACCTGCTGGCTGCATGGGAGGAAGACATCAGGAAAATGGTTACTGTCCCTCCAGTTTCCACCTTGAAGCCACACAACTCAGCCTCTCTCACATGATCTCCTTTGCCTCCTGAGTCACCATCCCTCTGCCAGAGCCCAGAGTGAGTGTGTGTCAGCGAGTGAGACTGTGCACGGCCCTTTAAGAGGACATCTGGGTTTCCTGCAGCCTCTGACCCGCTGGGAGGGTCAGAATCCCGACTGTTCTTCACAGCCAGATGTTGTGGGGGCTCCCTCTCCCAGCACCAACACTCCTGGTGTGGGGCTGGGGTCCCTCGCTTCTCCAGAGGGAATCTCTATGGCTGTAATACCTTTCCCAGTTCTCAACCACCACATCCAGGTGTGGGGTCAGTTTGTTCCACGGCGCTCTGCTTCTCCTACCACTCTGGATGTGGCTTCTTTACATCCTTAGTTATAAAACTTCTGTTCAGCTAGACTTCAGATGGTTCTCCAGGTTGATTGTTCTGTAATTTAGTTGTAACTTTAACGCGTTCACAGAATGAGAAAGGCACAGCATTTATCCATTCTGCCATCTTGGATCTCAGTGAAGTTTTTAATGAGAGTTTAATCCTCCCTTGATTAATAAATATTTGTATGCCTGGGAAAATGCCATGTATTTTGAAACCATGCCCCAAATACTTCATGTTTAAGTAAAAACAGGAGTTGTATTCTTGGTCTAGGCTTATATGTAACCTATGCTTGGCTCAGGTTTTAAGTAAAAACCTACATCATTTTGCCTACATAAAGGTCTCTTATGATGTTGTAAAGTTGTGCAGGATGTGAACAAATCTTTGTAGTGTGAAACTGCCCTGTATATTATAGTATGTCTACTGTCCCTGGCCCTTGCCTAGTAAATGCCAGTTGCACTGCATCTCTGATTGTTGCGATGATCAAGAATGCCTCCCAACATTTCCCAAGTGGCCCACAGAAGGCCTGTTTTTCCCTTCCTTGGAAAACACCGAAGTCTCTCTGAAGAAGGGTGCCATGCCATACTTCCTCAGGATACTTAACACCACCCAGCACTGAGTTACTTACAAGCAGCTTTCTAACTCATTGAGCTGATTTGTATAATGCTGATTCCGTTAAGCTGATTTTTTTTCTTTCTTTTTAATTCAAAAAAATATTTATTAAATGCTTATTATGCTAAACATTGTGCTAGGTATTGGGGATATATTGATGAACAATGAACGGTGATTTTTTCTTATCGCCATATGCAGACTGATTGGTCCTATGGTCTGATCCTCCAGGACTCTATCTCTTATGGTAGCACCAGAACCTGTGATATTGGGCAGCACAGTGGTGTCCAGAGGGCTGGATATGCAGATACCCCCATCCCAGGCCAACACGCTCAAATGCCATGGATATTTACAGAGCATCTTGAACTGTTCCTCATCATACAAGTCCTTTACCCTCCTCCCATGATGATCTTTGGGGTTTCCACCCCATCTCAGGGTCTTCCCATTATTCCCAGTTTTAGATGGCCAGACTTGGTTTAGAAGGTGGTGGTTCTTGGGTTGGAGTGACTTAGCTGAGCCTGGCTGTCCATGGGGTACAGAAGTGGACTGTAGGCAGCCCAAGTCCCTAGCTGCTTCTGTGAAGGAAATCCCCAACCCATGATTTATCATACCCGGCCGGCCTCCGGCTTTGCCCTGGAGCGATTTCCCTCCTGCCTGGTTTTCCATGGCTACACTGGAGAGCAAGATTCAGGTGAATTTCCCTGTACCAGGGGCTACTATGTTTTATAGCTCACTTCCTCTTGGCATGTTTTTGGGGAACCAGGGGGTGCTCTGGGGAATAAGTAATCCCTGACCCCATTTGCCAGTTTTGGGATTCTCTAAAAGGCTGGTTGATAATCTGATCCTTGGGAATTCTGTGTTCTGCTCTCCAGCTTCAGAATCGTGTTGTGCTGTGGCCTTCGAATCAGCACCCAGCCCTTATAGATCCTGTTTCTATCTCTATCTCACGGCTCAGGTAGGTAATTACTTTCTTGACTTCTGCTTCTGCAGGTTAAACAATAGACTCGTGTTTGGTAGGGGGAGGGTAGAACTCATCTGTTCCCTGCCCCCAGACCCCATTTCCAGCTGGCACTCCATAATGGCAATAGGCATAATCACTGGTAGACAGCAGGGGGCAGAGAAGACTGAGGATCTCATTTTCCTAATTTCTCTGATTCCTCTCTGGCCTGAATTTTATTTCCTGCCACGTTTCCATTTTCTGCCTCTGTTCATACAGGCTTTACAGTATGTGGCAGACATTTAGCTGTTGTAGTTCGGCACAATGTTTGATTCTCTGATTCTTGACTTCCTGGACCTTAACAAGGCTGAATCCTGTTCCATTCTCATTTCAGATAGGTCAGCTTCAACTGACCCATATCACTTTAATAAAGAAACTTACTAGAGTAAAAGGAAATGGGAGAGGCTAAACTGAGCATCTAGGGCTATACACTGGCATAATAAAAACTTTAAATAAGTCAAAGAAGTGGTTGCTTTAAGTTGGGATAGTCATTAATTG
This sequence comes from Lyroderma lyra, assembly GCA_004026885.1. Lineage (NCBI taxonomy): Eukaryota > Metazoa > Chordata > Mammalia > Chiroptera > Megadermatidae > Lyroderma > Lyroderma lyra. The sequence goes on from PVJL010002298.1 coordinate 4,057, forward strand.
AGTGGCAAAGACAGGACTGTGATTGGGATGCCACATGGAAGGCTTTCAAAGTAACTTAGGGAATTTCTTTTAATTTGGGTACTGGCTTATAATTTATTAAAGCTTTACATTTTTTTATAGTTTCTATATAATTATTTATCTTACATCAAAAAGTTAGGTTAAACAATTCTATGGAAAGGCAGAGATTGTCAGACTGAATTAAAAAACATGATCCAACTATGTTCTGCCTATAGGAGGCAAATTTTAGATTCTAAGAAACAAGTAGATTGAAAGTAAAAAAGATTAAAAAAAGATATATCATGCAAAAAGCAACCACAAGAAAGCTAACATGGTTGTGCTGATAGACAATATGGACATAATATTTTATAACAATAAATAGTCAACCAGGAAGCTATTATATAACAATTATAAACATATAGGCATCTAATAACAGAACACCAAAGTACATGAAGCAAAACTGACACAAATAGATAATTCAACAATATTAATTGGAGAGTTCAATACCCCACTTTCTCTAATTGTTGGAACAACTAGATATATAACGAGCTATATATCAATAAGGAAATAGAAGACTTGGACAACTCTACAAACCAATTAAACCTAACAGACAGCTATAGAACACTCTATTCAACAATAAAATAGACATTATTCTCAAGCGTGCATGGAACATTCTTCAGGATAGACCATATGCTAGACTGTAAAATAAAACTCAGTAAATGTAACATAATAGAAATAAAACAAATATGCTTTCCAGTTACAATGGAGTGAATTCAGAAATCAACAGAAAGAAAAAACTAGGAAACTCACACATTTGTAAAAATTCAGCAATATACTCCTAAAAAACTTATAGGTCAAAGAAGAAATCTAAAGAGAAGTCAGTATCTACTTTGAGATGAATGAAAATTAAGATACAACATACTAAAATCTTAAAGGAGGCAGTTAAAGCAGTACTTAGAGGAGAATTTATAACTGTAAATGCCTATATAAGGAAGAATAAAAATGAAAAACTTGTACCTGAATGTTTTTAGCAGTATTATTCATAATAGCCAAAAGGTATAAACAACACAAATGTCTATTAGTTCATGAGTAGACAAACAAATGTGGTATACCCATACCATAGAAATACTTATATTTTTATTGTTAGACTTACTGGGGTGGCATTGATTAATAAGAATTACATATTATTTGGACGTAAAAAAGAATTAAATAAAGATACATTTTATAAGTGGATGATCCTTGAAAACATTAAGCTAAGTGAAAGAAGCCAGTCACAAAAGGCTACATGTTATATGACTCCATTCAAATGAAATGTCCAAAACAGGAAAATCTATGGAGACAGAAAGTAAATTAGTGGTTACTTAGAGCTGGGGAGGATTGTGGGGGATAGAGGGGATGACAGCTAAAAGGCGTAGGGCGCAGGTGTCCAACCTTTTGGCTTCCCTGGGCCACATTGGAAGAAGAATTGTCTTGGGCCACACATATAATGCACTAACACTAACGATCGCTAACGAGCTAAGAAAAAGCTTGCAAGAAAATCTTGTAATGTTTTAAAACTTTGTGTTGGACATGCCTGGTGGGGTTTCTTTTTGAGATAATGAAAATGAAAATTGACTGTAGTGATGGTTGCAAATATCCATGACTATATAACACTAAAAACTATTGAATTGTACATTTTAAATGAGGAGTTGTTTGGTATGTGGATTATATCTTGATTAAGTTGTTTTTTTACAAAATTAAAAATAAAATGACACTGAAGAAGAGAACCATTGCTGTAAGTAGAGTTGAATACAAGTACATTTGTTGGATGGCAAGTACCTTTGTTGGATGACAAGTACATTGGAGTTAGACATGTGAATATTTGAGAGGAGCTGTAAGTTCAAGCTTAGCTAATAATAATAACAGTGATAAATGGAAACATTAAAAGCTTAGTTTTTCTTACTTTTCTTCAACTTAAACTATACTTGTTTTTATGCAAATGAATACTATCATAGAATAGATTCTTGTATATTTAATCTGTCTTCAGCATTTTTTGAAATATTTTAATTTAGCTTTTGTAATGAGCTATTTTAAAAGGCTGTATAAAATGTTAAGGTGTGAATGTGCTAAAGTTTGGGCAGTTAAGTCTCCCTACCCTCTGTAAAAAATTGTCAAACTGTTTTCTAAAATGGCTGTGCCATCTTGCGTGCCCACCAGTCCTGCAGGAGAGTTCCAATTGCTCTGTAGATTCACTAGCACTCAGTTAGTTTTTCTTTCCTTTCTAATAGGTATATAGTGATGTCCTTTGTAGCTTTAATCTGTATTTCCCTAATGACTTACGCTGATAGATATCTTTTCATGTGTTTATTTGCTACTCGTATCTTTCTTTTGGTTATATGTCTGTTTATACCTTTTATTCATTTTTCAAAATATTGAGTTATTTGTATTCTCATCATTGAGTTATTAGAGTTAAAAGAAATTCTTCATCAGATATGTGATTTACAAATACTTTCCTCCGGGCTATGGTCTCTCTTTATATTTTTAATAGTATCTTTAGAATAACAGACTTTAAAAATTTTATGAAGCCCAGTTTATCAATTTAAAATTTTATTTTACTACTTTAGTTTTCAGAGACATGTTTTATGCAGTAAGGAATAGAGAGATTTTGAAGAATTTTGAGCAGGGGAGCAACATATTAAAAGAGACATTAAAAAAACAACTTGGTCTGATTGCAGACAACAGTTTAAATTGAAGTAGAAATAAATCTAGTAAGAAAAGGCAACTGTTACAATAAATGATGTGTGAAATAAATGAGGAATTAGATAAGTGTGGTAACAACAGGAGTTGTAGTTTATTAAAACTTCATTTCTGCTCAACAGGCGTGTAATAATGATTACATAAAGTTCCTTACAGCAGTGTTAGGTGACTCCAGAGGGGTCTCAGGGTCCTCTGATTGGTGACACAAGGAGGCCCCAACATCCTTAAATCTATTTGGCCTCTCCCTCAAATATGCTCCTTTTTTGTATCCTGATTTCCTATTCAGTTGGAAAATACAAATTTTCTAAGATGCAATTCGACTATAATGTTTGTATCAGTTAGCTATTGCTGTGCCATACATCATCCCAAGACACAGAGTTTTAAAAGTATCAGCATTTATTTAGCTCGTGATTCTGAAGACTGGCAGTTGGGGCTGGAATCAGCTGGGTGGTTCTTCTGGCTTCTGCTGGGCCCGCTCCCGCAGCTGTGGGTGGCAGTGCTCATCTCGGCTGGGCTCTCCCACGTGCCTCAGTGCCCTTCTAGAATGGCTGGTCCCTGCTACTCCCCCAAGCTTGCCTGGGGTTGTTTGTTTGGCAGCTAGCAGGATTCCAAGTGATTGAGATGAAGAATGCAAGATCCCATGAAGACCAGGCTCAGAATTGGCAAGTGTTTTCTATTGCATTTTATTGGACAAAACAAGTCCCACCAACCCAGACTGAAGGAGGAAATACAAGGAGGGGAATGATTGTGCCCTTTTTTTTTCTTTTTTATAAATAATCTATTCCAGAATCTATTTTATAACTTGACCTAAGGACATTGGTGACTTCCTTTGGAAAGAAAAGCGTCTTAGAGACCCTTCTGGGAGTTAATGGTGAAGGGATTATTTCTAAGACAGACTTTCATTAGATTCATTATTAGATTCATTATTGCAAGATCTGGGGCCCTTAAAAATGAACCAGAATTAAAACCTAAAGTGGAAATCCCAACTCTTGTTATTTGCCTCCCACAAGGATAAGAAACAGGCACATTATTAAGAGCTGCACTTTGCTACAAATATTAACTAACTACAATTGACCCTCTCTGGGATTTTCCATTAAGTTATTTACTGGAAGCTGTTTCCATAATTTGCAACGTGCTGTTATCTATGAGATTATCTTTCTTTTAGCTGTGCTGGGTTGTATGCATTAATACAGCTTAATATCTCTTCCTGTTGCTTCTCTAATTAAAAGCTTGTTGGATTTCCAAATAAGAAACACTACTCGTATATCCAGGCACTGGTAATAAAGACTGCTAGTAATCAGGAGACAAACATCAGCAAAGAACAACATCAAGCAGGCACGAGGGGTCTTCTAATCAAGCAAAGAAACGGGACCAAGGGTCTGGGAAGGATTGTAGGGCAACGGTGTGGCTCTGAGAAGCCAGCCTCCCTGGACAGGGACCGCTGCAGGCAGAGGGTTGCCCGTGGGCAGCCTGAATGTGGTCCAGGGCCCCCGATCTGGGTGGAATGTATGAGTTTTGGGTCCCGGAAGAGCAGCTCCTGTCTGCCTTTCCCATCATCACCTCTCTCCTTCCTTGCTTCCCTAATTCTCCTCTTCCTGCCCTCTGGTTGCCTTTGTCAGCTGTGGTTCCCCCAACAGCAATCAGGTCTGCTAGTTACAAGGATCGGCCACCAGATGGCACCAGCGCTTCAGATTTAAGCGGCTCCACAGGTCTAACGTCTCCCTAATGCTGTGGTCGTTCTCATTCTCCCACTTTTCTCTCCACCTTGTCACCCCATCTCCACCCACTTAAAAATTAGGCCGAGGAAATGGCGTGTGTGGGGGGGTGGTGCGGGGGGTGCGGTGGGGTGGTGATGTGGAATGTTGCGGGAGAGGGAGAGGGAATTTGTGGGTTCCACAGGCCCTTTGGATGGATGGCTCCCCTAAATGGGGCCAGAAGAAAGGGTACACCAACTTCTTCCTGTCCTCCTAGCATGAGCCCTCACCTCCCCGCTGGGCTGTTCCACAGGCACCCGACGACCATTTCAAAGACTGAACTTCCTACTTCCTTCTCTCCATCCTGTCCCATCCAATCTACTCCTCTTTGCAGGGTGCCCTCCACATGTATTACACCCACATAACCCAATCAGTTCAGGAACCTAAAAACCATCCCATGCTCCTATGACTCTCATCCTCCTATCCAGTCCGCTGCCAGTGAGTGCTGTCACCCTCCCATCCATCTCCTCCACCCTCCCACTCCTCTCCACTTGCGCTGAATGGTCGAAGGTCTGTGTGTTGGAATGCAGAGGTGGTGTGGATGCTGGGGGTACAGCCATGACGTAGAGCTGAAATCTTAGGATGAGGTGAAGTTAGCTGGGCAAACGGGGGTAAAAGCACTCTCTGTAGAGCACTGGTTCCCAACTTGGGGCGATTTCACCCCATAGGAGACGTTTGGTCGTGTCTGCAGACATGTTTTTATTATCACGACCTGGAGGGAGGGGAAGGTGGTGCCGGCATCTCTAGTGGGTAGAGGCCAGGCAGGTGGCTAACCCTTCTGTAACATACAGACAGCTCGCAGGACAAGGAGTTCTTCAGCCCCACGTGTCAACAGCGTTGAGGTTGGGAGACTTTGTGACAAAGGAAGTAGCAGAGGGACGAGAGAACATGGCATTTTTGAAGAACTGGAAGAGTTTTGTTATGGTGGGAAGGGGGGGGTAGGGAGGTATGGCTAGACACCCAGTGCACAGAGTTGCGCTCAGGCATTTCGACTCTCTCCAAGGCTAATGGAGCACATGTATGTACTGGAAGCCACTGCAGTTAAGTTACGGGGGACTTTCTTCTAAGGGTCACTGAGAGCCACTGGTGGGAACTATGGGGGCTTGGAAATATTTGGTGACAGAATAGGCACAATTGCAGTCACGGGTTTGAAACAGGCCTTCTTGTCCACATCACCACTGGTAGGTCATGGTCCTTCTGACTTTATGTAGCTTGTCTAAAGAAACACATTTTGCATAAAGTCAATTTTGTTAAGTGTATTTATTAAGCATTATAAATTACCTGTAAGTTTAAAAATTTTTCTACACACAATCATGTCGTGTTTGAATGCTAACTAGTTAAAAGGGAATATACATTAGTACTTTCACCACTTTTCTGTTAATGCCAAGACCCTGAAATCGTTATCAGATGTTTTAATTTTATGTATCTGTTAATTCCTATAAACAATTATTATGTTTATATATTTATTTTGATTTACTCTCATATTGACCTTTCTTTTGTTCTTTATTCTTTGGTGCATTTCCATGATTAGTCTGAGATCGTTTTTCTTATGTCTTTGGTATTCCACTTATTGTGTATCAGCTGCTGAATTCTCTCAGCTTTTTATTGTATGAAATGTCTTTTCTTTTTTTTTTTTACTTTTGAAGAATATTTTTTTCTGGGAAGAATTCAAATTTACCAGTTATTTTCTTTCATTTCCTTTAAGGTGTTATTCCATCATTGGCTGGATTCCATTATTTTCATTGAGAAGTCAGCTACAATTCAAGGAAATGTCTTTTTCCTCTTGTTATTTTCAACACATTCTTTTTTGCTTATATTTTTTTTTCAGTAGTGTTATTGTGATAGATCTAGGTATGTTTTTTTTCTTTGTATTTTTCTGCTTGAGATTTATAGCACCTCTTAAACCTATGGTTTGATATCTTTGATTGGTTTCAGAGAATTTCTATCTAGTATCACTTCAAATATTGCCTCAGTCCCATTCATTTTCTACATTAAATTTTTTACTATGTCCTATATGTCTTTTATTCCTTTCTTCTTTTTTATGCTCTACTTTTGATAATTTCTTCTGATCTATTCCCAGTTAACAAATTCTCTCTCTTTCCCCATAGATACAATCTCTACATACCATAGAATCATTTTATATATATATGTATTGCTGTTAGACATATCTATTGAGTTTTTAAATTGTTTTACATTTAAAAATTTTATCATACAGTTTACAATTTTCTAATGAAATTTACCATCTTGTCATCTAATTTCTTGAACAACAATAATCACGTGTTTTAAAGACCATGTCTGATAATACCAATATTAAATCCCCTGGGGCTCTGTGTCTGTTATTTGTTTTTTCCCCCAGTATTTAAACCAGCGGTGTCCAACCTTCTGGCTTCCCTGGGCCACACTGGAAGAAGAATTGTCTTGGGCCACACATAAAACACACTCACATTAATGATAGCTGATGAGCTAAAAAGAAAAAAATTGCCAAAAAATACCTCATAATGTTTTAAGAATTTGTGTCAGGCTGCATGCAAAGCCGTCCTGGGCCGCAGGTTGGAAGTGCTTGATTTAAACCATCTGGTTTTATTTCCTGATGTTGCAATTTTTTACTAAACCCCTACACTGAGGATAAAGACATTTTATAGATGCTCTGGGTGGTGCTGTCCATGCCTAGGAAGGGTTTATTTTGCCTCCTGTAAGCAGTTAGGGCAGGATGCAACCATTTTGATACCATCATTTCAGTCTAGTCAGATAGTGAGTTCATTTGAAGCGGGGCTGCAGTCTTTGTCGGGGATGGTCTATTTCCGGCTTTTTTCTATGGTGATAATATAAGTCCTTTAGGGCTCTCAGTCAAAATTCTGGGGTGTTTACTAGGGCAGCCCCTCCAGTTATTTCTCCCTAAGTCTGATAAGAATGTAGAAAGTCCTTGCTCAGCCTCTCGTCTCTTCGCCACCACTTGTGACTCATCAAGTTCCTTGATCAGAAAAGCAGTAGGAAATTAAGGCCAAGCCTGCCTTTTGTGAATTTCTTTTCTTCAGGATTTTGTTTCCTTAAGTCCTCGCTGTCCTTGTAGTTCTCCAATACCCTAAAATATGTATTACAAAACATATTCCCAAGCATTTCTAGTTGATTTCAGTGGGAGCGTTCACCTGGATCCGGCTACTCTCATAACCAGAAGCACAGATCTCTGATTACAAGTCCTTACAGCACACAAGGGGTTTCTGTAGACGTCTGCTAAGGCTCTGTGTAAAGCTAGACAAAGTTTTTCTTGTGATCCAGGGTTTGGTGCATACGTTCATTTAACCTTTGGTTCTTTCCTATGAACTAGATAGACATAAGTGGGATTTTTCTTTTTTCTCATTGCTACAAAGAAGATGTTTATGGTGTCTATTTATATTTCCAATTTTTTCATTTCACAAAGACTTCCAGAGAAATAAAGGGGAAAAAAATTTTAGCTTTATAATGCTATTTTCAAATCAGAAGTCTGATCTTATTTTCATTTTAAATGTATTACTTTAGCTATTGCCTGGAACCTTATTTCAAAAACCAAAAAACTGGAATGAACGCAAACGTACACGAATACAGGATGGTTAAATAAATTATGATAAATTCATATAATACTTGTAAAACATCATAACCATTAAAAATAATTAGATAGCTTAATGACATGGAACTATTCCAAGACATACTGAGTGAGAATAGCAAGATATGGAACAATGTGTGTGCTATTACTGCTACCACTGTGTGAAAACATTTATGTGTACATATTTTCTATAAATGCATAAACTGTCTTTGGAACAATATACATAAACTAGTAAAAGTTACTACTTTCAGGAAAAGGTACTCCTAGGGAATGGAGCAAGGCCACTAGGGGATGGGTCTAAAATGAACGTTAACTTTTCGATGTATATCTTTCTATACGTTTTGGATGTTGTACTGTAAGCATGCATTACCTATTCAAAAATGTAAATGAAATATTTTTTTAAAAAGCATGTTTTCACTGTATTTTAGTGAGATAATTTTTATTTGTGGTTATTACTAAACTACCTTTTTCCTTCCATGATTAGTCTGGTAACATACATATTTTATATCATTATAATAAAATAATTCTATGTCCTTAATATGACAACTTTTTCACATGTTTATAATCTTCAAAATTATTTTAACATTTTGTATACTATTTTGTGTCATTCGTGTACCGTAAATGACTTAGTCTCCTACAAGAGTGGTCATTCATATATTTTTATGTTTTCTTATTATGTGTAACATGATGATGAATATCTTTAGGTCTCTATAATTAACTCTAAAAACTTTCTAGTCATTTGGCAAAGCTGAATGAAAAGAAAATAAATAAGCACTATATGGCATAGAAAGAAGGTCTGAAATGATTACAGATGATCCTTTGAGAGACCCGTGACAAGCAAGGCAATTTTCATTCATTCTAACGTTTGTCTGTACGGGTAAAACAAACAGAGTTGTTGCTCTTTAAATATACATACAGTGAAAATTGAGCTCATAGGAAATAATGCACTTAAAGAATCATTAATTATTACCTAATTACGTGCACCACTGTGGCATGGACAGAAAAGTGCTCTGCGATGATGAAGTTGTCAATTATAGTTGATAATTAAGGGGCCAGGTGCATGTTTAACTTAACAAGATAAATATCTGCCCAGATGTTGTTTGTCTGCTGCTTCATTACCAGGTAGGTTAGAAGATTTTCCTAAACTAGAAAGACTATTAAATGCATAACCTCGCTACACCAAGAAGTCTTTAGTGTAGCCACTATCCATTTAAGAAGGCTCTTCACCAGACTTCCCCAGAGAGCTGAAGAAGGGAGTATGTGTATATAATGCCATGTTTGCAGATTTACGGTGAAATGGCTACTGAGATATAAAACAGGCCAAAATATGACAGGACTGAAAACTAGAGAGGATGCCTTCCCACGCCAGAAATAGGAACTAACATTATGCGAAATTCATAATGCTGATTGGAAGAAGAAAGCGAAGAATCAGCCCAGGTTTGGACCCTTCCAAGGAACCCAAGCGTCTCGTATGGAAGAGGTACAGACTGGCAGGGTTGTGGGGAGCCGAAGTGGGGAGGCTGGGGAGAAAAGACAGGTGGCAGGAGAAATGGAAGTCACATCAGGTCACTCTTGGTATTGGCTTGCTCGGCCGCCACAGCGAAATACCAGAGTGGATAGAGCTCAAAGAATGGAAATGTACTTTCTCAGAGCTCTGGAAGCTGGGGGTTCACGACTAAAGTACCAGCAGGACTGGCTTCTCCGGAGGCCTCTCTCGTTGGCTTGTGGAGGGCTGCCTCTCCCTGTGTCCTCCCATGGCCTTTCCTCTGTGCGTCTGCATCTCCGCTGTTGTATTGGACTAAAGCCCACCCATATGACCTTACTTAACCTTAATTACCTCTTTAAAAGCCCTCCCTTCAAGTACCGTCACACTTAGTATTTCGGCGTATGAAGTTTGGGGGAACACCATGCAGTCCCTAACTCTGCTCTCCTTGAAACTCTCCCAAGTTCTTAAAATGGCCTGCATGTCCCCATGTAATCTGCTTCAATGATGTCTCTCCAAGAGTTTTCTCCTAACATTCTTTACCTTTGTGTATTTCACCCCCGTTCACGTGACCTTATTGTGCCTCTGTCACCAAGCATACTCCCACGACAAGGCCTGTGCAATGGCTACTGTCGATCTCTGGGACACTTTTGCCTTCAGATGGCCACCTAGTTGGCTCCCTCACTGCTGTAAGGTCCCTGTTCAAAGAACTTGCCAATGGGGTCTCTTCTGACCATCACATAAAACAGAACTCTTTGTCACCTTATTTTCTTCATCCCCCAGTTTTATCTCTTTTCATAGCACTTCAATCTTGTAGTCTGTACTTAGTTGCCTAATGTTTTTCTTTGAAAATAAGTCAAAGCACAAAATAAGCCCAATAAGTTTTTTCATTGAAAGGTAGAAAAGGTTAAGTCTCAGCCTGATTTTGTCAAGATAAAAAAAGACAGAGATAGAATTCGCAATGAGAAAAAGGATACTGGCCACCAAATTCCGGGCGCGCATCCACGCTGTATACTTGGCAAACCTTGTGAAATACGTGCATTGTTGGCGCGTGAGGAGACGGGCCTGGAAGGCATTTAAATAATAAGTGGGTGGACATTCCTGAGAAAGTTTTGATGAAGAAAGATAGAAGGAAATGGCTTTCTCTACTTGTTATTAATACATAAAAGTCATAACAAGTAAAATATACTCATATATTTTAAATTTATTTTTAAAATGTATTTCAAAATTACTGGGTTTGTTCTCTGTGTAGGGTATGTTATACCCCATACATCATTAGTAACTTTTTTACAATGCATATATTCTTACTCAACATTATTTGGATTTGTATTCCATTTTTCTGCCATATTTATAACACATAATACACTAAAAATATTTTAATTTATAATGGGTTTCAGGGCTCACTGACAGTCCACTTCTTCTACATCCTTATTATTTTTTAAAGTTCTTTTTTTGATCTATTTCATTTCTTTTCTCCATAGCACTTATCACTGTTTGATATATATTTGTTTGTTTGTTTGTTTGTTTAATACTTTGTTTTTAAGATTCATTTATTCACTTCCAACCAAGAGGATTTTCTGGAGATGGAAGCAATTAGGGCATTTTCATTTCATCACTTCTGCTAAAGTGGTCCATGTCTAAAAACTGTTTGGGAGTTAGTACTTACTTAATCATTTGCATTAGTAAAAACACATGAATAAGATCTGTATAAAGAGGTCTAAACACATCCGGCCAGGAGTTCTTAGTGGTCAACTATAAAATACCCACATCCAATATTTTGTTCATAACACTGTCCTCTGCCTCAATTCATCCAATCAATTTAAGTAAAGATTGGGTGAGTATTTTACACTTGACTTATCAAGCACTATGATCCAGAAAGCCGGGTACAAATACCCACCATTTATTAAGTATTTACTACTTAAACAACATTAGGTTTGGAGAGTTAACAGAGCAAAAAGGTCATTTATATATTGTATTTTGGTAGGTCCCTTTTCTCTCCTTTTTCTGATTATTATCATAATACACGTTTATTGTAAAAATGCAAATAATATAGAAATATATGAAAGGAAGTAAAAGTTTCTTTCATAAAAAAAAAAAATCACTGTTTGTTGGGTGTTTAGTGTCTCACACTTCACAGGAGTACCCTTGTTCATTTTTTACAACAACTCAGTGAATGGGCTAATGCCCATTGTTCATATTTTGCAGATAACAGAAATGAGGCCCACAGACTAACTCAGCTTTCCAGGAGGTCTGGCAGGTGACAAAACCTGTTCTCTAACCCCTGCGGTGGGTTGTGTGTAACTCTTGCTTAGCTGACGTGTAAGCGTTCTCACTGGGGTCTTCTGTCACTGGGCTCTTCCCTCCGCGTGATCCGTATAGAACCCTTCCTTCCCTCTTCTTGGGCCTCCATGGTATCTCTGACCCATGTGACATGCGCTGTGACACGAGCTAAGAAGCTTTTCAGGAGCAGGTAGTTCTGTTTCCTTATCCAGCCACACTGCCTGCAGCACAGGATCTGACACGGAGTCGCTAAGCAGTGCATCTCCAGAGCATGGATACATGAACGAATGAATGAGTCTGAACAAAGGCCCCTTGTTCGCATCATCTCATCTTGTCCAGTTAAACTAAAATAAAGTTACTTTGAAAAGGACAATGCTGTTCCATGCTGAAAAGTTTTTAATGGGTAATTCCCATTTTATTTGACATTTTTATTTTAAATTGCAAAATGTCAAGGGAATCTAGGTGGCAGTAAGCTACATGTTTGTGGGACAACCAGGGACAGGTAGGCATGCGGATTAGGGGTAACAGTGCTTGAGGAGTAAACTCAGGCTCGTGGTGGCTGTCAGAATGTGGCCCAAGTCTCTGACAATGTGCAGAACTAATTGTGCAAAATCCCCGTCAGGAGAAACTAGCAACAGGACCCTTTAAGTTACAGGGACATGCCCCTCTGGATGGTGGGGGGCCAGCCAGCCTGAAGGGAGCATGGGTGGCAGCAGGCTGAAAGTTCAAGGGCCGGGGCCGAATGGGCCTGAGAAAGTCAAATGGCTCGTGCACGCCTCAAAGACCCGTTTTCCAAACCAGATCCCAGGTGCTTTTCTCAAACGAGGGGTTCCATGCTGAATTTAAGTCACGCGTTTTCTACCATCCATTGTTTATACAAAGATTTAATAAGGTTAATCATATTAAGAGTTTAGGATTTTGTATGTGCTTTCTGAAGCAGCCAGACCTCCTTCTGTTTGATAGACTCACGTTGGTTTGTCTGCTGCGTACTCTGCGTTTAGCATCTCACGTGGGCACGTGCCCTCGTGCACAATGTGAAGAAAGCCCTGAGCCCTGCCCGACGTTTCCCCTCAGGTCTCACTGGAGGCACTCTGCCTCGGGCCAGTGGTCATCAGGTTGGCATTGTGAAAAGCCCCTGAAACATCCAACCCCGTTGGCCAGTTACCCCCAGCCTCCTTCCTCTCACATAGTCAAAACTTTCCAGGAAAGTCCATGAAAACAGCACCCGAACTTCCTTCTGTTTTCTACTTAGATTCCCTGGGACTCCACCCCAGGTTGCTCCTGGGTATGTACTGGTTCTCTGTGCAATTGTGTAGGCGGGAGCCGCCTGTGCATTTGAGGGGCTTGGGCAGCTTTTTCCTCCCAAGGCTATGAGCATGCTCTTGGGGCACGGCCATTCCCATTTCCTCGTTGCCTTCACTGCGCCCCTTCTTGGGCCGTCTTTGTTTAGATCTCCCATCTCCCCACAGAGGGATACACGCACCCCACCCCATGCGCCGCTCTGGCTCAGCCACAATCCCCCAGAGCCAGCCTGACTCAGACCTCCCCCTGATTTGTAGTTTGACCCTGAAGAAGTTGGTAGGCCTTTCCTGACCCCCTGGGAAATGGAACACACTTCAGAAATAGAAGAGTGAATTGACAGTTGTGGAATCACAGGTCTTAAAAAAAAAATCGGCAGCTAAAAGGGTTCATTATGCTAGTGTCTCTCCACCCACTTTGTTGATGAAAGAGCTTTCAAGTCATTACCTGTCAATCTGGTCCTTCAGCTAAAAGACTCTCCCTTTGAAAACAGCCATCATATGAAAATCTGAGTGCCAGTATCAATATTTATTAGGGGACGCACACCCCTCCTGTCCTATTGTATCATGGATTGATGGCACGACCGGGTCTCCTGCGCTCCCTGAGCTCTTTCAAGGATTGTGCTAAAATTAAACCTGCCGGCTGTTCCTTGGGAGGATCACAGTTTCAGACATTTGTGTAGCTGACTCGCCTGCGGAAATGTGGAAGTGGTGTTTTGTTTTGTTTTGTTTTTTTAAATCTCTACGTAGCAAAATCTTCTTTTATTTTCTCTGCCCCTGTGGTGCCGGGTGATTGGTTTCCAAAGGCCACACTCCTCTGGGCACGGCCGGCGCCGTCTCCTGTGACTCTAGGTCCAAAGGGAGGGAGAGATGTATGTTGGCCACTGAGTGATGGGAGGAACAGAAAGCTGAACCGTCATGGGGACTGTGGCCGAAGGAGTAAGAAACTTACGACTGTGAGAGGAAGAAAAAGGAAAATTCTTTTCCTGAACATCATGTTGGAGAAAGGTTAGGTCAATCAGGAGAGTGAAACTCGGTGTCCAAAGTGAAGAGCAGATGACCCAGTCAGTGGTCCACGTGACTTTTGGTACCACGCAGATTTAGAAATAACTAGTGTAGCTGTCCCTAAAGGGACATGAATAGTCCGTCAACAGTCACGTGTGTTGTGCATGCATCACTTCCAATTCCCATTTTTAAATCTCCAAGAATACAATGTGCTGCTTGTTGAATGAGTTAATGAATGAGTGAGTGAATGAATGAAGTGAACAAGGATGATGGCTTGGCCAGACTGCACCGGGCACCTTGTGCTCAGGGAAGAACCAGTGACATAGCGACGGTCTGGAAACCCTGTTACGTGAGAAATTTTGTGGAAATGGGAAAGTTGGCTTTTGAGAGGGGACACTGAAGGCTCTGGAGGCCTCTCATAGCTGCTTCCAGATATTTAAAGCCTTGGCGAATTAAATAAAAACCAAGCACCACCTCCTCTTTGTCCAATCACCTGCTGACGGGCACTTAGGAGGCTCCCACATCTTGGCTGCTATAAATAGCGCTGCAGTGCACACTGGGGTGCAGGTATCTTTGCAAATTAGTGTTTTGGATTTCTTCAGATAAACACCCTGAAGTGGAATTGCTGGGTCATAAGGGAATTCCATTTTTAATTTTTAAGGAACCTCCAAAAAATTAATATTTTGTTAATGTTTTCCATGCTGGCTACAGCAACATGCCATCCCTCCAACAGCGCACGAGGGTCCCCTCTGCTCTGCACCTCGTCGACGTTTGTCGTTGGTTGATTTATTGATGATGGCCATTCCGACAGGCGTGAGGTGCGATCTCATCATGGTTAAGCATCTTTTTGTATGCTCATTGGCTATGTGTAGATCCTCTTCGGTGCAATATCTATTCAGGTCCTCTACCCATTTTTTTAAAATTGGATTTTTTTTTTTTGGTGTTGCATTATATAAAATTCTTCATAAATATTAACCTCTTATCAGATGTGTTACTGATGAGTCTCTCTCCCATTCAGTCTTTTCCTTTTGTTGATGGTTTTCTTTGCTGTGCAAACACTTTTTAGTTTGATATAGTCCTATTTATTTGTTTTTGGTTTTCGTTTCCTTTGCCTGAGGAGACAGACGGGAAAAAATTATAAGAGCAAGGTCAGAGAGCGAGGTCATGTCTTCACGCAGCCCTACCGCGCACACTGCCCCCACGGATTCTGCGCAGTGAATGCGATTACTGTCGCTGCCACCGGCATGGGCTCATGTGAACGCATATGCGGTGTTATGAAACCATGGGAATGGGAGGAACGATGGAAAACTCTTCAGAGCAAAGGTTTTCATGTCCCTATCCGTGTCTGCACGTGTACACATGCATGGGCACGCAGGTGTCACTTGGTGAAGAGCTCCTGTAGCTTTAACCATGTTTTCAAAGGGACAGCCTCACAGAAGTTTAAGGCATACTGATTAGGGCCTTCTACAGCTTCTGTGCAGAGAAGACCCAGATATAGACCTTAATTCACAAACAGGAATCAGCTAGTTTAAAAAAGAAAAACAAAACAGAAAACCTCCAACAACTGAAGTTATTAAACCAATTCATTCTGATCATAGGAATCATCTAAGGTGAACCTTTTGGGATTCGCTTTACTAGGTGTTTCAGACGCAGTGAGGAGCATTTTAATGAATGGTCCTTTCCCCCTAAAGGACATTGGGGACGTGGGAGGAGCACAGGAGCTGCCTCGGATGGGGAATGAAGATTACTCAGTGGCTTTCCGAAGTGCCCCTCCCTGAGAGTTTTGCAATATTCAGCAGCAGAGTCTCTGAATGATCATTCTGTGTCCACAGGACTTCATTTCCCTGCCTTCTAGCCTCGCCTGACACCCTCACGCATTGCACGGCAGTGGAAACACAAATGGAAATGTGCAGATCAGAAGCAGTCAGATTTCCAAGGGGAAACATTCGTCTCTGTCTCTGAGCCTCCGAAGACGCTCTTGCTGGATGCTTTGGATGTCACATACCTGCAGGAGAAGAGAAGGCTCCGTGCACAGCACCCACATGCTCGTCTGTGCTACCTGTCAAGGCCGTGCTTTGCCAGAAAACTTCTGCCGAAGCAACTGGGAGAAGGGAGTGTTGGGTTTTTATTAACTGGTCTTACATGAACATTGAATATTACATTTCCAGTTTGTTTTATTATTAACAGCCCGTTCTTTTGCAGCAAATGACCCAGAAAAAGAAAGAAAGAAAATCAAATACGTTCAGCTAATGAAAAAGATCACTTCTATTTTTCTTCAGCTTACTGTTTCTTCCTCTTTGCTGAATTCTCACAGCAGCTTTGCAAGGACGGCTTTGCCCAAGCAAGCGTCCATCACCCCTTTACATGAACTTCCTGAAACCTCCCTTATGTAACCTGCTTTGGGCTTCCCAGGATGGCTTTTGCAAACTGAGATTTCTTGATTGTTGTCAACAACAGCTCTTGATTTGTTAGCCATGAGGCTATGGATGGGTAGATGTTGGTACCCATGAAGCTGCTAACACAGAAGAATAATATAGCAGAATAAGAACAGCGCATCAGAGTTTATAAACTGCTTTCGTACTCCGATCTCTTCTCATACAAATGAAATGTGTTTGCTCAGGAAAACATCTTATTTTCTTAGGAAGATATTGTATTAAGTGATTATCGTGCAAAAAATGGTATAAAAGTCACTCTATTTCTATCTATTTATATCTACCTGTCTGTCTGTCTATCACCATTTATCCTATTGGTGTTGTTTCTCTGGAGAACTTGATAGATCTGTCTGTCTGTCTATCTATCTATCTATCTATCTATCTATCTATCTACCTACCTACCCACCTACCTATCCTCTCTCTCTGTCTCTCTCTCTCTCTCCCCACCCTCTTCCTCTCTGCTCCTCTCTTTGTGACCGCATCCCCCTTGCTACTCATGCAGAAAAGTAGCTGGGACGTCTTTTCCACTGAGAAGAGAT
Organism: Lyroderma lyra; assembly: GCA_004026885.1. Classification (NCBI taxonomy): domain Eukaryota; kingdom Metazoa; phylum Chordata; class Mammalia; order Chiroptera; family Megadermatidae; genus Lyroderma; species Lyroderma lyra. The sequence goes on from PVJL010002298.1 coordinate 21,161, forward strand.
TCACATGCAGATATCCCACAAGGGAACTTCCATGGCATTTTTATAGGCCGGGGAGCCTCTTTTTCTGTTTTTCCACTTCTGTTTTTAGTTCTTGCCTTCTGGGGTCACTGTGGGAATCAGAGTGGCTGGTGAGGGCAGCAGAAATGCAGACAGAAGGGCAGGGATGCCCCAGTTGTGACTGTTGGACTTTTTTAAGCCCCAGATGCTACTCTGGTGGAAATTTTTACCCTTCACCTTCCAATATCTCCACACCACGTGGCCGTGTAAAGTGCCCGAGTTCAAGCTCTTGGGAGTGGAAGGCTTTGAAACGAGGGGGAGAAAAACGGTAGAATTTGGATCATATGCTATTGTTAGGCTTCAGTTACAAATGAGTTAGCAAAACAAAGTTTAAGGTGCCCAACTGAGCATTTCAAATAAAAATAGAATTTTGCAGAGAGCATCACACCTTCCACTGCAAGAAGGGATAAGCCAGCAGTGAGCCTCTCCTGACAAATGGCAGGACAGGACAATCCATGGTGGCTGTCCAAGGTGACTGGAAATTTCTGTGGGAAACCAGAAAATTCTAGCTATTGATCTCATCTTTACTTTTGCAATAGGGAGGTGGTACACAAGGCATGTGCTTGGCTACATGTACGTCTTAAGTTCTAATGTGTCTAAGGGCTGAATGGAAGGGACTTGTTTCAGAGTGGCTATTTTAGCATTTATTTCCTTGTACTTTTGTAAGTTAAAGGGGAGGAATTACTTTTCTGCCTTCTTGCTTGTTCCGTCACTGGCCCGTAAGTGAGCAATTCTAAGAGTCAGCAGGAACGAAACAGATCTCGTGAGTGATCTAACCCACACGGCTGGGAGGGACAAGTCTCCGAGCTGTACGTCGTCCGGCGTAGAAAGCTGTGAAGCCATGGCAACAGGCTGAAGACTCTATTTCTTCTGTTTTCAAACTTGCATGGAGTCCATGCCGTACTCCAGAGAATGGCATTTCTCCTAGCCTGGTGAGCTAATGTCATGTGGAGTCTACTCAGATGTCACTTACCCTGTGCAGGCTTCCTGGCCATCGGTTACCCCCAGATGGAGTTAGATGGCTCCTTCTCTAAATTCCCACAGCACTGTTTTGCATGCCTTCATTGTAGACCCTGCCGCATATTATAAATAAGTGTTTATCTGTTTGGACCCTTTATTAGATCATTATGTCATCAAGGGTAAAGAATGAAGTCCCCTTTATTCTTGTGTCTCTGGTATTTTGAGCACAATGGCTGGCCCAGGAAGTGAACCAAGGAGCGAGGTCAGTCACCTATCACCGTGACCCACTTCTCCCCTGGCACCATGTGCTCATCTCGGCCTGATGCTCTGCACATCCTGGGGTTGCTGCAGCTAAAGTCCTCTCCTGCAAGTCTCTTAGACGAAATTGCATGGAGCAGCACCACCGGTCATTGCCCCTAGGTATACTGTTGTGCCTGCCCTCCCCCTCTGGGTGACTACCCAGCAGTCTTGTGAGTCAACCTGTCCAGATGCAGAGCTGGAGTTGGACAGGGGCCTGGGTCCACCCCTTGGTATCTCTGCCCGTCTTTGGTGGTCCACGCATTCTGCTGAGATCCACCATCAGCAGCGTAGGGCTGCTCATCCCGCGCCTTTAAATGAGTTTTCCCTGATGTTTTTGCTTTTTCGCAAAAGTGACCAGATGCCTTGGAGTGCCTCGGGCAGGCTTGACAGTGCCATCCCTCCCAGTGTTCCTCCATCAGGATCGCAGGCCAAGACGCGGGAGCAGACTCTCCTGTCTGCCCTGCGGGCAGGGACGTCTTCAACACTGTCTGAGTTCTTAGAGGTCTGCCAGGACCTAGCAAATCTGCACTTGTTAATTTATCAGCAGGCCTCTGAAATAAACTACCACGATCTGGCTAAGATCATCGGGCCATGGAGTGGAGATAACGGTAGGTCAAGTTCATTCTTTCAGAGCCTCACATCATGTGTTCACCACGTAAGTGCAGGAGATAATCGTGTCGCATCTGGGACCAGAGGGCTCAGCCACCCTCCCCCGAGGGATGCCAGCTAATCACCTTCATCCCTATGAAGACTGCGGAGGGCACCCTTGTGAAGTTCAGTGTTTACCAACCCCGTCAGCAGACTGCTACCGTGATGGCCGATCCGGCTTTTGATTTCTGATTTCTTAACCTGAAAAACATGAGAGATTAGTAGCTCCCTGGGGGAATTGTTAGGAACGTTTCTGTTGCTCCTGAGGTGCTGCGATGTTTCAGAAACCCCAAGTCCGAGTGGAGGACACACTGTAGGCCTGACTCCTAGGCCCTGGCACCCAGCTGTGTGACTTCACACCTGTCGCCTCGCTTCTCTGAGCTTCGCATTCATCTCACAGGAGGTGACAGTTCCCTGAGTTACGGCTGGAAGGAACTCACTTTCCTGTCTGAGGCTCTCCTCTCACGTGGGGCATTTTAAATCTTTCCTCCAACAAACAAGCTCCAGGTGGCCTGGTGGCTTTGTCCGGATCTGCCAAGAAGCCCCCCTGCTCCATTCTCACAGACTGGAATCTGAGGGGGTCCCTGCCATTGTGAGACTAACAGACATCAACGTCTGCTTCTTTCATGAAGAAACAAAACAAAACAAAAACGTCCATTTTCAAGTTCAGAGCTGAAATGAAGTAGAGGATGGTGTATAAGCCATGAGGTAAACAAAGCCTCATTTAGTAAAAAGACATCTGAATGTACCTCACAGCAAAAGCTGTGCACCCCAACTTAGCTACATCCAACGTAATAGCAGCTACCCCCACCCCTCCCCCACCCTGGGGTAGCAGTGGCTTAAAGGAGTTATTCACTCTAAATATCCTCCCAAGTTCAGAGCCATCTCCCACGGTTTCCTTCCTCCGGGTCCTTAAATCCTATTTGCAGTTTGACCCGGATATTCTCTGCAGCTCTGATACTGGCCTAGTTTCTCCCTTAGTCCTTGTCCAAGGCCTCCCCACGTCCGTTTAGACACCTTGCCTTCCAGGAGCATGGCTCCGCGCACGCCCCGCTGCAGCCCCTGCGGGCCGCACCCCGCCTGCCCGCGGCCAGCCGGGAGGACCACGGGCCGTGTGGTCAGGCGCCTCGGACTGCATCCCGGCTCCTCAGCCTGCAAACCCTGTGCAGGTGCGTGAGCGCCGTTCCTTCTGGAAGCGCCACTTCCTCCTTCCATAGAATGAAAGGACCGATCTCTCACTAAAACAGTCTTTAGGAAAACGATGTGCTTGGCCCATAGGAATTGTCAAAAAATGTTGGCTGGTCCTTTTGTTATTGAAATACACGGCTCTGCATAACCAGGGGCCTCGTCATTTCTGCCCAAATGTGGGTCACTCCGCTTACATAACCTGTGTTCGTCTGCATCGCTGCCTGTCCCTTACAGGGTACCTGGATGTACCCACCCGCACTTGAACACATGCAGGTTCTTCTACATGGTTCTTTACATATCCATTAGTTATTTATAAAAATTATGGAAATTTTCATATATATATGAGAATGTACCCATCACCCAGCTTTCACAATGGCTAATACATGACGAATCTTGCTTCAACTTTACTCCTGAAGAGATTATTTTGAAGCAGACCCCAGACATCATACCTTTTCATCCATAAGTGCCTCATTCGGTAAGTATCTCTGAAAGTCAAGGGCCCTTTTATAAAACATAACCACAATACCATGAACACATCTAAAAAAGGCACATTTTAAAAATGTCAGGTATCTAGTCAATGTTTAAATTTCCCCGGTTGTCTCCTAAATGTTTGGAAAATATAATTTTGTATGGTTGGTTATTCAAGTCAGCGTTCGAAGTCCACCTACTACATTAGGTTGACATGTCTCTTAAATCTCTTTTAATCTATACATTTCTTCCCCCCCCCCCGTCTTGTCATTTATTTGTTAAAGAAATTGGCTCATTTGTCCTTTAGAATTTTCCACATTCTGCATTTTGTGGATTGCATCCCTGTAGCATGGCTCAGCGTGTTCTCCTGTCTTCTGCATTACCCATAAATTGCTGTTAATATTAGGGCTGCAGACTTGGCGGACTCAGGTTTGAAATTTGGAGTGCGAATAGCTTACAGGCGATGTCAGGGACCATTTCTTAGCCACTGAGTGCTTTGATACTTTCTTGCCTGGTATCAGAGCTTTCTGGGTGTGAACCTCCCTCTCCCTTCCCTGTAATGGGCTTTCCCAAGGGGAAATTCCATGTGAATCAACTTTATAAGTGTCTTGTTTTCTACCACCCTGAACCGACACGGCCAGGTTTCAGGAAGAACCAATGACAGCCACATGGAACAATCAGGAACCTTTTCCGAGTGCTAGCCCTGTAATGGGGCTCTGTGCTAGGCCCCAAATCGGAATCATCTCACACAATTTCACAAGAACCTTATGATGAAGGTATTTTCATATCCCCATGCTAGAGACGGGGAAACTGAGGGCGAGAATTTCAGAATCTCATCCAAAGGAACTTTAAGCGATGCCCTGCATAACTGGAGTTGGTCTCCAGTGTTGAGTCCTCACCTCTGGCAGTGACTCAGCCCTGCAGATCCATCCCCTTTCTTTCCTCCTCTATGAGAAAACTTTGACTTTTTCTTGTGAATTGGGAGTGCTATTATGAACAGATAGTCACTGAGTACAAATTGCAGTTTGAAAAATAACTTGAGAGCTACAGTTTCCATGAGATCTGCAACTGCCCAGCTGTGTTACCTTGGGCAAGTCACTTAACCTCTCTGTGCCATAGTTGCCTCATAATCAAATATGTATGACAAATGAAAGCGCCTAGGACAGTGCCTGGCATAGAGTAAGCTTTCAGTAAATGTTACCTGCTACTGTTGCTGTTATTATTGCGTCATTATCCAAAATGATTAAACAATTACCAGAAAGAAGTACATAAAAGACTTAAAAATAACTTATTTTGTGTCTGGTGTTCTGCAAAGGCCATTTCCCCCTTCCTTTAACTATTTATTTTTTTTCTTTCTCATAGGGTAATTAGGAGTATCGCGGTCTCCTCGTCCCTCCCCTCCACACACATTTTAATTAAGGTATCTTTTGAGAAGGAATACTTTAATCCAAAGTGATCACTTTGATACTCAAAGAGACACATTTGGAGGCTACTTGGCGAGGGGGAATTAAAGACGGCGAAGCTGAATAAATAGCAAGCAAAATGTTAATGTTTTGGCTTTGCGGCGCCTGCATCTGAGAGCACTCGTGGCAGATTTTCTGGCGGCTCCAGCTGGAAGCTGCGGCGGCTCCTTTTGTGTGCGCGGAGCCCTGGCTGCGGCTCGCCGCGCTGCCCCTAGGGGTCAGTCTGATCCAGGGATTGGCGCGATCCGCGCTGCTCTGCGGAACGGGGCGCCGGGACCGCGCGGCTTCCCCGCGGGGATCTGAGAGCCGTCCCGCCGCCGCGCGCCGCCCGCCCGGCCTCGGCCGCGCGCGCGCCGCTCTCCTCCCCCAGAACGCGCGTCTGTCCGAGTCCGGAGAGGTCCAATTGTTGTTTCTGGTTTCATAAATGACGGGGGTTGGACTCGCATTTGAAGGGTGAAAAGGGAAACAAAATGGATGCAGCTGGCTTAGCGATAGTTTCTAATAAACTCTAACACTAGCTTGTGCCACATTCAACCTAGGGCGCCCAGGACCCATAACATAGCACCGTGGGCCCCCGGGAGCCAAGGACGGCACGTCCGACCTGCGGCCCAGGACGGCTTTGAATGCGGCCCAACACAAATTCTTAAACATTATGAGATTTTTTGGGTGATTTTTGTTTTTAGCTCATCAAACTATGGTTAGTGCATTTTATGTGTGGCCCAAGACCATTCTTCTTCCAGTGTGGCCCAGGGAAGCCAAAAGCTTGGACACCTCTACTTTTAGAAGACCAACTCTTCATTTTATGAAGAAACTGAGGCCCAGAGAAGAAAAACCACCAGAAAAAACCCCCTGGTTATTACTCTTGAACTCTCAACTGAGGGGTATCTCCACTATACATCATCTTACGTGCTACTAAAAAAATCTTACACTGAATGATTATTCTAAAGGCCATGAAATTGGTGTAAAAAGTAGCTGTTAGGTGGTTAGATGGCAAAATAGCGTGGTAGTGAAGCCCTGGACTTCAGAGGCCAATGGGGGATGGGGAGGGGAAGCAAAGGGCCACCAGTAACTATTTATAGGTCCTATAACCTTAGTTTAAGCACCTCTCTGTGCCTTAGTTCACTCATCTGTAAAATGAGGGTAAATTGAGACGAGTCATTATTTTAAAAGTACAGAATAATTCAGTAAAGAGAGAATGTTGACTGACAGTAATTATTCGATTAGAAACCTTACAAGGGAAGTCCTTGAACTTGGAGGAAGAGGTAGGAATGCCTTGGGTCATTTTGGATAGCCCAAGTTTATTCCTTCCAGTTTGTCCCCCACATGACTGCCAGAGTGATCTTGTCCCTTTCCTGGATCCCAATACAAAAGCCAATGTCTGATTAAAGCAGAAGGAATGTCCCTTGGGAATCTGGTGAAGGAGTCAGGAGTGGGCTGATAACGATCCGGGTGCCAGGTGTTGGAGTCTGCCCCAGAAGGCATTTTCAAGGAAGAATTCTCAGGATCTAGCAATTCCCTCAAGTCCAAATCCCAAAGGAAAGGGAGCTTCACGGGGACCTTGGGTATTGTAATTCTTGCTCTGCGGTTCAGTTAGCTGCCATTCACACCCAGGTCACCCAGCTGCAGCTTCCCAGAGAACAGAGATCCACCCTCCCCCACCCCCACCCCTGGCTTTGTGTGCAGGGGATGCTTCCCTACGGTGTAGGTTGCTGGAGAAGATGCTCACTGCAGCCTCCTCCTCACAGACTATCTTGGTACTACTCTTGCTGACCTGCTTTTCACCTGGCACGTGGAGACCTGTGAAGACAGCTCCCAAAACTCCTGGAATTATCTTGCCCAGGACTTCAGTCATTCCTCATAAAGCATGATTCAGAACCACCATTATCCTGCTCACCATTAGCTTCTAGATCTTCCCCAGTGTGTAAATGTCTCTTGACACCTCTTAGATTTCAGGACCCAGAAGTGTACCCAGTGCTGTGGGTTGCATCACATCTTTCCAGAATGCTATAATAGTTTATCACCTGCTTTATTCTGAACACTACTCTGTCATTAACACATTCCAGGAATACATGAGTGTCTCTCAGGGCGATGTTGCTCTTGAATGAAGGAACAGGTAGCAGAATGAACTCCAAAATCCTTTTCATATCAACGGCCATTGAGCCACATACTTCTCCATCCTATACTTGATTGGCTGATTGTTTGAGTCCAAAAACTGGATTCTGTATTTATCTCATTAGTATGAACTTGTTAATTCTTCAGACTGTTAGCCTCTTTAGCCAGACTATGAGCTCCTTGAGGTCAGAGACTATGTCCCTCCACTCCAGGTTTGGGGTGCCCATCACAGTGCCTGGAGATGCTTTAACAAAAATAAATGTTTGCAGGAGAAAAGAATGAGCCTCTTGAGGGCGTTTGATTCTCAAGTTTCTTATTCATAATTATTTACATTATTTGTAATATGTAAATATGGCTCACGTAGACCTATTAAATGTTCTTCTATGTTTTCAAACCAAGTCAGTAATATTTTGATTAAGTCAGAGCTATGTAAGACCTAACTAGACATGAACCTTCAGAAAATCTAATAATAATAATGACAATAGTCAACACTGCTTGAACCAGGATTGATCAATGTACCATACATTTATTTCATTTTGCTAATTCCTAGTACGTGTTTGGATCTTGACCACAGTGTTTCAGGAATTTTTGCTGAAGGCCATATTCACGTCATGATGCATATATCCGTGGTATTTCTGATATTCAAATGTAATAGAAAAACATTGGAAATGAAGTCAGTGAGTTTTACTGATTTACTGCTTCCTTAGGCAAATTACTAACCCCGTCACTGCTGCTACTGCCTTGTTTGAGAAATGTTGATAAAATACAAGTGGTGCCAAAAAAAAATGTATGCACTTTTTAAGCAATGTTATCTATCTATTACTTTTCAAAGTTGAATTGAATTACAGTGGCAATGTGAGTATACATTTGCTCAAAAGATGGCATTAATCAAATGAGTGCTAGCATCACCATGCAACAGGCAGGACAAAGAAAATGGCAGAAGCACGGTTATCATTAGAGGAGCACCAAGACCATTTTGAAGTGGTATTTGAAATCTGAGAACATTGTGGAAGTACAGCAATGATGGAGGCATGAGTATGCACCAGAACCTCCAATATGCCTAAAGTTTGCATGCGTTCGTAATAAGTTTGAGATACATGGTACTGTGTGTGATGTGCACAAGGGTATGTGGAGTGATATAGTGGACACTTTGGTCAGCGTTGCTCGAGCAGTAGTTCGCCATAATCAGAAGTGTCTGGATGCTGATGGCAACCACTTTGAGCACCTTTGTCATTGCAGAAGTCAAACATGCCTTGTATTCATCTTTGGTATTGGTATATATTGAGTACTATAATTTTAATACAGAATTTTCCTTTCTTAAATTGTGTATACATTTTTGGGGCACCCTCTGTAGTTCTGCCTTATTATATTATTATGGGGATAGAACAATAATCCACACAGAGCATTTAGCATAATTACTGGCACAGAGTATAGTGCTTAAAAATACTAACTGCTCTTATTATTACTTTTATTTGGGCAGCTATGAACCCACTCAATTGGATTTGTATCTACTAAAGTGTGCATCTAGTCAAGTCTGTTTTGATTTTTTAAAATTAGTTTGGCCAGTTTAGTGCTCTTTGGCTAAAAACCATGGTTGACTCAATTTTTATCATATCAACCTTTTTTGTTTACTTGTTTGTTTTGTTTCTTTGTCTGGAAGAGACAAAGGCATGTTTCTTATGAGCAGATGCGTGTGTTTGTTTAAGCTAGTGGCACAGGGCTGGGAAGAGAACCAGGTGGGACAGCCAACACAGAACCTGGTAAACACAGGTCAGGCCAATGCAAAGAAAGTTTGTTGGCTAAACCATTTGTGTCTCAGTCACTGTGAAAATAAAATGCAGGGAGTTTTCTCCATCTATCGGCAAGGTAGTTTAAGCAGATGGTAAAATGTCCAGTATTTTTAATGCAGTTGTGTAAATTAATAGCATCTAAAATCCAGTATCGACTGAGCTGTGGTCACTAGTCTCTGTGTGGTTTGATCTTTCGCGTTTTGTCAGGTGGGTCTTTCTGCTGCTTTAGTTGAATGCATGCCTTGATATCCTCATCTGTCACGGAGATGACAGTTCCAGGTAATTGTTAAGATGTACTGGTTCTCACCATGCCATTGTCCTAGATTTTTCTAAATTGTTTTTATGGTCTCGATGTTACTTAATCCTCAAAACATTCTTATGAATTAGATATTGTTATCCCACCTTTCCAAAGAAGTTGGCTAATTTGTCCATGCTCACAGTTAGTAGGTGACAAAGCAAGGTTTGTTAGACCCCCACCATTGCAGTTTTAACCACTCTGCTAGACCAGCCTCCCCATGACATGAGTCTGTCTTTGAGGGGATCTCGAAGCCCCCTTCAGCTCATGTAGTGAGCTCTGAGAATGCTTCATGGAAGGAGGAGTGGCATACATGTTGTTCAAAAGAACAAACGTGCCGTATAACTTTTTTGTCTTACTCTCTGGGTGAAGTAGAACTAAAGGAAAAGTTGGATATAAATGATTCATAAACAGCCATTAATTACCTTCTTAGACTTTTGAAGTTTGATCTTCTGTTGCTCAATTCAGAATTGATTAATTAATAATTTAATTACTTCAGCACATATTAATGAAGCACTTATCATTTGCATGCCATTGTCCCTAGCGCTGAGGAGTGATGCCCATGCAAAGGCTTTTGGTGGAGTAGGACGTTGGTCTCAACCAAGTACTCATTTTATAGGAAACTTAGATTCTAACCAGCGTTGCAGCTTCAGTTCCCATGTCATTGAAATAGTCTTCATCCCTCAGGTAATGGGACTGTTCCTGTATGCTCTTCCTCCCAATGTGCTCGGAGAATTTCAGGAGTGAATTATGCAGGCTGACACCTTGAAGGCAAACCCCTGGCCTGAGGTGTGGTGGATCTGAGGATGATTCACCTGCACCCTGGTTTTCTTCTCTCCAGACACGGTAGTAAGAGCACTTCCCCACACCCTTGAGGTTATTTGTGTGGCCAAGTGACTTGCTTTGTTCTGAGACTTGGGAGTGGAAGTGATGGGTGTCCTTTCCAGGCTGAACAATGGAATTGTTGGTGCAGGGCTTCCCCACACCCTGGGTTCCCTTCTAGTGCCTGGGCCACCAGCAAGGCTTTGGGACACTGGGTGAGTGAGGGTCTGTGAAGCAGACCCTCCAGCTGACCCGTGCGTGATACATTGCATGAACGACAAATGAAGCCTCGTAGTGGTAAACCACACAAATCTGGAGGACTTTTGTGACTGCATCTTAATTTCTCCTGACTAAGCCAGCCAGGGCCAAATTATTTGTCACATACATTGTACAAGACTTTTTAGTTAAGAAAAGCGTGTGAACAGGTGAATGATTTCTGAAAAGGAGCAGTGGAAACAAAGCCCAAACTTTTGACTATTGTTAAAAGTTAACGAGTTTGGACATTTTGCCTATGTGGCCACGAAGGTAGTATTTTTGTCATACCTGTGCTTATGAAAAATCAGCACTCTTCCCACTCAGCTGGTAACAAAGGAGGAATTGTTTGGTAAAAAGGGTAAATACTGTCCTCAGCCCTGTAGAGTAGAGGAGGATCGAACAAAAGAGCATCATCCAATGAGAGTTGCTATGGTGGTCACAGCCTTAATTAGTCACGTGGGATAAATTCCACTAAGTGAGTGACAGGCGTGCCACTCTTCAGCATTTTGACACTTACTAGAGAGTACCAGGAGGACAGTTTGGCTTTCTGTGACCACTAGTCATTCATTTCAGGCTGTGTTTCTTTAAACTCTCCCCGGCAATGGGTATTACCTTTCTCTCAGTGTTTGGTAGCTTCATGGCTGCAGAACTACCTCTTGCCCTGATCTGCACATCTCTGGTCAGTAATGAGGCTGTCCCGCATTGTCTGTGCTATTGAATCTCTCTTTTGTTTCTTTGGTGAATTGCTTCTTCAGGTCAAAGACAGGGGATATCATTAAGGAGATGGATGACTCTTCTGAAGTCAGGACACAAAGATCCTAAGCCCCTCTGCTCACTTTGGGACTTTGGGACTGTCCCCAGGTACCTCTGACTGCATCTCAGCATGCAGGTTGGCATAAGGCCAGGGGGATGCCACCAGTGACAAATGAGTTCTTTTGAGCTTCTTGGGAGGATTTCAGGAACACAAATGCCTCTGCTCAAAATTATTTGTATGCCCCAGTGATGTGATCTGGAACCCTCCACCACCAGCAGCAGTGTGGTCTGTAGAGGACTGTGGAAAGACCAAGTTTCCTATTTTCCTCCACAGAGAGAGCTGCCCAGGTGGCCCTGCTTGGAAGACGGGCTGAGGTTTGTTGGCAGCATTTCCACATATTCCAGAGGACATGGCGCGTGGCCTTTCACTTGCTAGCAAGTCAGTGTCCTATTTATCTGGGAAATTTTACTGCTTCCGGGCCAGGTTTTGGCTGGAGTAAAGACTTCCAGACCCCATTTTCTTCAGGATTTGGAAGACACACAGAGCCCTCCTGAGCACTCCAAGAGGATTGTAGGTACAGTCGCAAAAGTTGCTTGAAGTTCAAGAAGAAAGTGAAGCTCCTGTGTGTGCGTGTGTGTTTTCCAGGTGGGAGGAAGAGTAAAACAGATAAGGTGATAAAATTTCCATTGTTAGACATCCCTTTTTTGTCTTTGAAACACACACACAAAGAGGCTGTACCGAGCCTTCACTACTGAAATCTTGTGTGTATTTCCATGTGTGAAAATGTTACCCTTTGAGAAATCCAAGGCCCGCCCTGGGCCACACATGTTGAGTTGGAACTTAGCTGTTAGATAGCTCCTCACCTGCACCAACAACAAAAGCAAAAGTGGCATGGCACAGACATTGTTTAAAATAGGTGCGTTAAAAATACCATCCTGGCTTCACAGGTTCCTGGAACTGTGAGGTAGCGTCCTCATTTGTGTGCTCTGATGAAGGCAAGTCTGGGAGAAATGCACAAGCCAGTTAACAGTGGTTCTCTAATTGGGTTATGCAACAACAGCTTTGTATCTCAATGCTTTCAATTTTAAAGAACCAGCAACTTTTCTGAACCCCAGAGTTTCGGTGCAGAGCAAGGCTTCAGGGGCATCAAAAGGGGGAGGGACCGACAGCTCAGGCAAGGTGTGACTTTGGTGGTGACTTCATCTTTAAGATGCAGTCTCAGGACAGCTGTGGGGGAATAGAAACTATCCCTTCTTGATGTAGAGTACAGCATAAGGGATATAGTCAGTGGTATTGTAAATAGCTGTGTTGGGTATCAGATGGGTTATCACTACCTAGGGGCTGTCAATGTGTAAGCAGTATATTCTCTTGTACACATGAAACTAATCAAAAAAAGAAAAAAAGAAGACAAAGCTATCCCTTCTTGGGGAAGGCTTTCCTAAGTGCTGAGGAGAAAAGAAACTACAGCATGTGGAAGGGAGGGATGCAAGGACTCCAGAAAGTGACCTGACTCTGGAGGTCCATTTCCAGTTAAGGACATTGGTGACATTGCGATTGAGGTTAACTTTAGAAGCTGGTGAGCTCTGCTGTCTAAAGCTCCCTAAGTCAGGTGCGTGAACTTGGTTTTCTTCTCAGAACATGTCCATTTTTTGTCCCCAGGTGGACATTTCACAAAGGAGCCTCTTACCTCTTGTTAACTGCAACTTTTGCAGCCCACCAGCCCACCCTATCAGTTGCTCAACACAGGTCAGCTGGACCGGGTTCTGTCACAGTGGCATAAGATGGACAGGTTAAGAGAGATGACCGATGTGGAGGCCACATGGGAAGGCAACCTCTGGCATTTACTCTTGGAAAGTGAAACAGTTGGCAAACCACCCAGAAGTCATGGTAAAGGACTGTAAAAACAGAAGAAAGGGGGAAAATACTCAACATGTGCTGATTATGAATTTTAATTACTGAGTTATCTGTTCAGTCAAACAGACTGGGGAAGAAATGTGGGCAGGGAGAGATCTATGAATGTTACAGATGATACAGTTCTGTTTTTAGGAAATGCACAATTAGACTGTGTCCACACAACCCAAAGTAAAAGCAGATGTATCCGTCATCAGGCTATTTTGATTAATGGGGAAATTTGGAGCTTAAATTATCTGGTTCCGCCAGCTATGTTGATCAAATGAACTGGATCATTGCCAGACCTCCATTTCCCTCAGTGGGGTATAGACACAACTTTTTGGGTGAGGCAGTAAGTAGCAGAGACAGGATTTATCACACGAAGAAGCAGAATCTAAGTGGGAGGGGAAAAGCATCACAAAGCAAGTGACAATGACAGTCTTACATTTGGACAACTCCTGTGAGAGGTCATGGATTTAGTTTACTTCCAAACCACATAGTCAACTCAGCAGGCCTCACAATCACACCCTTCATAGTCATCCTGGGAGTGGATTATGCAATTAGGGACAATGTCTCCCTCTGACGAGAGAGCTGAGTGACTGGACAGAAGTAGAAGAGATGACAGAAAGCCCTTTGACACCCAGGGTCGACTTCTTTCACAATAGCTCATTCCAGATAAGGGACTGGTGCTATGAAGATGGACCACTTCTGCCATCTCACTGACCGCACCAGCATTTTCTCTTGATATGACAGCATATTATCTGCCCTCCAAAGTTTTCACTGAGCTACTCTGTTTCATCCCCCGCCTCAGGAACCTATTTGTTTGTTCGTTTACATGTATTGGTCACTGCAGGTTATGAAGTCAGTGTATCTTCTTGCATACCAGGGCTGTCTTAATAGTACACATTTTGAATGACACCACTCTCTGAGACAAGAGGATGACTTGAGGCATGGAAGATGCTATTGTACCAAAAAATACCTTTTGAAGTAAGGCCCTTTAGGAATATGGGTCCTTTAACTTTCACTGATGCACTGAATGGTCTGGAATGTCTTTTCTCATGAAATAAGAGAGGCAAATTAAAATGAAATAACCACACTGGAAATCATGAATGATAATTAGTGATTAAGAAGTGGCTCTAACAACCCAAATGTCTATCAATGGATGAGTAGATGAATAAGTTGGAGTATGTACCCACAATGGGATGTTACTCAGCCATAAAAAGGAATGAAGTATTGATACTTGCTACAACATAGATGAACTTCAAAAAGAGTGAAAGAAGCCATCACTGTGTGTCCCTGGGGCCTTTCGAGCTGCTGCTGCAGCTCTGAAGCTCAGAGCAAGTAAGTACACCATCAGATAGGTCTATGCATGGGCCCTTTAAGACGTACCTGAGACTGCAGCTGCTCTCTGGCTCACTCAGCCACAATCTCCACTGTTTTCACAGTTAGAAGTTATGGGAACTTCTCTTCTTGGCACTGGAACCCTGGGCTGGGGAGCCTGGTGTGGGGCTGGGACCCCTCACTCCTCTGAGAGGTGGCTCCTCCACGGCCAACATAGCCCTCCCAATTTTTAATGGTCACATCTGGGTGTGGTGACCATCCATTCAGCATCTCTGCTTCTTCTACCAGTCTTCAAGTGGCTTCTTCTGTATGTCCTTAGTTGTAGGACATGGGTTCAGCTAGTCTTCAGGAGATTCTTGATGATGGTTATTCTGTAGTTTAGTTGTAATTTTTGTGTGCATGGAGTTTACCTACTCCTCCAATTTGACCGGAAATTCCTATGAAAAATTCTTTACTCATTTTGTTGCCCAAGAAAATGTCATAGTGGAGGCTCACAGTTGGTCTTTGCTGATGGCTGTTTGGGTGCTCAGGAATGGATGTAGCCAAATAAGCACTGGTGGGGGAAGTTCATGTCCTTGTGCCTGTATGTAACAAAGGAAGGGGTTCCGTGGTCATTCTACTGGGGCTCACCAGAGACTCTACTGAGTATCCCCATCTGCCAAAGACACCTCCAGCCTAGTTGGTATGATCAGCCTAAAGCTCCAAGTTGCTGAGCTATTTGAATGACAGTTTCATTTTTAAAAACTGACAGCCTCACAGGTGACTCAGAACTTGGGTCAGACCGGGACACTTAACGTTGTTTCTAGAATCCCAAGAGGCCCATCAGTCCTTTAAACTATTTGTGGAAAGTGGGTCAGGTAACACATTTGTCTCATATGTTAGAAGAGATATTTTGCAATGATCCCAGACTATGGGACCCTGGAAACCTTCACCGATGTGGCCAGAACCCCTGAACTTTGGTGGAGATTTTTCTCCCATGCTCTGACATGCATATGTCTTTTTTAGGACATCTGGAGTTCTTGCCACTCCCTGTGCTCCCGATCCAAGTAGTGTGATGTCAGGGATGCACGGGACCAGTGTGATTTTCTGTGGGACATCAAGGCAATCAAGAGTCCTCTGGACAGAGAGCAAGAGCGTAGACAGAACGCTTATAAACTCTACCGTTGTCTCTTCCACTTCAGAGCAACCTGTTTCTATTGATCTTTTCTGATCTCTTCCCTGGCTTATTAAGGTAATTACACGTGATGGCTAAACACTGCCATCTGGTTGCTGCCACCCTGAGGTCCCATTATTTCCATTGAAATCAGAAAGTTCAAGGCCTGCTTCCCCCTCTACGTTGTATAGAATATCACCACCTCAGGGGCTTTCAAGGACCCTGGTGCTTGGGATAAAAGGGACACGTTTAATCAGGGAGGCAGTCCTCATCTTCAGACCTGAAAGGGCAAGAGGGGGAAACTTACCAGAATGCAAAAAGTGCTGAAAAACCAAAGGGAACAGGATGCCTGGCAGAAACTGAGAGAAAGGCAAGCACTTCCAAAACCATATCCCGGCAGGGAAGGATAAAGTGGCTTTCTCTTCTTTCAGTCTTCCATCAAGGTCCTCATCGGGACATTCTGGGTTTAACCAAAGGGGAAAGTCAGAGAGCAGGAGCTCCTCATGGTCCTCTACGGAGACGGGCCTCCTGGACAGAGCAGGGGTGTGGAGAGTGGGTCTGCAGGGGCGGACGCAGAAGACCCAGCACTTAGGCTAAGGGTGCGTTTCTGTATTCTGGGGTCACTGGGAAGTCATGGCAACTGTTGTGAGTAGAGACATCATACACTGCTCTATGTGTTAGGGTGGTGGTGGCACAGGGATGAAGTGGGTAATTTGGAGAAGGGAGATCTACTAGGAGTCCAACAGTTAGAATACTCGTGACACTCAGGTGTTGCCATGTGAGTGAAGAAGGCTGAGAAGACGCTTGGAAAGAAACTATTGGACATATACAGGTCTTTTATGCCAATCAGGTGACAGAGAGTTGCTGTTTGAGGCCTAGAGCCTCTATGTGACACAGCATTAGCGAATCCAGCCAGGAGGCTGCGAGGTCCCCACACTGCAGCGCACTGCCCCGGAGTTCTGCTGTCGAAGTCAGAAGGCCAAACAGATGTGACAAACACCTGGTCCATCCTCATTTCTATGGACATGGAAGAGAAATGGGAGATATCTTATTAATATAAAAGGAAATCAGTTGTGTGCTCATGTATAAAGGTAAAAATATTTATTTGGAGGTCCTGATGTGTCGAACTCCATCAGAATTTTCTTCTTCTTGCTCATAAAAATGACAAAATTCACTTGAAAAGCTTTGACAGCATGGAATGAACTTTGATATCAGAGGTGGTAGCAATAACAATAACAATAACAATAACAATAACAATAACAACTAATACCTTTTTGGGTCAGGCACTGTTCTAAGGGTTTTATATATATAATGTCATTTGTATCCTTACTATACTTCTAGAGAATGATACTAATAGAGTATGAGTGATACTAGTAGGGTCTTCTGAGAGATGGCAATAATTAACATGCTGGGAAAATTGCCCTCAGATTGAAAGGCAGTATTAAGACTTATTTTAGGGAGTTCCCTGATGGTGTAGCGGCTTAAGGCTTCGGCGCTGTCAGTGCTGCAGCCTGGGTTCGATTCCCAGTCAGGGAGCTACCCACATACCAAAAAGCAAAAAAAAAAAAAAAAGACTTATTTTAATATTTCCACATAAAATGACCCTTTGAAAGCAAAATTTTGTCAGAAATAGTCAAATACCCAGGTTCACTCACTCACTCCCAAAATACTGTCAGCTAATATTTGTCAAGTTCTCTTCTTGGTAATGGGTCTATTGCGAGGACACACCCATGGATCGAACAGAGCCTCGACTTTTAAGGTACCTACCTTTTAGCCTGGGAAGAACTCAGGCCCATCGGCATGTCACTAACACTCCCTGCCCTGGAGAAAAAGCTGGATGAAGCCAACCTCAATTGGAGAAGAGAGACAACACCTAACACATTTGTACCAAGTAAGATTGAATTGTTAAATTCCGTTTTGGTTATTCTAACACTTGGATCATGCTGTTTGGTCCCAATTAAGTATGGAATTTCACCTCCTCCGACCAATAGCTCTAATCAAATTCTTGCCTTCCTGTCCCACCTGGAGGTCTAGAAAACAAACTCCTTTCCAATGTTTCTTTTAAATGGTATTTGTTACAAGGAACAAGTTGTCTTTTCTTTGAGAAGGAAATAATATCATTTACCACTGTGTACTTATTATTTAATATGTGTAATTTACTACCCATAATTCTTTAAGCAATCATCAGAGATCAGTTAGAGCTATTTAGTCACCCCTGGGAGCAAGGACAGTGGGTAACACTATGAAAATACTTCCGATAGTTCCCCATTTCTGAAGAAAGAGAAAGTAATTATTTTTTTTGCAGCAGTGAAAATCTCTCCTATACATTAGATTAATATATTTTAATACTCAACCTGCATCATAATGATGTGACACATCATATTGATAATAAAATATCAGACCCCAGGAAGAGTTTATCTGGGAACACTTGCTAGGTCTGTGGTGTGTACACTGGAAACGTTTGGTGAACCATTGCTTTGTCACGGCACCAAACTTATCCAGGGAGAAGCAATCACTCGTCAGAGAACAGGTTTTCCATCTGATTTGTGCCCAGAACATGTAAAAATCATAGCAGATTGCATGCTGCATTGACTAAGAAACATACGTATGCATTTAAATCACTTATGAGTATGTTTTACTTTTTTATGATGCACTAGTGAATTGTATTCTTTTGCATTTGTAATTAGAAGGTGAAACAGATGTGACGGCTTTGTTTAAAATGGTATGTCCATTAAAATAACCTACACTATGAAGTGTTTCCTTTAACAAGGGGGTCTGTCCATTGTGATGCTGTTTTTCGAGACATTTAAACAGACAATAAAGAAAAACCTGTGTGTCTTCAGGAAATTTGATGATTATGAAAGTCAGAAGCTTTTGTGGGAGGGTTCAACTGTTTTATATATTAATATTTGCTGTGGTTTGGTTTGTGGTTTCCCTTTTTTAATTTGAAGATGGGACATCATAAAAACATACTCATTTCTTTAACATCACTTTTTGTTTTCAAACTGAGGTAAATAATCAAACCTATCTGTATTTAAAAAGAGACCAAGACTTTTTTTTAATTTTAACAAGTTGTGGTAGAGTAAAACTGCATACTCACACACTTGGTGATTAAATATAGTTGATATTAGCACTGGCTCTTTGTTTGAACCTAAATAAAATGTGGATTTTTATTTTGATCAATAGCAGCTTTGACACAGACTGTGACAGCCAATGCAGTAGTCGGCAGACTGTTCTGTAGTATATGAACTTGACCGACTCCATTACGCACCCCACCCCCATAGCAAGTAGCATTTTTAGCAACCTTTTCACCATTTTATTCTTGCAACAGCAATGCACTCATGATAAAAATTTAACTAAAATTAATCTTGGTAGAACAGATGCATATTAATTTCTTGTACCACTATAATTAAACACCTCTGTCTTTGAGTCACCAATGCTTGTAGACACATCCTCAAGTTCAAAGTTGCCAGTTTTTAAAGGGAAGTTTAATATCAGGAACACTTCATGGCCTGTACACGGTTTTAAGGAAGTATGGCTTTACATGAATTCCATTTATGATACAAAATAACAATTTTTTGTTGATATAAAGCATTTAGAAAGGCTTTCCATAGGAAGAAATGTTGGGATGAAACACGTGATAAAATCTAATATGAGAATCTACACTTGTGTCTGGAAGAAGGCTGCCATAAGTCCCGGGGCACTGGTAGTATGCCCTGTGAAGCAGGCAGAAAGAAAATCCTTTCAAACTTCTTTCACTAGATCCCAGCGATGCTCAGCATGGTGGTATAATTGATCACTAGCAAATGTATTTTGAGCTTGAGTCTCTTAGCTGGATGGTTTTGTAGGGAAGGAAAAAGGTTTTCTACACTTTCTTAGGTCTCTGACTGGGTCTGAGAATTAAGTTGACAAAGACACATTGACAAGAGAAAAGTATACGAATTCATTAAATAGAAGTTTTAGGTAATGAGAAACTTCATAAGGAAATGAAGACCCAAAGCAATAGACCTAAGTATATTTATGGGAGATTTGTTCAGGAGTGGGTAGTCGCGTGGAAATACAATAGGTTAAAATGATAACATAATTTGAGTAAACTGGGAGAAACTTAAGAAGGCCTGTTTGTGAAGATGCTGTTCTTTTGTCTTCAAAAGTAAGGCGACTCCTCTTCTCTAGGAGTGGGAAGGACACCTCTCACATGGAGGCTTTAGGACCTGTTTCAGGGCAGAAGTGGGGGCAGGTCATAGTGATTTTCCTGATTCTGCTGTTTTCTCAGATTCCTTCAGCTTAAAATATTCAATATACCAAGGTGCCATATTTTGGGGGAGCATGTTCTGAACCCCACCAGTTTGCATTTATTAAAATACAAGAGCTGTCCAGAAAGTATCCAGCCATGTAATATGAAAAATAGAGGCATTTATGGCTGGATTTTTTTGGGGGTGGGGTGAGGACAGCTCTCATAGATAGATTGGCTAGCTTTCTGTTTTTGCTGTGGAAGTCAATCTCCATTTCCTATTTTCCTCCTTTTATTAATCGTGACTCTGATTTTCTGTTTCCATAATAAACTTACTCAATGTACTATCTATTGATAGTAACTCTCAAGTCTTATTTGGAAAGAGGTATACAGACACACTCAGGTCAATGATTGTGGTTTGAGTCAAACAAAATCTTTGATTTTTCCTAGCTATTTACTTTTCATTTGCAAAAGAGAAGTGATTATAAATTCCTTAACTGCATTATATGATCTGTCTTTTCTATACATTCATATTTTATAAATGCTTTAAAGATTTATTAAAAAGGCCAATTAAGTAGTTGTTGGCCAATATTGGTAAATATTAATTGCAAAGATATTGTAATAGGAATAATGAACCAAATTCATTAAATTGATATTCTCTTGGTTAGTTAATTATTTCTGGATACCACTCAGGAAGTTTGTTAGGGGACTGTTTGTGGAATGGCTTTCAGTATGCTAGAAGTCCATCTGTTTGAGGTTATTTAGATATACTTCTATCTGTGGCTTTGACTTTGAAAGATTGTTTCTAAGACTTTTGTTCAATTGTTCATTTAGATCATTTTCATGTTAAAATTTAACTTTCCTTAGAGAAAGTAAAAAAGTTATCACTGTGATCTTCAAAGTAAAAAGTTGAACTCTCTCAAATTTGTAAGTTAATTTAAATTAATTGATATTAAGTGGAAATACCTTTATTCTACTATATCTACAATAACCAAAATTCATAGAAAGCTCTGTACCTCTCAAAGCTTGTCACTACTCATGAGTCCACCTGTATAAAATACCATTATCTTTTTCAAGCTCAGGAGTTAAAGGAATGAAGAGGAAGAGTTTAAAGACAGTTTATCTAACCAATGAGGAAACCCTTTTGGAGCCCCTTCTTAGCTCCTTTTTGGTCATCGCTGTGAACCCCTGGCAGTCGTTTGTGTCAGATGGAACAGAGGCTCCCCTCTGCCCACAGCAGATTAGATGGGCATTGGGAGGTCCTTGTAGGTGGTTAAAACTAGGCAGATCTGAGCACTATTGCCACAGGGCAGCCTTGTGCAGAGAGAAGCAGAGAAGAGATCATGCAATGCACCAGAGAGAGCAGCTTTATGAGCTCTGATGTTTACACCTGTGTTCTATGGTGGGTGAACATATGAAAGACTAATGTTAGTAATACAGCCTCCATTGAGTTCTTTGATTTAAATTCTATGAGTTCTTGAAAGAAAGGTTAGCTTGGATTACTTCTAGAAAGTTCTATTTGAATAATTTTTTATTCCTATGTTATAAAAACATATTTATTTTCCTTAAAGAGAATTTTGAGTTGACCAAGAACCAGTAGACTCTAAGCTCTTTAATTTTTGGATGCTTTTATTTAGATTTTCTAGAGAGGGGATTTTTTTCAAGGTCCTGGAACAACCACCAGGGCTGAGTAGAGGCTTTCTGACAAATAGAATTCCCCTCCTGCCAGGCACTATTTCAAGCACTTTAAAATGATAAATTCTTTTAATAATCACAACTCTGTGAGGTAGAAACTATTATTATCTCAATTTTGGACATGGCAAAACTGAGGTACAAAGAGCTGAAGTAGAAGTTCTCAAGGTCATACCAAGCCTAAGACAGAGCCAGGCTTTGAACCCATGTAAATCTATAACTTGACACCAGGCTCTGTGGCCCAATATTATTTCTACGGCTTGTTAATTCAGTCCTCTTGAGATAAATTGTAAGGTTGTCTAATTATTACAAAATACGGTTCAACTCTGTCTGATAAATACTGTACCCTTAGGAGTTACTTCACCGGTAACTCCTAAGGGTGCAGTAAAGTTCTAGGTCTATTTTAGAACTTTGGAAATAAGGACATAGCATTAAAAAAAAAAAGTTAAATTCATTAGCATAGACAAGCAAATTAAGCAGTTCGGCCATGAAGTAAATTCTTTGATCTGAATTATCTGGCTAGCATTTAACAATGATCATTGCCAAATATCACGCTCAAAGTGTTATCGACAGGCACAGACTATAAAAAGACTTGGTTTTGTCTCATGGCCAATTTCTTTAGTATAGGAACCCCACTGTGGCATATGATTATAAATTGATACATTGCTATGGTGGGTGGACTGTTCCTGTGACTGCCGAAATATTTGATAAATACAGATCCACGACTGAAAAAGACATGGATAATTAAAGATGAGCTAGTGGAAGTCTCCCTTTAAAATCAGCTTTTGAGATACTGATCCACTTTTGACCTTGGAAAATTTGAATACAAACACCACAGAATTAAGAAATGTAAATTGATGCACAATAGTCCTTCTGACTTTTGCAGATTCTTTTTTTATTTAAAATAATTATCAAGGAGAGAGAGAGAGAGAGAGAGAGAAATGTTAGAATGTCACTGAGAAGTTCTAAACAAGCTCAGCTGAGATCGACATTCTGATTCTCTCCCTCTCCCTCTCCTTCTCCCCCACCCCCATTCCTCCTCTGCTTCCTGCTGTGTTGGTTTTCATCAGGAAAGGTCTCATTCATCACAGTAGCAAAGATGGCCCCATAGCTCTTAGTATTCATCAGTTTAGAAGGATAAAGACCCTCTTTCCACTGACATACAAGTACATATTGATCTCCCTCTTCAGGACCCTGGGTGGCTCCAGGCCCTGAAAAGGGTAGGGAGGGGAGATGGAGCTTCCTGATAATGACAGCCCATGGCAGGTGGGGAGGAAGGGCGGATCCAAAGAAAAAACAGGAGGCAAAAAGTTACAGGTGTCTCCTGTTAACTGCTGAACTATTTACAAACAAAATCTATTTAACCTCCTTCTTGGGAAAACTCACCATCTCTCTTGTTCTTTTAAACTTAAAATACATCTAAGTAGAAAAGAAAATTCTTTGAAAAGATAGAAAATGCATAAGAGACTAAAAATGAGTACAAAAATAAAATGAAGTAGGGATGGAAAGTCTAGGTAGTATTTTGTGACTGAAGTAGATACTGCTATATAATAAAAATACTGTGTTGGGTACATTCTGGTTTTCTCAAGTGAATTTTTAAAGAGTAGTAATGGTAGCCACATCCGTTACAACCCTTGGAAGCTTCGGGATGAAGCAAACAATCTGGATTTATTTTCTAGCTTTAAATCTTGTTCCTGCTGCTTATGGGAAATTCTCACTTCTTTCTTTTTCATTACTTAAGCAAGGGACTTAATCACTTTGGGTTTTGCTTTGTT
Organism: Lyroderma lyra; assembly: GCA_004026885.1. NCBI lineage: Eukaryota > Metazoa > Chordata > Mammalia > Chiroptera > Megadermatidae > Lyroderma > Lyroderma lyra. Next base: position 44,355 of record PVJL010002298.1, read on the forward strand.
CACTTGTCAAATGAGGATAGTTACCCTTTTCCTGGATGGTTGATGCAAAGGTTAAAAGTGACGATACGCATAAAGCATGCGCCGTATAGTAGATTCTCAATAAATACTTGTTTTTGAGCGTGATTGCGCGCTCAGCACAGATAGGTTTGATTCTCCTTTTCCTTTATTACCCATTTTCTCCCAATTGACAATGTACAATGCAAGTGGAGACAAATGTAGTTTGATCGGGTAGCACGGAATAACAGCAGAATTAATAATCAGTTATGCTCACCAAATTTCTGGTAATGAAAAAGGCAAGCATATAAAAAATTAATTACACCTTGTTACATGTCAAAAATCCAGTAGAAAGGAAAGACAGAGCTGGACACCCACTGAGTCACAATCATGGTACGGCAAGCATTTTGATAAGAGAGAATATTACACGTCACATTGTCACCGTAGTTCTGTCAGTCATTGTTGACTGTGGCCATATGAGGCCCAGAATCATGCACAGCTGCTCAGCATAGCATCCAAACCAAAGAACAGAGCAAGAGCTTATGTTTGACCCAGTATGTAGAAAATTCAAAATAATATTTTCCTTTAATAGTGGACAAATGGGTTGAATTCTTTACTTTGTAGCTCTGGATTTTGCGTTCAAACTTTAGAGGATAACACAATCTGCCTGTACTCTTATTTCTCAAAAATAGGTTACTGGTAGGCTGGAAGTGTTTTTAGATAGATCTGAAAAACATTTCCTTTAAGATCTATCTAAAAACACTTCCTTCTACTTGCAAAATGGCAAACCTCTCTCACCAGCCTAGGGAAAGAATATTTAAAAGAGAGTGCTCGATAGAGGTACTTTTATGTAGCTGTTACTCCATTGGGTCCACAATCAAGACTAAATGGGGTTTTTATCAGCAGAAATCTTTGGAAATGGATGACAAACAGAAAAAAAAAAACCTCTGAATTAATTGCCACAGCTTAACATATGATCATAATTTCCTTTGGATGTGGTGTATTGTTGGCAAAATGTAGAAAAATCTGCATGTTTCATTTTAATCTGAAGTATATGCTCATGAAGTGTACATGGCTGTGGGGGTACGAGTCTGTGGGAACTTTGCAGTTCTTGCTGCTCGGCCGGCTTTCAAAATATTCAAATATATTTGGCGTTTGTAAGTTCGCTAATTAAATCTTCTAAAACAGATGGAATTATAGAAATTATAGGGTTTAAAATATCATTTTAATTGGTTTACGATCTATGTGACACACAGTGCCATTCGTACTGTAAAAATACATATACGAATGGCTCGAAGGCGATAGCACGCCAATTAATTTTTCTTTAACTCTTTCATTAAATCTTGTCTTTGTTATTCGATCTCCTTTCTATTTGTCTGGTTCCAAGCAAGTCTATTTAACCCGAACAGGTTGTAACCTGAAACCGTGTTGGACAGTGTCTTTTAGGATGACTCAGGGGTGAGGAGAATCTGAATTTACCTTCTTTCTAAAGAAAATGAATGACCTTCAGAGAGGCCTTTAAGCATGCACGTGGCGGCCCCTGGAGCGACGCATGGATTAAGCTTTCATCTTTGATATGATTGCCTAACGAAGCAGGCAACCGTATTCCTCTGATTCTCTGGAATGGACTTAGTTTTGTATATTCTATCTGACTGTCCCACTAAGAACACTTGCACTTATCAGACTGCATGTTCAGATTACTGATTTGAAATGGGAGGCTATGATCGCTGTACACAGATTTTTGGGGGAGATTTGGGGTGCTTCATGTGTGTCTAGATGCCTTGAGAACAAGAATCTGGTGAAATAAAAGTCACCGAGGCCCACAAAGGTTGTAATTTTGAGGTCCGCAATGAAGGCCTCAATTAAGTAAACCCAAAATCATTTTACTAAGATTTTTGAGGGGCGCCTGTGGGAACCTAATTGAAATCTAACAATTAGACCCTTGTACTCTTCAGTTAACCTTGTATAAGATAACATGCAGTTTTAAAAAACACAATATTACCTTTTTTTTTTTTTTTGGCTAATGTTGGCTAACAAAATTAAACACAACTATTGCTTTCAAATATCTCAATTTGCCATTTAGATGTGATTTTTAAACACACCATGCCCCTCTGTTGCCATGGTAACAGATTTGGGCCCTCATGGGTGACAGAAAAGTATCACAGTACTGGTTCCTGTTTGATCACATGTGTTCGTTGGGTCTCCTTCGCCTTGCAGCTGGAGGATGAGGGGGCCAGAGTCACCACTTCCCACGCAGGGAGGTAAAGCCATGCATCAAATGACACAGCGGGGACAGAATACCTTTTACAGTGACTAGGGAGAACGATTCAGATTCCTGCTCTAATGATCCCTGGTAGAGGCCTCTCCTCCCCGCCAATGTGGCGTTTTGCAGACATTTTATATATGGAGGAAATATTTAATTGAAACGTGCTTCTGAGAAAGGCGACCGAGCTGGCTCTAAGGCATCTCCCAACGTGGCAGGGGTCAATTACAAGAACCAATCAACTGTTTTTAAAACTTTAAGATATTACCCCCCCAAAAAAAAAAGATTGGGGGAAAGAAAGTGGACAAAAAGTAATGTTAAATAGCATGGAGCATGACTAATGGCACTAGCATGTTAAAATCATTGGGAAAATGTCCTTGGAAGACAAATGAATTTTCAGCAGAATAATTAACTTAATTAACAAATTTGCATGCATATTCATCAGGCTATTGAAGTCTTTCCAGCCCAGCTTGATGAGCGTTGGTGTAATAATTGTCTCATTTACATTCTGCAATCTACTACAATTTAGGGCATGCAAAAAAAGCCACCCTCTTCCCTTTGACTTCCTTTAGGACCCACCTAGTCCTGATAACCCGGCCGGCCATGGCCCACTCAGCGGCCTGAAGGTCCTGCCTTTTGAGAGGTCCCCCAGAGAGGAGTTGGCTGTGACTGTCCCCTCCCCCAGCCTTCCTCTTCTTTTTTTTCTTTCTATTGGCCCAGGTTCTCTGTTTTTGCCTCTGCTTGCTCTCCTGGGTAAATCTTGGCACCAGTTCTGACTTCAAATCTCCTGGGTCGCCAGACTGCATCATGTAAAAATTGCCATTTCCCTCCATCTCTGCAGGGCAATCTTTAAAGGCAGTAAGGTGTGACGCTCCAGACTGGCAGCTTGGCACGCCGTGGCCCGTGGATACCAGCACACGGGGATCTGGACGCTTCGCTCTGACAGCAGTCAGCACTGGGAACAAAAGGAGAGAAGGGGAAAAGCGCAAATGTATTTGTACATATTGTAGGCATATGGCCGCGAGACCAGCAGAGATACATTTAATTACCAATTGTGCACATTGAGGAGAGAAACACTGGAAGGGAAAAACAATAAACTGTGTCCACAGCAATATTATTCTACGTTAACTTTTCACCTCGGTTGCTTTTTTTAATGGAAGATGAAAGCGATATAGGTTAGAATCACAAAAGGTTACCTGCTGGAATCCTGTGGAAGGCGATGTGGGTTTTTGATGTGCCTTTCTCAATAGCTTAACATTATATAAGGAACTAGTTTCTTTTCATTATAAAATCATTTTACTAAGATTTTGGGGGGGGGGGCGCCTGGGGGAACCTAATTTGAAGTCTAACAATTAGAACCTTGTACTGTTCTGTTAAATTTGTGTAACAATTAGACATTCACTGTCTTGTTAAAAGTATACTTGTGATGGTGTACATTAGTGTAGGCTTTAACAATGAAGCATAACTCTTAAAAAATTATAGTCTTGCTCTTTCTGATGAGATCAGGACAGTTTAACCCACATTTATTGACTGCTTCCTGTCTGTCAGTCCCTGTACTAGCCAATGGGGGGGGTCGGGGTGAATCAGATATACTCCCCGAAGTCAAGAAACTCATAGTCTAATGGGGGAAAATAAATGTGTACAATTTTAATATTAAACAATTAAATATATTAAAATTATAACTACAATTAAAAAATATAGCATACGTAACCACATACAAATATATAGGACACGTAATCAAATGTGTGTAATGTAATGAGGTAGGTGTATTGATCCAGACGCCACAGAGAATTGACTCAGTTCATTTTGGGGGTCAGTCACTCAGGAGGGCCAGGGAAGGGACTTCCTCTGGGAGGAGTTAATGAAAAGAAGCTTTTGGTCTGAAAAAGGGTATAGGTAAGAGGCAGCACAGTATCCCCCAGTTTTTTATTCTGTTTCATCAATTGCAACACTATTGGAAAATTGTACCCCAGTTACGTGTTAGAACGTCCTACTCCTCTGATCTCCAGCAGCTAGGGAGGATGGGGTTGGGCAGACATGTGTTGGTACCACACATACCTTTGGGTCATCTGGTCTCCAGTGGGCTGGTGCTGTGGACAGAGCTGGGTCATGTCCAGTGAGGGTCTGTGCCCGGTGGGTCAGGTGAGAAGTACTTGATGAATGAGACCAGCCAGAGCAGAGGCTGCAGCCCCAGCATCCAAGTAGGCTGGAGAACTTGGCTGCATGTTGGTGGCTGTGGACTGCAGTCGGGAAGGCAGGTAAGCCTGTGTCCCTGCCCTGACTGATGATACCTGGCAGGCATGCCCCTCGGGTGGACATTTCTGAGAATTGTGTGGGCGGCTCTCTTCTTTTCTTCTGGAATATAAAGGGTTTGTTGCAAGGACAGATAGAGAGAGCGTTTCAACCCTGGAGATGGTATAGTTGCAATCATCGCCAGAGGCTACTCCTGCCTTTATTGGAGCAAGTTTGGTTTGTTTGGAGCTCAGCCTGGAGAGGCCAACATGTAAGAAAAAGGCCAAGGTCATTGCGGGGCTCAAATGGATCCCATTTCTTGCACATGAGGTATGCTCACTCCGTTAATAGTGAGTTCAAGTGTCTTTAGGTAGGAGTTTAAAATGTTGGCATTCTCGTGGGTTAGGAGCCTGCTGGCAATTTCCCTTGCGTAGCCCAAATTTAAAGAGACCACATCAGACGACTTCCAAGGTCCTTCATTTGCTCATCCCTCTACTCATTCACTTACTTATCAGCGTTATGAGGGACCTGCTCTGTGGCAGATATTGTGCCACTTGTTGGTGATACAATGGTGACACGGTCCCTGCCTCTCCAAGGCTTCCAGTCTGGGGGTGGGGTTCAGAGAGGTGATTAAGCAAGCGAATAGTTGTAAGCAAGTTACAACTATGAGAACTCAGTGGGAGAAGTACAAGAGGTACCGTAGCACATGCTAGGAACAGCTAAGCCAGTAGAGAGGGACCAGGAAACTTTTCAGAACAGAATCTCGGATGTTTGAGCCCAGAAAAGACTGCAGAGAGGTCAGCAACGACAAGGATTCACTGAGGCCTTATGCTGCCCGAGGAAACTCTTAAGTGGCAGAGTCTGGATTTTTCCAAAGCCAACCTCTATATTCTCAATCACTTTGCTCCACGATCAATACTGAACTTATTATCTAAGAGGCCCAAATACTGGTCACCAACATATAGGGCACCAGACTGTAGATTTGGCTGCTCTTTTGGCCACGTGGGGTTTGGCGCTTCAGCTCCTCAAGCCATGGAGAAAACCCAGTTCAAACTATTAGGTGGTGGAGAGACCCGGGTCTCACCTGCACAGTACAGAGGCTGTCTATAGCTGAAGAGCACTTCCCCAGCAACTTTCTTTCCCACTGTCTGTGTAAGGCCACGCTCCTGGTTTTTGACTGGGTGGAAACATGCAAGCTTGGGTTTCATGATCCTTAAAGTGAAATGATTAGGTTTTGTAGGGACCCTATGACGACTTTCAAAAGTTTACAGGGTCAAGTTAAGATGACACTTACCCTCCCAGGTCTAGCACAATGCCCTGATAAAGTAGGCACCTGCTTTTAAATGTATAAAATTTGTGGCACCAAATCTATGTATATTGATATTCTGTCTTCCAGAAACATATGGAATGTCTTAAAGGAAAAGAACTTTGTAAAATGAAGATTCAAAGGAACTTTAAAAAACATAAAGAAAGTTCAATTTGAACCAAAATATGTATCAAATTTATTTCTGGACTTTCTTGACTCCGAAGCAAAAAGGGAAACATGAAAAGCTGCATCATTTTTCATTATCAAAAAAGAAAAGAAAAGGAAGCATATTCTCAGGAAGAAGAAGTATTCACTGAGACACAAATTCTAGAAGTTATTTCACATAGACCTGGCCTTCAAGACGAGGAAGGAATAGTTGAAGGTTTCCGTAACGTTGTGGATTGCAGCACACCCTTTCTTCCAACCAAAAATGGAGGAAGCGTCCTACCAGGGCCCCCGGGTACGAAGGCAGAGAACCGCCAGGCCCTGGAGGGCAGATGGGGGCTAGCAGGCGGCACTGCTCACCTATTGGGTTATGTATTCACGAAGCAAAAGTTAGTTGATTGTCTGATCTGTGTCATTCATGTTTCTAGGGCTGGAACTGAATGATTAAAAAAAAAAGAAGAAGGAAATAAATGCCTGCTCACAGTCTAAATTAAAACGATTGCAGCACATTAATATAAAATTTTATAGTTTTAATTGTTACAATGATATGTGATGGATGAATTATGGGTTGGTAATCTTACATGATGCTTTATGGTTTACAAAATGTTTTTGTACATCGTTACAACCCAAGAATTTTTATGGAAGCATTGAAACATTCCAGGTATAACCCAACAGTTAGATTTGGACCGATGGTTCTGGTTATACCATCAATGCATTGCTTGCGCTTATATTTTTCTGTTAGGAAGGATACGCTTGAAAGCCCATTTCAGAACTTAGTAAGAAAATCAGTTAGTTAATGTCACAAGAGACTTTCAACATACCCTGAGAAGCCAAGACTTGAACGTTATACTCAGTGACACTTGGTTTAATGGACACCTTAATTTTCAACACATCCCATCAAGTGTTGCAGGACTTCCAGCAAAATGTGAGATCCCTGTGCTGGGCACAGCGAGGAAATATTAATAACTGTTAAATGGTAACCACTTGTCTGTATCTCAAGGCAATGAGACTGAGTCATGTGGTCTGTGCAGGCCCTTTATTCTCCGTCCTCAGCATGCCTATTGTGCACCATGGGTGAAGGATTCTGCTTCTTTTCTAGTTAATTAACCCACATGCTAATGATACTATTCCGTCCTTGGTTGATTCAGGGCAACCTCCAGCTGTCTGCCTCCTGTCTATAAGGACGAAATGGCTGCATACTTTCACTAGTGCAGACAGGAATCGTGCTGGTAGGGTGACCATCTCATCCCAGGGTGCCCAGGACTTTCTTGGGTTTAGCACTGAAATTCCCAAGTCCTGGTAACCCCCTCAGTCCTAAGCAAATGGGACTACAATTGGTCACCCCAAATGCAGAGAACTATCTGTACAATTAAAAAGCAACACATGAGCATCTCTGCCACCAACTAAAATACAAGGGACATAGGTAACACTGGGTGTCTTAGTCCGGATTCCGTCAGCAGCAGGCCCTGGGTCAAGGAGTCCCATGTGGGTAGTATCCTGGGAGGCGGTCCCAGGACACAGCGGTAGGAAAGTAGAGAAATGAGACAGGCAAGCAGGTTGCCACTGTGGGCACCTGAAACTTTACCATACTAGGAAACCCTGGGAAACGGCATAGAACACACACCTTGGAGCCACGCTGGCCGAAGGACAAAGGAGCGGTCACCAGCTGCAGTCTGCTCCTAGTGGTGAGGGTGCGGGGTGAAGGTGAATTCGGTCTGCTTAGCCTGTGGGCAGAAGGGCAGTCAGAGAACGCCCTCCGGCAGAGACACAGGTATCGCAGACGGAGGGCCAAGGGCAGTGGAGGAGGACACGGACAGCACTGCTACCGTGGGTCTCCACTGCTATCCCAGCCAATGCGTTCCCCGGCATCAGCCAGCTGATTCCTGCCTGGGTGGACCAGCCCCAGAGATGTACACTTGTTTGGTAATGGCAGAAAGAAGTCTGCTGGGCAGGAGGATGTGCCTGTAAGTGCCGGGCAGAGGAGTCTAATGCTTCTGAATAATGACTGATGGGCGTACTTTTTCTTAGTAATTATCACCAAACTATAGAAATGTGTGATGAGTTGGAATTTTCCACTTAGGCTTCAATAATGTCATGTCATTTCGGACATTAATTTTATAAATCTGACTGATTGGTCGGGGGGAGACTTTTGAATACCATTTAGGGTCTCATTTCATGGCTTACCAGTTCTCATTATTATACAGAATTTAATTTTTTTTTTAATTATACCTTGCATGAAGCCATTAAAAACTGTTTTCGTATTTCTGTCTTGGAGCTGGACAAAGTTTATCTCCCAAATCTACCATAGAAACACCCAGAACACAACCTCTTTCTCTTATTATTAATACCTTGCATTGGTGTGGTACATTTGTCATCATTGATGAACCAATATTGACACATTTATCAACTTAAGTCTATAGTTTACGTTAAGTTTCCCTCTTTGAATTGTACAGTTATGTGGGTTTTGACCAGTAGATAGTACCATGTATCGACTATTGCAGTATGAGTACCATACAGGAAGTTGCACAAAAAAATTGTCTCCTTCCAGCCTCTAGAAAGCACTGATCTTTTTCGTACCGATACATCATTGCTTTTTTCAGAATGTCACATATTTGGAATCATGTAGCATGTCACCTTTGCACACTGGCTTCTTTCACTTAGCAACATGCATTTAAAGTTCTTCATGTCTTTTCATGGCTTAATAACTCATTTCTTCTTATTGCTGTATAATATTTCATTTTATAAATATACCTTAGTTTATTTACTCATTCACCTATTGAAGGACTAAATACTTTTAAAAATCTTGTAATGTTCATCAAAACAGAACATTTATTGAGAGCTTACCATACCTTCTTCTAGAATCTTGGGATGTAGCAATGAGCAAAACATCTAGCAATTTTTGCTCTTGGGAAGATTACATGAAAAGTGGGAAGAGCTAGACACATGGAAAATAAAGAACGGAAACACATAGATAAATGTTCACATATGTAAGAAGATGGTGATCCCTATGGCAAAGTGAAAAAGAGACTTGGGTCATGGGAACTGGGAGTGTGGGGTACTGGAGAGGCAAGGCAGCAGACGGCAGTTCTGACTAGGGTGGTCCGAGCCCCACGAGATGAGGAGGCTTACACCCAGCTTTGGTGAAGGTCAGAACAAACAGCCTGTAAGTGTGAAGTTTGAAAGCTTACTATTAATAAGAAATTCCATGTTACAATATTCCACTTACTAAATTGGCATAAACTTTTAAAAATACAGGTTTGGTGATGTCATGTGGAGATCTCGCACAGTAAGAGAAAGTATTCACTTCTATAATTGTTCTCGAAGGTAATAAGGTAATACAGAAAAAGGGTCTTAATATTTAAACATAATCATTATCTATGAATGCATGGTGAAAAACAATAACGAATGCTAACAAAATTTATAAAAAATTATTTAAAATTTGGAAAGAGCATACATTTTCTCTAGCGAGGGCACATTAGAAATCATATTCCAATCCACTAATGTAATGCTATGCAATCTTTAAAAATGATGAAATTATTTTTCAAAGAATATCTAACAATTTGGGGAAGTGCTTATGCATAGAATACATTCCAAAAGAAATAGACCAAATGTTAGCAGTGGTTATAGACCTCGGGGGGTGGGATTATAAATGCCGAAAAATAACTTCTCTTTGATATTTATGTACAATGCATTGCCTTATTCACGCATAATACATACATATATATTCCAAAAGACATGATTACAAATGAAAATTACCAAAAAGAAAATAAAACGAGCTTTGGCTTATTCCTCCCAGTTCTGTGTGTGTTTTACTCTCTTCATCCAGACCCAGAGCCACTCGTCTCTGTTCCTGCCCCCATCCACCCCTCCCTGCTCCTTTGTCCTCTACCACGACCTCCTGCTCCTTCTCCTGCTGCTGAGTCGAAGGGCCTTCACGCACTTGATTCTCTGCCGATTCACTGCACTCCGTGGGGGCACCTGCAACCTCGCCAGCACTTTATGTGTGTGGGATCCAACTTTCCTCTTGTTTGCTGTCTGGATGGGTGAAGAGTAATGTCATGTCTTGTTGTGAATGCCATTGCTGTGATTTCCAGGGACATTGAACTTTTCACGTTTTTACTAGTCAACTGGTGGGTTTCCCTTCCTGTGGATTCAGTTTACAGATTATTTGCCCAGTTTTTGGTTACTTGTTTGTTGGTTGGCTTGTTCATTAGTATCTTTGTTCATTTATTCATTTGTTGGTGTATATTTCTAACGTGGAGGCATTCCTTGCTTTTCTGGAAGGTAGGTTAGGCCATTCACACCTGCGAATCTCCAGCTGAGCTCTTCCTGTGACCTTGGCTATGCTGCCCTCCGGAGAAGAAACTCTTAGATTTTGATCCCTCCATTTTTTTAATTGACTCGCCAATATTTCCATGTAGAACATCGCTTAGATCTTTAGTTAGGTCTTTGAATTTCTGTGTCCCTCATTGGTTCTTCTCTCCCAATTTTGAATTCTCAGGTTTATCCTTTATATTACTGACTCAGTTTGTCAGTCAATCCTGCTATTTCTGCTTTAAGTATGAGCTTGATTCTGCTTTTGGAAATTTTGGGTTCCTACAGCATTTCTTAATTTCCTTCTCATCTCATTGCTTCTAGGTCTGTTTTCTCACTAACCTTCTTTTTCCATTTCCTCTCATCATCCATTGAAACACACACCACTCACAATTTTCTTTTGCTTCCTTGAGCGAAATGCCTAGAGGTCTCCTTTTCTGGAGTCTTCCAGAAGGGGCTACCTTGCCCTTAATCCCCACACTTTGCACGTTGCTCCATCCTCACATGGGAAACTGGCAGGAGGGGACGCAGCCTCTGGGCTCTGCCCACTTCTGTAGAGGCTTGTCTCTTTCTTGGAGTCCCAGATGGTAGGTAGGTTGGTGAGCCCTGTGCCTCACACATTTCCTGTCTGGCTCTGCTCCCTCAGACAGAAATGGGACCCACTCCTACGTCCAGCGCCGGCTCTCTAACACACGAAACAGATGGACTGCATGGAAAACTATAGCCCTGGCTTTTAGTGCTTCTATTTCTATCTTTTCCCAGGCCCAAAGGGTTTTATTTATGGAGACCACTATGCTGGGGGCCCACGACTGAAGTCTTGACCAGGTGTTTCTGAAGAGCTGAAGTCTCTGGATGGTGAAAGGGGTGAGTGAAATGAGAAATGACCATCTGGCTTGTCCCCCAAAATAACATGAGCTTAGTGAAGGACTCGTCAGCTAGTTTTATGGTGGGTACAGACCATGTTTCTCAACTAAGCACCACATAGTGGAGGGGAAACAAAGGAATTTTCTCCCTTCTTGCAGGTGAACAGGTGTTCTTTTTTTTTTGTTCCTTTAGAAACAAAGCACAAGGTGTCCTCACTGTGCCCTGGTGCTTGTGAGTCTGGCTACAGTGGCATTAAAGCCAGATTCTCCTGGACTTTGGAAACTATTACTAGTGCTCTGGTTTTCACGGGTGCTATGAATTTGCATGTTTGTGCATGTTCAGAGATATTTTAATGAGGCGTTGAGAAAGGCCAGGTGGCACTGAGAGCCTGTTCATTTATTTAAGAAGACACAGTCTCATTTTTTACCCTGTACAGAAAGGTCATCATGGGGCACCGGTGGGCCAGGCCAGGGCACTTCTCAAAGAATAGCAGGCTTGCAACTGCTCCAAATGTGTGGGCAAACAATTCTCCACGGTAAAGAAACATGTGCCTATGAGATTCTGAAATCTGGTGTTAGTGATGCTTCCCTCCACCGTATGAAACTTGTAACATGCCTTCTCCTAAACGCCTGAACTTTAGAGAAACCGCATCTTGATGAATGTATTCTAGTAGATGAAAATACAGAAAGGAATAAAACAGTCTGGTTCTGTGGATATAGAGTGAGGGACGGGAGCAGAGAATGACATAAATGAGATCAATTATACATGGCGAGTGCTATACGGTTTAGCATGCTGTTCTGCAGATGGACAGATTTTGTATTATTGCTCTTTCTTTGTTTGAAACCTAAAGGCCAAAGAAAAACAATAGTGTTTTCTTTGTGTTAAGCAGCCCTCATTTCAACACGAGGACCATGCCTGCTGTTTATGAGGTTGCCAAATAAAATCGAGCATGCCCAGTTAAACTTGAATTCCGGTTAAACAATAAATCATTTTTTAGTATGAGAATGTCCCAAATGTAGAGGGGCTGCAAAAGGTGAGTCTGAATGATTTTCACTAAAATATATTTCACTTTGAATATAAAGAGTAGAGGCTGAGGAGGCCAGCCGATAGAATGTTGGAGACATCTACTAGAGTTTGGTGTCGTTCCCACTGTCCCCCACCCCCATGTAGGAGAGGGAGGTGTGTGTCCCTCTCTACATGTCTCCTGACAAAGGCCCAGAGAGCTTGCAGCTCGGACTTAGAGGGAGCTGGTGGTGTCACATGCCAGGAAGACGTGCGGACTGGTGGGGGCCCTCTGCCGACGCAGCAAGCCGGGTGAGGGTGCATTCCAGGTGTACTTCCCAGGGGTTGGACTCCCCATCGCAGGGACTGAGCCTGCAGGTAATTCAAAAGTGGTCTCCACTCAAGAGGGCTTCCGTCCAGGTGAAGAGACTTTGGCAGAAAGAGACCGCCAATTGTAGGCACTGAGGAGCTTGCTGCAAGGGGCCGTCTGGAGGAGACTGGGGGAGGTAGAGGCTGCTGTGCCCAGAGCACTTTGTGTGGGTTTTGGGTAAATGTTCCAGAGGAAGGCTCTATAGAGGCCAGGGAACACCAGTGAAGACCATCCATCCATCCACCCATCCATCCATCCATCCGGCCCCTCCTTATCAAAGATTTGAGGGCAATGTGGTTCTCAGTGCTTAGGGTACACAGAGAACGTAGCAGACACAGACACCTGCTCTTAAGGAGCAAAAGGGTAGCACACCGTCTGGGAAGACTGCGCCAGCTTACGTAATATGCCAGGTGGGCATCCACCCAGTTCATTTACAACCACCCGAACACACGCATGCGCGTTACTCATGGTCATGTGTCATTCTTACACGCCTTTTCAGTTGGCCAGAAGAGAGTGCAGTGGTAGTGAAGGGCAAGATTCCCCCAGTCACAACTGTCATTTATTATAGAAAAGTCCAATCGTCTAAGGGAAAGAAAAGCTGGAGAAAATGTCAATGTCAGTGTCTCCCCTGATTGGCGCCGGGCGAAGAGGGCATCGGCAGGGGTGAAAGTGGCCAACGGACCCGGCTGAGACGCAAGGCCTTCTTGTCTCAGGACTGGAAGACAACTAACAGAGGCAGCAATCAGCCGAATGCAGTGGGGTGCACCACAGTTTCTAAGGGCAGTTTTGAGTGAAAATTCAAAAGAGATTCGAACGGGGGCAATACTATACTTAAAGTTTTTCAAGTATTTGTGTTGGGCAAAATAGGAGAACTTCAGAGTTAGGGAGGCAACTCCCATTATGCAAGCTCCCAAGGTCATGTGCAGAGCAGCATGGTGTGAAGTTGAATATCACCGGGGGCACGTGTGAATAAAATGGGGTGTATACCATTAGTCGTAATGGCTTAAGTTTACAGGTAGCAAGACAGACAGATTTCAAAATATTGGGTGACACAAAAACAATGGAAAATGATTACTATTAAAACACCATGAATGTAATTACACACACCCCAACAACTGCTCTATATTTTTTATGCTACATGCTATCTACACAGACATACTGAATGTAGATACAAAGGCTAAATGGTGTATACCTACTAGAGTGGTTGGCAGGGGAAGGAGGGTATTCAAGAGTGGAAATGGGGAAGGAGCCCTGGCCCGCGTCAGCGCATGTGGGCACTGTCCTTGGTCGGCTCTCACCAGGCAGGGCATTACGTGTTGCTGCGAGGCTCACGTGCTTCGTAAATTCGGGCGGCCTGTTCTTGCAGTGAATGAATCTGGAGTCTAGCGTGCCCACTTACAATCCCACGTATCGATAAAAGGTCGCCGGGCTGCCAGTGCAATTCTTTGGAAGCAGCAGAGCGAGCCTTCACATGTGGTAACAAGGGAAGGGGCCGCCCTGAATTCTGGGATCTAATCGTGCTCCTCTCATAGGCATCCCTTTTCCTGGGGATCCCGGAGCAGCGGCCCAGACGATCGGAAAGGCTCTGGAAGGCACTATTAGACCCTAGATGCCTGCAACAGATGAAAGCCTTAGCTTCCTTCCGGCCACCTTCCTGATGTCAATCTGCAGCCTCCCAATAATGGGCCACAGCTGAGGACATGCAGGAGGCCGTAGGTACTACGGCTAGCCCAGGGGGCCATCTGCTCCCAGTGCACGGGGACAGGCCTCAGGAGCAGCCTTTCCTCTGGGGCAGACCACCAACCTCTCCTACAGGTAAGCCTGGGTTTTGATCCTTTTCTCATGCCTTCTGTCCTCTCTACAACTCTCTGATGGTGGCGATGATTAGTCGAAGGAGAAACCTCCTTCCTGACCTTTTAGATCCTTGTTGAAAAAGTGTTCTGCTGATTTTTCAGCAAGCCTGCATGCTATTAGCTTTCTTGCCAACTCATGCTTGCGCTTATCCTACTAACTTCTAGCACCATGCATGAAACCTAGGCAGAACCAGAAACTGTCTCCTGCCCGTCCTGTCGGATCAAACCGCTTGCATTGAAATGATGTGTGTCTTAGGTAACAGAAATTATTTTACTGTATCTTTTAAATTGGTTTGCATTCTCAGGCAGCAAAGAAAGCACAATTTGATTATTTCAGTATGGAATTCATTCTGGTTTCCAAGTATAATATATTTTCATTTCAATTACAATTTGGAAATACTCAGTCATTAAACATTGACTGTGTACCTACCATGTGTCAGGACCTACTGTGTAAAGAACCCTTGGCTTCAGATGATAAAAAGTCATGGTTGCTGCCTCCGTGAACTTATCTACAGTTTATCAGGGAGGCTGTTACAATAATACATTAAGAAAATGACTGTAATGGTGGTATGCAGCATAAGAAACTACGTTTCTTGGTGAATCAAAGAAAACTTTACAGAGGAGACGTCTGTAGCTAAATCTCTCTCTTTTTTTTTTTTAAGCTAAATCTTGAGTGACAGTTAGACAAGAGACAGGGTCAGGGAAGGACTGTGAGAGGATTCTTGACAGAGAGAATGACTCGATTTCTGGGACACCAAGCAAAGTAGGAATGAGAATGTTGGGGTGAAGTTACCATCACCCCTGGTGCTCAGCACAGCCTTCTGAAACCTCTTAGGTCTTTCAGGAACTTTGGTGAAGGAATTCTTACAGTCTTTGGTGCCAGCAGATCTGGTAAAGTTTTCTATTTGTTCCAGAAGGAAGCACGAATTTGAGAACCAGTATGCATTGCAAAAATTCCAACTAATACATCATCGTAATAAAAACACCTGTTCTGGACATGGCAATTTTTTTTGTTGATTCTCTAAACTGAGCACAACCAAATGGACTTCTTCATTAAAAAAAAAATTAACAATAAATGATAATCCTAGCTTCCATTTTCCCCTTGACGTTTAAAAACCAGTTTAGGTTGAAACAGCCACACGTTTTTGTGGTTCCAGAAATACCTCCCCGTGAGCATTGGTTCATGAACTCCCCATTGTACAAGTACAATGGCCAGTTCTTCCAGGATTGCAGCTGACCATCCAAAACGAGACCGTGTAGATTGGCCCCACGGGCCTCGGTTATGGCATGGAACTAAAAATGGAACTTTTTTGATTTTAAACTCTGAGAGCACTTGTCAACTCTATTTCGTATCCAATAAAAAAAACAGCATCTTTTTTTATCTGCTTCGGATCTGCCTAAAGTGAGTCCCTGGAGTACAATATGAGCTCACTTGCTGTTCCATGATATTATTCCTTTGGTTTTAAATATTTGTCAAATGTTATTTTTAATTGTGATTATGATCAATTTTTCACAGATACCTAGAGGGTACAGAAATGAATAACATTTGAAATTTTAAAAATGTAAATTTCTTTCACTGCTCATTAAGTCAGAGCAATTACCTCTTAGCGCTTGGCAAATGCTGTCTGCAGTAGCAACCTGTGTAAAGAGATGACCCTGTGGATTTCAACTCCAAAATTCTTCAGGGAACCTCAAGGCCAAGATTAGCTAGCTCAGGCAAAAAGCAAGATTCTATAGATATAGGTATAGCTGTAGATATAGATGTGTAGAATCTTGCTACATATATAAGTATGCTTATACACATTTTCTGGTAGTTTAGGAAGTCTAGTTGAATATTTCAAGCAAAACATATACACTGACGCTTTTCCGTGATTGAAAAAATTCTGTATCTACCCAAGCCTTTATCTAATCCCTTTAAAGAAGAAGACTGGCCAATGTGTTCATAACTTCTCAGCCCCTTCTCCTTTTAAACCTTATTTGAACATTTCAATTTTTTTCCAATAATTAACCTAAAACATTAAGCCATAAAACTCTTCAAGAAATAAACATAGTATTTCATTTTTTATTATTTGAATTTTATAATTTTTGCCTCGAAGTGGGGTACTCGAATCATTAACGGGGATCAGACTAATCAATGTCATTGGATGCCCAGACTCACCTGAAGAATTTCTGGTGCCAATTATCTGGAAAAGAGGTGTGTTCTGCCTTCAGGCAACAGGGGGCTACAAGGAGCCTGAAGGTGTGAGATTCTTCTGTTCTCCATACTTGGTTCTTGGTAAGGGAAAGTTTGGGGTATCTAATAGGCAGTAGGAAGTTGGGGATTGCCGTAGAAGCTGCCTCTGCCCGTGAAAACAGTTCAGGTTTCTAGGAAGTAAAGGCCCCAGCCAGGGCTGCGATCCAATGCCATGGGAGCAGCAAAGGTGAGTGTTTAAAAACAGAAAGGAAAATTTAAAAAAGAGAAGGTGTTTTCATCACAAAGAAGGTTCCTGAAGGCTTAGGCTCAGAACCCATACATCATCACTTTGTCATGTATTTGTCAAATCAGGTCACAAAACCTGTCTAGTGTCAAGGGATGAGACCCTACCTCTTCATGCAAGGCGTTTCAAAGTATTGTGGCCATTTGTATAATCAACCACATCACCATTAATTGGTTTTGCTGTTTTGAACTTTATATCAATGAAAGTGTACTTTATGTACTACTTTTTGGAGTTTGTTTGCTTTCATTCAACATTGTATCTATTGTCGTATATGACATTAGTTTTCTTCTTTTTAAATTACCGCGTAGTATTTTTTAAAGAATATGAGTTTTCAGTCTACATGTCTTTCACTTCCTTGGTTAGATTTAATCCTAAGCATTTAATTGTTTTAGTTGCTATTATAAATGGAATTATTTCCCTCCCCCTTTTTTGGAATGTTCATTGCTTGTGTATAGAAACACAACCAATTTTTGTGTGTTGATCTTGTACCCTGAAATTTTGCTGAATTTGCTTCTTAGCTGTCGTAGCTCAGTTTGTGTGTGTGTGTGTGTGTGTGTGTGTGTGTGTTGTGTGTGTGTGAATGTGTGTGAATTCTTTGGGATTTCCTATATATAGGGTCATGTCACCCATGAATAGAGATAGTATTCCTTTCTTCTTTTCAACTTGGATGTCTTTGTTTCTTTCATTGTTCTAATTACTCTGGTTAGAACTTCCAATACAATGTTAAATAGCAGTGGTGAAAGCAAGTCTTCTTGCCTTGTTGCCGATCTCAGGGTGAGAACCTTCAGTTTTTCACCAGTGAGTATGGTCCATTTACCCTTGTTTTAACCCAAGGTCTTCCAAACTTATTTCACTGAGGAACAGGCTATTCATATTGGAAAACACTTTTACTGATAGATTAAGGCCTGGAATGAGTCTACAGTATCTGACAATTAGAATGAAAATTCTTGTACTCAGTGAAACATGTGGGATTAGATTTCAATTTTTGATTCCAACATTGTGACACCACCATTTTGAGGAAGCCATTTTCTCTGCTCAGTCAATTCCTCTGGATACTTCAGCTCACAGAACAAAACAAAAGAAATGTACTTTTCTCAAGCAACTAAGCAGGATGTGGCTACTAATTAAAATGCAAAGAGTGAGTCGTAAGTGGCACTGTTAATGGAGAGAGGACCGTCGCACACATGGCTGGATGCTCTGTGGCGTATTGCTAGTGGTTGTGGGAACTCAGCAGGGACAGTTAGCAGTTGAAAGTTTTATAATTTGCCTTTTAGGGAGAAAGGTGTGAGACTGATATGAAAACACTGGGTATTTTTTTCTTCTCTTGCCAAAGAGTTCTTGATTGTGTCTCCTGCACTCCAATCACTACTCATTCATTTTCACCAAGCACCCCCTCTCTCCACGTGCATGCTTTCTCTTGAAATACTCCAAGCAAGACTGCCCAACTTCCCTCCTCAGAACACATTACGCACTCTCACACTCCATGGGTAACGCTGACAAAGGCCCAGAAACAAAATGACAAACAAATGGGCTAAAAGAAAAAGTTGTAAACTCGGCAGCATTAAGAGAAGCAAGCAGCAAAACACTGGCAGTGGTTAAATAATCAAACAGCAGTGCCCACACAGCCGGGCTCACACGGGCCTCGTCAGAAATTTCTGGTCTTATGGGTAGAACACGGTGTGAGATAGGGATTCAGTTACAAAACTAAAGTCAACGAATGTTCTATGTGTTCAATGGATGGCTCAGTTTGCTTATGTCCTTGCATGCGTTCTACCCTTTCTTTTAATGGCGCTGACTGTTTTTGCATATGGAGAAAGCTGAATAAATCATGTGCCAGAGAGTAACTGGGAGAACTGTAGCCATTCTTGGGCCAGCCACCCTCCGCTGGCCTCCTTGCTCTTCCGCAGATGGGGAAGCACTTTCCCTTCTTCGTCTGAACTTTTGGTCTCTCTGCCTAAAATAATCTTCCCCCCAATACTTGGATGGGTTCTAACTCCCCATTTATTTAGGTCTCTGCTTAGAGAGGTCTTCCCTCACGCCCCTTTTCTAAACTGTCTCCCAACACTCACTAGCCCATTTCCCTGCCTCCTTTTTCTTCGTGGGTCTTGATTCTTGGCACTGTGTTAAATGTTCAGTGATATACTCGTTGGTCCCCATTCCCCGATGTCACTGTTAGGAGGGTGAGACTTTGTCTTGCTCACTGCTCTATGGCCAACACTTAAAACAGTGCTGTGGCAGGTACTTAGAAAATATTTTCTGTATAAACAAACTAACAAACTGATGGGAAAGTAATTTAAGAAATAAAGGGATTTATTGGCATACTGAAATAAAAGACATCTCATCAGATGTAGGTGGGTTGCGCAGTGAGTCCTATATGATGTCACTGGGACTTCTTTCTGTAATGGTCTATGCCCTCACCATGGCCCCAGCAACCGGAGGCTTACGTCACCTCAGGTTTAAAAATCCAGAGATGAGCCCATGTCATTTTCCCCATAGCACAGGCAGGATTTCAGGGCTCACCTGGGTCCTACTGAGCAACATCCCTGAGCCAAATACTCTGGTCAAGGAGATGAGATAGGGTCATTGGCCAGACCACTGTCATTGTCCCCTGCCAGAGCTTGGGGTGGCGTGTGTCCACTCAAGCCACATGGACCAAGAATAGGGAGGGTAGTTCTTCAAGGAAAAAAAATCAAGGTGTTGATCTTAGCAGATGGGTAAAAGGATCCCAGGAAGGCAAAAACACCGAGTCCACTGTGCTCCCCTGAATAAAGAAAGAGAAAAACAAACAAGTTCTTTATGACTCAACTCCCTCCTCACTTCTCTAAATCCTCCCTTCCAGGACACGGATGCAAATATATCAAAACTTTATTCCAAGTTAGGATTCTTATCTTCTTTGTGTTTCGTTAACCCCCCGAAGGTTCTGACCCGAACAGTCAGGACGTGGAAAGGTTCTAAAGTTTCAGATGCTAAACACGTGCTCGTGACTAAGGCCCTGAATGCTTACCTGCTGCCTTTCAAACACAGGGTGAGCCCTTCCGGGTTCCAGGGACTATTCGGGGTGCCAGGGCAAGTGTTACACCCTACTCCCTATAGCCAATGCGGGTCGGAAGGTCTTCTTCCAGGAATGGAGATTTTTAACAACCCTGTTATATGTATATGCCCTATATAACATGGTTACACATATGGTTACACATGGAGAGAGAGGGGTGGGGACAGAGAGTGGGAGAGAGAACTAGCCATTTACATTTCCTGTGTTACAAATCACATCTAGAGCCTATTTGAGCAAGAAGGAGCTTCCACTAAATGTTACTCACGTTCAAGTTCAAGTCTATTCAAAAAGGGGTACTCAAAGTCTTTCTTCACCTACACTTAAAATAGTAACCTATGGAGGGCTGTTCATGATATACCGGGGTACCCCCAAAATGGGTACACATTTGAAGAGCTGTGAGCTATGGAGTATATAAACACTGATGGAACCACTGTGAGCACCTCTTGTAACTGCAGAAGTCACACGTGACTTGTCTCTATCTTTTGTTATCGGTGTGTATTGAGTACTACAATTTTAATACAGTTTTTTTCCTTCCTTAAAATGTGCTACATTTTTGGCACCCTCTGTAATGGGTAAGAGAGAAAAACAAAACAAAACAAAAACTTCGCAAAGCGGAATGATTCACTTTTATGCAAAATATCCGTTTGTGTCCTTTAATATTACATACATGGTGGGATATTAATACCCTAATAGATTAACAGTGGTTAACTCAGAATAATATTTGTCCTTTTCCTTTGTCTGTATTTTCTGCAGTCAGTTCTTTTAAAATTTGCAACATTCCCATACAACTCCAGTTCTATTTAAGCCGAAAAAATAAAGGAAACTAAATTTGTTCCTCAGTTTAGGTCTAAAATGAAAACTTAGGCCAGCATCTTTTGCCCACAGTCTGCAAAATAGTAGATGTATTATTAATAATAAAGTTATCCTGGGAGAAAATTGTGAAGTCCAGTCAACTTGATCTTTAGCTGTTATTTAAGTGTAAGGTGAAAATAAACCATTCTTTTACTATGGGAATCAGGTGGAATTCTACCATGTGCTTATTTTAGAAATACATCTCCTCTCGTCAATCTCTGAGGCTGTTTTAACAAATCCTGGCTTTTGTCAGAACGTGGTCTGTTGTCCGCAGGGCTCTGCGCCCCTCCCCTCCCTCCCTCTGCAAGGCCTGCTCACCGGGACAGGAAGGGCTGCTGGACCAACCACTGCCCATCAGCAGGGTTCCTTCCTTAGTCACGTTCTGCTTCGTTGTTTGGAAATGCCCAGTGATTCTTGTGCTCACCTGCAACTCTCCATGTTAACACACATCTTAGCAAGCCCTGAAGTACTGACTTCTGAGCAGCCCCATTTCGGATACACTCTCAGGACTTTCTTTTGGTTAGCTATAAAACCGAACAAATGGGACTGAGGGACTTTGGCACAGCTCCCAAGCAGAGTGCAGTGCGTCCCCAGTTGGCCCTTTGCCCAAAGGTATAATTTTCAGCTGTGAGTTGCCCTTAATTTTGAAAATCATCTTGGTAGCATTCGATTTTTCTGAGTAGTAGGAGCATTGTGTCTGGTCTCCAGGCAAACAGTATTCAAAAACAAAAACACAATATTTTGCTTTCTCTTTTCAACAGATCAGACTTCTTTGGCTAGAGGATTCAACAGATTAAGAAAATTCAAGTGCAAGCGATATAAATACCTTGTGTTTGCAGGCCATAAATAACAGTGTGCAGATTTCTTTGGGTTATTTGATCTTAAAACAGATTATTCTTTCAAGTTGGCTACTTGAGACATTTTAAAACTAGATTTCTCTTCCTTTATAAATGGTAAAGGTGCTTAGCACCTGCTTCAGTTATATTGGTGTGAATATCAAGTTATTCTGTAATGAAAAATAACAATTGACAATACATGTATTTAGTAAATGTGAGTGTCACTATGCACAAAATATCAGCAATATGTTATAAGACTACGGTATTTTATAAGACTACCAAGGTTAGGGACTATCCAAACGGTAAATTGTTATTTGTTTTTATTGTTCTAGGAATAAAATCTTCTTAAATGTCTTAAATGTCCATCAGGCAAAGGATTTGTGGGTCCTAGTCAATAAAAACGTATTCTTCTGTGAGAAGATCATGCCTGTAGTAACTTGAAGAAATTTTTATAGTTAGCATTTTCCTTTTTGTACTTGTTAGAAATAAGATGTATGTTTTTTTCTATTTGAACAAGCTCAGTTTATATCTGGCAGTCAGATATTTTAAAAAAATGATCTAATTAGAGCAGCCAATCTGATATATCTTTCATACCCCAAATTGAAAAGCAAATGTACACAAATAAAGAGAATTACATGTCATTTCTCATTAGTTTTGCAACAATAACACACAAAGGTGTTTGGAATCAGACATACTTGGCTCCTAACACCCCAGTGAGAGAGGCCTATGTCAATCATCCAACACTTGATGGGTGCACAAACCCAGGCATATATTCTCTGAGCCTCAATTTCCTTTCTAAACACATAAGGAAATATTTCATTTTTGCAAGGTGGTTGTAGGAAGTCATGACATAATATGTAAATACATCTAGCACAGGACCAGACAAACTTAAGAATTTGATTAGTTTTTATTTTTATATATTGTAAAAGGACGACTATAAGCTTATTACAGAGAAATAACAAAAAAAAGTAGAAAAAAATCTTTTTTTTTTTTGATTGTCCAAAAAAAAAAAAAAATCCATTGTCACAGCTTCTTGTATTCTTCTGGCCTTTTTCCTATCATAGTTTTGTAGTGGAAGTAGTGCTCACTATAAAATTTTACATTCTGTCTTAATTCAATTTACTTTATAACATTGGCATTGTCTCATGTTATTACGACCTCTTTGTAAGCTTTAGGTGTAGCATCTGCTTAGTAGTCCGTCATGTCACTTACTGTTTCCCTGTCATTGGATAGGTTGTTTTCAGTGTTTTGCATTGCAGTTGATAGTTACATGATAAACACCTTTGTTTCTAACTTTTGTATTTCAGGTTATTCTCTTGGAGTAGAATATATTTCTCCCATCTGGTCTTTGTTCTATTTCTCCCTTTTCTGCCTTCCTTTGATTAATGATTTTTAAAATTTTTTATTTTTTACTAAATTTATTGGGGTGACATTGATTAGTAAAAATTACATAGGTCCTAGGTGTACAATTCTACATTACGTCTTCTCTGTGTTGTATTATGTGTTCATCACCCAGAGTCAGTTCTCTTTCCATCACCGTATGTATGTGTCCCTGTCCCTTCTCCCCCCCCCCCCCTGCTTTACCCTCAGGTAACTACTAAATTATTGACTGTGTTAATGAGATTTGTTTCTATAATTTTCTATTAACAATCAAACGAAATTTCTCCCTCCCTCTCCCTTATTTTACCCACTCTCTCATCCCTCCTCCCATCTTAAAGAAGTCCCTCGAACATTCTTTGTAGTGCTGGTTTGATGGTGGTAAGTTTCTTTAGCTTTTTTGTATCTGAGAAGCTCTTTATCTGTCTTTCAGTTTTGAATGCTAGCCCTGCTGGGTACATTATTCTTGGTTGTAGATCCTTGGTTTTCATTATGTTGAATATTTTCTGCCAATCCATTCTGGCCAGTAAAGTTTTTGGTGAGAAATCAATGGGTGCCCCTTTATAAGTTACTACTTGCATTTCTCTTGCTGTTTTTAGAATTTTCTCCTTTTCTTTAACTTTTGTCATTTCAATTATGATGTGTCTTGGTGTATTCCTGTTTGGGATCATCTTGTTTGGAATTTTCTGTGCATCCTGGACTTGTATGTCTATTTCCTTTGCCAGGTTAGAAAAATTTTCAGTTATTATTTCTTCAAATAATTTCTTGGTCCCTTGCTTTTCCTTTGCCCCTTCCAGCACCACTATTATTCTAATGTCCCAGAGAAATCTCAATCCATCCTAATTGTTTTGGAAATTATTATTACTCTAACTGCTCTGACTGGGTGATTTCTGCTGGCTTTTCCTGCAAACCACTGTTTTGCACTTCTATTTTATCCGGTTTGGTGACTTATTCCATTCTTCATTTCAGTTAACGTAGTCATTATCTTTTGCTGGTCCTTTATAATGGTTTGTAAGTCTTCTTTGATGCTTGCTATCTCTCTGTTGAAATTATCATTCAGTTCCTTAAGCATTTTTATAATTGTTGCTTTGAGCTCTGTTTCTGATGGGTCACCTGTCCCCTTCTCTTTTATTTTCGCAACCTTGCTGGACCTTTGCTGCTGCAGTTTCTTTGGTGTTCGCTGCTGATACAGGGTGGGCAGTGGTCTGTGGGGGAGGAGTGTATGTGGCTCTGATTTCTTCCTGTGGCTCAGGGGGTCATGCAGGGAGTTTGGATGTGATTGTGCCTTTCTGTTCTGGGTTTGCCCTGAGTGCAGATTCTGCCCTGAGCCTTGGGGCGAGTCCTGTTTGCTGGTTTTTCAGATCATTCTGGTTGTGGGCTGAGAAATGTGCACGAAGCACTCCTCTCTCCTTCTTTCCTGCCAGAGCATTCATGCTGTGGCTCCTCACTGCCTAGTCGCTCCCCCGCCTGTGGGAACCGGAGTGAAGTCTGGCCACTGTGGTCTTTGGACCGGTCTGCACCTCCTGAGGCCAAAGTGAGGTGGATGCAGTATCTCATGCCCCACATGTAGGCCCCATTTCCCCTGTCCCAAAGACCGAGAAAGGCCCAGAGAGCTCTCCCACTGCCTTCTACCCTCTCCGTCCCCCAGCAGTAGAGTTCTAAACGGGGACCCTCTGCCCATCTGCAGGTACCTTAATGCGATGAGTGGGTGTCTTAGCTGTAATTATGTGATGTGTAGAGGGGCCTTGGTTGAGGTCTAGGTATTTTATTAGTTGTTATCTCCAGACGAGATTTTCAGGGGTCCCTATCACGCCATTATTTTGTTGTCTCCTCCTGATTAATAATTTTTTATGATTGCATTTTATCTCCTTTATTGGCTCATTTACTATAACTCTGTTTATTTTAGTGGTTGCTTTAGTGTTTATTGTATACATCTTTAACTGATCATAATCTACCTTCAAGTAATATTATATGACTTTCTATATGGAATAAGAACTTTACAATTGTATACAGTCATCCCTCCCTCCTGACCTGTGTGCTATTTTTGTCATATACTTTCCTTGTACATATTAATTAATACTGTGATACATTGTTTTGATGTATGTTTTAAACAATGAAGTCTCTTTTAGAGATATTGTGCAGGTGACACAGATTCTTTCATACTATTTAGTCACGTATTCACCTTTTTTGATAGTCTTCACTCCTTAGTGTAGCTCTAGATTTCTACTGGGTGTCAATGAACAGTCTCCTTCTGCCTGAAGGAATTCCTTCACATTTCTTGTAGTGCAGGTCTGCTGGTGATTTCTTTTGGTTTCTGTATGCCTGCTAAAATCTGTATTTTTCCTTCATTATTGACATCATTTTGGGGGGCAGGCTGGGCATAGAATTCCAGGTTTATAGTTTTTTCCTACACTACATTAAAAGTGTGCTACTGACTTCTTGCTTGTATTGTTTCTGAGAAGAAGTTGGTTGTCCTTGTCTTTTTTTACTCTCTATTCTCTAGGTTTTTCTCTGGTTGCTCTTTGGATTTCTCTTTTCACTGGCTTTAAGTAATTTGAAGGTGATGTTACTTATGTTGCTTTCTTCAGGTTTCTTGTGCCTCTAGGTTCTGTTGATCTCAGGTCTGCAGATTTGTAGTTTTCATCAAATTTACAAAATTTTCAACTTTATTTCTAAAAATATTTTCTCTGACCCCTCATCCTATTCTTCTGATGTTTTATTTTGGATAACTTTTATTGTTATGTCTTTATGTTCACCAATCTTTTTTTCATATTATCTGAACTGCTATTAATTCTATCTAATGTATTTTTCATCTTACACATTGTAATTGTTATTTCTAAATGTTCTATTTAGGTCATTATAGTTTGCATGTTTCCACTTGACATTTTCAATCTTTCTTCTATATATGGACTACAGGCATAAGAATTTATTTTTATGTTATTTTCTGAGCCTATCATCTGGGTCATGTTAGAATCTGTTTCTGTTGACTAATTTTCTCCTCATTTTGGCCCATTACTTCTGCTTCTTTGCCCAAACTGGTTACTTTAAAATATTTTTTTTTATTTTTTAAAATTACAGTTGACTTTCAATATTATATTAGTTTCAGGTGTACAGAATAGTGATTAGACATTTATAAGTCTAGTACCCACTTGGTACATAGTTATTACAGTATTATTGACTATATTCCCTATGCTGTACTTTATATCCCCATGACTATTTTGTAACTACCAATTTGTACTTCTCAATCTCTGTACCTTTTTTACCCAGCCCCCCAACCCCCTTCCCATCTGTCAACCATCGGTTTGTTCTTTGTATTTATGAGTCTGTTTCTGTTTTGTTTATTTTATTTTTTAGATTTTACATATTAGTGAAATCATATTGTATTTGTCTCCTAGAGGGTATTATGCTAAGTGAAATAAGCCAAACTGGTTACTTTTTATTAATCACTATATCTAATATTGGATAAGTGATTCAAATATTACCCACATAGGAACTTTTCATATAACTTGAGATAAAAGAGGTTAATCAACTCTGAATTAGCTTTCAGTAAAAATCCGCTCATTTTTGGATGATGTAAACCCATCCCATCAAATCTTCTTTTAAAGAGCACAAGCATCCAGCCATTTGAAAAAAATTACAACTAGTCTGTGCTCCGAGAAACTCTTACATATACCTCTAGGTCTCCTGATCATGTGCATTCCATCCAAGACTGGGAAGCAAATGGACATAACTGTGGAGGTCCCATCCCATGCTACTTCATGTTCTTGGATATCCTTAAATAATTTCCTATTATTAAACATAGTCTGAGTATATTTCCCCAAATCTAAGAGAATGGAAAATACATCTAACTTAATCAATGTGCCTCTTCATAAACTCTATCTAGCCATCTTTGTACAGGCTTCTCAAATAAGTAGTTAGTTATTCATGACTTACCATAAAACATTGAATTTGTATTTATTACAAGGTTTATAAGAAACTTCTTGAAAATCATGAAGATAATTTATTAGGAATCAAAAGCAATAATTATGACAGGGGGAAAATAATGAAGATATTTCCCATTAAATTAAGAAACCATAAGATGTACTTTGTTATCATTATTTTTTAAACATTCTAAAGGTGTCAGCAAATATCACAATCCAAGAAAACAATATGAACAGTATAAATATTGGAATACAATAATATAGTTAATGTATTATTAACTGTTGATATGATGATGATTGTGCACCTCAAAATATGAGCACTTCAGTTATAAGATTATTAATAGAGCAAAAAGAATTTATTAAATTGGTGGAGCCCAAAACAGTGCACAGGCTCAGTATCTTTCCTATTTGCTAGCTATAACCAGCAAAAAATTGAAATAATAAATAAGATTTTATTCATAATGAGTATGGAAACTATAAACTACTTGGGAATACATTTAATAAGAAAAATTGTGCATAAAGAGAAATATAATAGACTCATATCATAGGGCTGTTTATCATATACAAATCAAATTTAAGCTTACTATGTGCTAAAAATGCTTCTTTTTTTAAAAGATATTTATATTTCCTGCAATAAAGCCCCCAAAGGTTGGCCAAGTCCTTTACTGGGTGCTCAACTCAAGAAACAGCAAGCTGTTTCAATACTGGAGGAAAAGCTGACTGTATTGAGTGTCCTGTAAGATATTACAACTGTATGCTGTTTTACAGGGGCACTTAAAAGGATTTTTCAAGGAAAATTTTCTTTGTCAGCAATTGTCACCTTGAATGCTGGTCTTGGAAACCAACCCTTGTCTAAAATGAATCTCCATTGTGGTATGCAACTTTTCTGAAAAACGTGAAGTAAGACCAGGAAGAAGAGAGTTTAGAGTTAGAGTGTTATTAAACATTTGGTTGTCTAGTATCAAAGTCAAATGTGCAGAAGAATCAAAAGAAGCAGGAAACTGTCAAATTCTGCTGCCTCCACCGACTCACTCCTGGAGCCATCCTGAGGCAGAATGACCAGAACTGCCAGCCATCTGCCTTGTCTTTATTGTGGTGTTAGAACAGGGGTTCTCAACCTGTGGGTCGCGACCCCTTGGAACTGTATTAAAGGGTTGTGGCATTAGGAAGGTTGAGAACCACTGTGTTAGAGAATCTCCATTACTGAGAAAGTGTGACTGCCTCCAGGCTCTTGAATTATTACATTCCTCTGTCAATAAGACTTAGGTGGTCAAGGTGAAGTGTGCTTGATTTCCTCTAACTAGTATGTATGCGTAGAACATTAGAGGCTGGGTCTTGGTTCCACGTTGCTGCTAACGCTTGGATGCTTTGGTGTCTGAGTAATGGGGAAGATCACATGGGTGTAAGAGCTCACGAGGACAGGATACAAGTAGAGAACTCCTAGGACAGTGTGAAGATAGTTAAAGATCTGGGGCCACGCTTCACCACTCAGCTCCCTGCTGTAGGATGCTTGAGTATTGCATTGGGAGGTGGGTGTTCCTGACTCCCTCTGTCCCTCCTCTCCAATGAGGAAAACCAAAGCCTCTAAAATTGGTCAACTGAATGTTACACATACACCCTGGGGGATACCTTAGCAAGGGAAGATGCATCCTGCTTGGCTCTGGCAGGAAACAATTTAATGCAAATGTTGATCTTTCCCAGATGAATATAGACATATAATGAGATTATAACCAGAATCCCAACTGTCTTTTCTGTTTGCTTATATTTAGACCTGGACAAGCTGGTTCTAAATACATGGCAGTGGTCAAGAGAATTTTCAAAGAGAACCAGTGGGAGACATTTACTCCCTCATCTATCCCTAAATACTAAAAACATTGCAATATAAATCCTATGGTATTGGAATAGGAATAGGAATTGGATTATGGAAAACAAAATAGTACACACCTAATTGCAATCATTCGACAACAAATAATTTGTTGGGCCCATACTATATACCAGATGCTATGCTAGTCACTGGTTCAAAAGCTGTGAACAATATACAGCCACCACCCTCATTGTGGACTGCAAGCTTACCAAGTATGAGAAATGTCAGGAACAGGCCACTATCACTCTGTCCTTCATTGCTAAGATCTTGTCATTTGAAGAATGTTATGTAAATGGATCCTATGTTTGTTTAGGCATTCATTCACCTGTTGATGTGTTGTTATGTAGAACAGTGACGGATCCTCATGTGGGGCCCAAGGAAGCTGCCCTGAGACTGGTATTTTGGCTGAGTCTTTAAGAATCAGTAAAGTGAGCCAGGGCAAGGAGGGGGTGGGAGAGGGTATGGCTCAACGGGGGAACCCCCCCGCCGCCCCCTTGTCCCCGCCATTGGGAGCAGTTCGGCACATTTGAAGAGAGAGAAAGCTTGTGGTTGGCATGAAAGAGGAGCTCAAACATGAAGTTGGTTAGGAGCCCATCATGCAGAACCTAGGAAAGGCTGCGCGAACTTCAAATCTTACCTAAAGAACATTTGAAATTCCTTGAAACTTTGATATAAATTTCCTTGTGTTTCAACTGACGTTGATGCATAATTTTCAAGAATTACAATCATTGTAAATGTTTGGTAAATGGTATCTCTGTATCTCTTTACTACAAAGCAATGTTTCAATAGAAATATCAATAAATATTGCTTAGCAAGTAGAAAAATACTACCACCTATATTATAAGTGGAAAATACACCTTTTGTTTAACTTTTTCTGAGCTTACTATTTCCTGAGCTGTCTTGTCATCAGCTTCTATATGGTATATTTTGATTATCAGTCCTCCCCAATGTATATATGTGTGTGTGATGGTGGTGTTTCCTTTTTTTTCTCTTTAGGGATTTTTTAAAAAATTCATCACTTTTATTTTCTCTGTTTTTTTTCTTTTTCTCCTCAAATAGTTTTGATGCAGGGTTAGGACCAGAGTGAGGTGAGTAAGAGCCCTTGAATGCAAAATTTAAGAGGACACTATAAACTCAGTAATCAACATAAAAATCCAAATAAATGCAAAAAGTCCATGATGAACAACATACCAAAATTTTAAATAAACACAAAAATCCATTCTTAGATTTCATACTTTGTCTGTCACTTGCTTCACCCTAACCCCAGCTCTGGTTCTAATAAAACTTGGTTTACAAAAACAGCTAGCCCTTGGACTGTAAATTGCTGATTTGATTTGAGTTTTGGAGCAAATGTGTTAGAATTTAACTTTGTCTTTGAACAACCAGAATTTAATAATGTTTATGATACTGTCTACCTTTCAAAAATAAAAGAACATTCTTATGCTTTTTTACCTTCTACCTGCTCTCCTTCTAATTATTTTAATAACCTAGAATTTTAATTTCATTATATTTTTGGCTTAGTATCTTTTCCTTTAGGCTCCTCTCTCAATAATAGTATTAAACCTCACAACTCCATTAACTGCAGGTGTTTCGACTTGCTTATAGGTTTTAGAGCTTATATAGCTCATCCTTGTGTCTTTTCTTTCCTGCCCTTGAACTCTGCATTTAGTCATTTTTGGTTTTTGTTGGCATGATTGGCTAAATGATCTTCCCTAGGACTTAAAATTTCCTTCCAGAAAACGGGCATAGGTGTCACATTTTCAGAGACTTTGAAAGTCTACAACTTTGAATTAGGATATAGCCTGAGTGTAGAATTCTAAGGAAAAATTTGTTTCCTGATAAGTCTGTGAACATTTCTCCATGGTCTCGTCATTAGGCTTACATTCTTCTGGTGCAGTTGTCATTTATCCTCAGCATTTGGAGATGTCATTATATGACTAACAGTGTGGTTTCAGTGTTCCTGCCCCAGAACCTCTTAGATTTGATGATACAAATCTTTTTTCAGTTTCCTGTTTATTTTTGGACTTTGTTTCCTGCTTATTCACTCAGATTAAGCCTCCCAGAACTCCAATTACATGTCATGTGTAAATCCAGTGTATGGTTGAAGGCAGTGGAGATGCCACACCTCAGGTGGGTCTCCCATGGCCACACCTGTGCTTTCTGGGTATCCAGGGTTGGCCATGTGACCCAGGCTGGAACAATCAACATCTTTCCCCAGGATTTTTCTTTGCAGTTGAAACTAAGGAAAATAAGTTAGTTCCCCCGAGTGGGAGACGATGAGAGCTGTAAAGTTTGGGGCTTGTAACTCACTGCTTTCTGCCCTGTGAGGCATCATCCCCATTTGAAGGGAGAAGGGGTGACATTGCAGGGAGAAGGGGTAACATTGCAGGGTAAAATGGCATTGCAGGGAGGAAGGACAAGAGATGGTGGGATTTGAAAACCTGGTTCCTGGTATTTCACTTTTGAGTTAAGGAGAGTGACAAGGAGAGTGTCATTTATTGTAAATGACCGAACTGGCACAAAATGGAGGGACCAGAGAAAGAAGGAAGAACAGCAAGTTGAAAGATGATCTTACTGGTACCCATGAGACGTGTTGGAGCCCTTTCTGAGGGTTTAATCATAAGGATGGGTTGAAGACATAACTAGGAGTTAGACTTGCCAGACCTGGGCATAGATTGGAAGTGAAAATGGGGAGAAGGGGGAGACTAGCATGCACTTGACCTTTCTTGTCCTGCACCTGACAGATGCAGGAGGGGTGGGAATGACACACGTGTGATGATGAGGCTGTGGGAAGGCAGGCAGATACGAGGAAGCTCACAGTACACGGTTCACTTCCCGCAGCACAGTGCCGGGCAAAGGCGGTCTCTGGTGTCTGGCGGGTATCAGATGGAACCGACCAGGGACTGGCTTCTGGGGGTGGCAGCTATGTGGTTTCTTGATCTAGGTGCGGGTTACACATATGTGTTCATGTTATGAAAAGCACATCGGGCAGTACATGCATGGTATGAACACATTTCTCCAGGAAATTCATCCTATAGTTGACTCTTACACAATACAGGTTTGGACTGTGTGGGTCTACTTACATGCTGCTATTCTTTTCTTCAATAAATGGTGTAAATGTACTTTCTCTTCCTTATACATTTCTTAATAACGTATTCTT
Organism: Lyroderma lyra; assembly: GCA_004026885.1. NCBI lineage: Eukaryota > Metazoa > Chordata > Mammalia > Chiroptera > Megadermatidae > Lyroderma > Lyroderma lyra. The sequence continues at coordinate 76,253 of PVJL010002298.1, forward strand.
TTCTCTAGCTTACTTTATTGTAAGAAGACAGTATATCATACATATAGCACATAAAATATGTCAATCGGCTGTTTATGTTATCAGTAAGACTTCTTCTGGTCAGCAGCAGGCTACTAGTAGTTCAGATTTTGGGGAGTCAAAAGTTACATGTGGATTTCTGATGGCACAGGGGATTGGCACCCCTAACCCCAACATTCTTCAAGGGTTACCTGAACAATAAACATGTTAAAGGCAAGAGTGAGAGGTGTTGGGGATAAAGACAATGATGACTGTTTAGAATATTCTAAATTGAAGGTGGTTCTCAAAGTGTCATCCCCGGAGTAATAGCAGCATCACCAAGGAACTCGCTAAGAAAGCCGATCTTGGCTCCATCTTAGACGCCCTGAGTCAAACCTCGTGGCGTCACCGCCCAGTAACTCCGGTTTGAACAAGCTTCCACGCTGATGTTTGAGCAGAGTGCTTTCAGATACCTGGCTGGAGCTGCTCAGCATGTAACTAAGCATGAGTCTGAAGCTCAGTAGAGAATGGTTTGGGCCGAGGATGTAGTTTTGTGCTCGCATCGTTTATTTTAAGTGATTCTTAAAGCCAAGAGCATAGAGGAACTCCCTCAAGGACATTGCATAGAGGAAAAAGGAAAAAAGTCCTGAAAAAGACACTGTGGCATTTCAGGGATAGTAAGGAAAAGAAGGTACTGATTGCAATGACAGCATACACGTAAGTATTAGTCTGCTTTGACCTCAGTTGGAGATGAGCGATCACGTGGAAAGATTTTTGTGAAGCATTTAAAATGAAAGACTACCCAGGGACACAAAACTCACCATCCTATGGGAATGCCCTGATTATCTTTGAAGTGTGCTATTAAAACTACGTATATTGTTATTTTCTTCATTGCGCTTATCTGTCCTTTTGAGTTTCTCCTACTGCGAAGTGGTGTTGCATTTTGTAAATAAGGAGGGAAAAACAATAAAACCGTTTTTAAAAGATAAACGATACTTTGCACACATGGAACCAGACAAAACAGACACGAAGAAAATGCCATTTTGAGATCTGAAAAGTCTGTGTTGAGATGAAAAGCGTAATTGCAAAACCTTAAACTGTACTGCACACAGAGGATTGGGCATGTCAGGAAACAGAACTAGCACACGAGAAGGTGAGTTTGGTGAAGTCAGATCATGGACGACACAAGCAAGGGGCGGAAGCACACGACACGAGTACGGACGGGGTGTAGAGCACGGCGTCCAGCCCTTGGGCCTCCTGGGCCACACTGGAAGAAGAACTTTCTCGGGCCACACGTACAATACACCAACGCTAATGATAGCTGGTGAGCTGAAAAAAAAAGGTCCGTGCATAATTTTCGTCCTGTTTTAAGGAAGTTTACGAACTTGTGTTGGGCTGCATTCAGAGCCGTCCTGGGCCGCGTGCAGCCCGCAGGCTGCGGGTTGGACTAACGACAGAGAAAGCGCCGACCCAGAGACAGCTGTGTGTGGGATTCAGCCTCTGCTTCTGCTGCCCTGCACCCCACCTTTTTCCACACAGTAGCTAGAGTGATTGAACAGCATAAACCTGCCCAGGTCCCCACTGCTCAGATCCCCTCAGAGGGTTTCTGGGGCATTTCAGGGGCATTTCAGAGGAAATACAAACCTCTGGCCTGGCTTTGGAGCTCTATCCACCCTCCCCACCCATCGCCTTCTATCTTAAGTCCCAGCACTGCAGCTCCATCTACCTTCTTTCTGTTCCTTTAAGACCAAGTTCTATCTCATCTCGAGGCCTGGGCACTGCTGCCACCTTCACGAGAAACACTCTTACCTCTCTCCATCCTTCAGATCACAGTTTAAAGTAAACGTTCTCGGGGAAGCCGTCCTCCAGGCTGTATTTTTTTCCTCATATATGCATCAAAAGTTAGAGTTAGAATTTACTCAGCGATCTTCCACGATAGGATAAACGGCGAGGGCAGAGCCCACATCTAGTTGATTCACCTCTGCTGTGCTGCATGCAGCGCAGTCCCCACCACACAGTAGGTGCTCAATAAACATTTGTTTATTAGTGATTGCTGCAAATGTTTTCCTATTGGGGTGTTCTTTTTTTTTTTTTTTTTTTTGCTTTATTTTAAAGAGAAGTTTGAAAACGGATTCTCCTGCCTCGGAGCTTATGCCACTGCCTTACCCGACATTGCCAGATAAGGGTGTTCGATTGCATCTCCTCCTGTGATGTAAACAGATTTCTAGAAGTAAGCTCACCAAGTCTTTGAAGCTGTGTTGTCCATTTGGAGTTTCCATGTGAGCTACCCAGATGTCCTGGAAGAATGAAAATGGCTTCAACACCTGCCTTCACCCTCTCAAGGAGTAGTTCATGCATCCGTGGACTCCAGTTCAGTACGTGGCAGACGCTCTCTTTCAATTATGTCATTTTTAGGCTGTCATCTAAAACATTGCTGCACAAAAGTGTAGGTGTCTTATAAATGATGTGGATTTAATTACAGGCTAATAGATGTGCTTTCTTGCAGAATGACAGCTTGGTGTTTCTTCATTTTTAGTGATCATCTCCTACTGCCAAACAGACCTCCTTTTCCTACCAAACTGATTAACTCCTGAAAGAGGAGGAACTAACTTCTTATCGAATCGTGATGTTTCCAGTTGTCTCTAGCAGTGTTGTGTGTTTAGCTTGTTCTCTTTCCCTCAGAATATTTGGATTAGTTCTCCATTACTACATACCAAATCACTCCAAAATTTAGCAGCTACAAATGACAGTTTACTATATCCTAGTTTCTGTAGGTCAGGGATCCAGAAGAGCTCAGCGTGTCCTCTGGCTCAGACTCGGTCACAAGGCTGTGGTTGTCTTGAAACTTCCACGTTCACTCCGTGGCTACCATCAGGCCCCAGTTCCTGCCTGGCTGTTGGCCCGAGGCACCGTTTCCTTGCCATGGGGGCTCCCCACATAGGGCAGCTCCCAACATGGTGGCTGGCTCTCTCCACAGGGAGGGCAGAGAGAAAAGAAAGAGACCTAGAGAGGGCGAGAGAGAGAAACAAGAAATGGCAGGTCAAAAGTCAAAGTCTCTGTCATACCTAGTCTCACGAGTGGTAGTCCACCATGTTTGCCCTATTCTAGTCATTAGAAGTGAGTCTCTAGGTCCAGCCCACACTCTGTGGAGGGGTCACATAAGGGAGTGAACACCAGCAGGCAGGGATCTGTGGGGTGCTCTCAGGGGTCGCCTCGCACAGAATGCTCTCTTATTGCTGAATATCTAAGATCTTATTTTCTTATGGAAAATTGCAAGCATATAGAAAGCATAATAAACAATCATACATTTAGCACCAAACTTTTAACGACTGTTAACATTTCAAGGCTCGTAGATGTTATGGCATGTGTCAGAATTTAATTTCCTTTTATGACTCAGAATACCATTGCATGTGGACCACATTTCATTTATTATTTCATCTGTTGATGGGCACTTGAGTTGTTTCTACCTTCTGGCTGGGTTGAATAATGCTGCTGTAAGCATCGCTGTACGAGTATCCGTTTGAGCCCTGTCTCCAATTTGGGTGCACACGTAGAAGCAGAATGGATGAACCGTATGGTAATTTTATGTTACACTTTTTGAAGAATGGCCAAACTATTTTTCCACAGACCCTGCACCATCATACATTCCTACCAGCAATGCAGGAGGGTTCCAATTGGGAATATCGTTATGTGTCACCCCATCTGACTCTGAAACAAACACAAAATACACAAAGATTCGCTTTCACCTCTGGGTGAAAAGCAGAAGTTAAATAGAAAGCAACACCCTGAGACACTCACAGCTAAGACGGGTGGATTTCCTCTTGGTTGGCAGATTTCTCAGAAGCTGCAAGTGTTGTTGGCACAAGCTGCACTGTCAGTAGGTAATGCGAAAATTGAATTTGTTGTTGGTGATAAAGTTCACATCTCCTTTCTTTGGGGGGACATTGATTTGGGAATATAGTTTCCTGTTACCTGGTAATTTCGGTAATGCAAATGCAACAAAATGTTACTTAAAAACAAAACATAAATTCACTCGGGGGTGGCAACGCAGTTAAGGGGAGCTCTCTCCCTTTGGTTGTCCTTCTGGGGCATGATGGCAGCTGCAGCCCATATTGAACGGGGAGCTGCAGCTGGGTACAGATGCATTAGGAAGAAGAGGCTTTGGAGCTCAGTTGCAGAATTTCTCCCGTGCAAAAGCAAGGCCAAGATTGCCGGAGAGGGAGGATATCTAAGGGATAAAAGTACATTTAATTTTCAGCAAGAGCTGAAGGCACTAACGCTGAGCATTGCAGCTGCCATGAATCCGAAGCTAGGTTTTGACTGGTCACAGGCAAGGGAATTTAGGTTCAGAATAGACAAGTCACTCCTTTATTTCTCAATGTGTCAGTTACTCTTACACAGCCCCACGGAAGTGAGGGGTGGTGGGTACCCATCTACCTTTCATTTAGAATACTTGCATAGTTCTTTCATGCCAAAGAATTGTTCGTGTGTGAATCATCTGTGGGTTGCAAGGCTGTCTGTTTCCGGAAGCATGCACCATGATAAATTCAATGATTATAGGTAGGACCTAAAATATCAAGTCTTCTGATATTTGATTCACATTGAGCTTTATTAAGATAAAGATTTCTGTAGTCATGGGGACGTAAAGTGCAGCACAGGGAATATAGTCAATAATATTGTTGTAACTGTGTATGGTGCCAGGTGGGTACTAGGTGGGCACTAGGCTTATTGGGGGGGATCACATTTATATAATATAAATTCTGTACATTCTAAGCACTATGCTGTGCACTTGAAACTAATATAAAATAATATTAATGAAAACACAAAAAATAATTTTAAAAAAAGGAAACATTTTTGTTGAAAATCATATAACTTCCAATTGGAATCATGAGACTTAAAGGGGAACATTTATAAACTCAGGGCTCTTGGTTTTGCCTTGTGATGGGATGTGTCACAGGTGGCCTGCCACTTGCCTTAGGACTCTGGTCACATCATCTGTTTGCCAAGATGTTGAAGCTCACCATGCACCCAGCAGAGCAAGAGCTACCTCTGTAATTACATTTATCGCCTCATCTGGCTACACCCAGTTGCCCAGGAGTTATGCCTTTGGGTCATTACTCTTCACCATATATATGGTTGTCATGTAGAAAAATACAAACAAAACAGTCACAAAATCAATTTGTTACCAGGGAAAGAAAAGGGGCCTCAAGGCATGGAGGAAGACCCCAACCCCCTCAGGAAAACAGCAGAAAGGTCAATTTGGTTTGTTAACGAGCTGATCCTTTCAGGTTCAGGATATAATATACTTCCTTTAATGTCATCTAACAGGAAATCAGAAACAGTCCAAAAACATACTATTCCCTTAGGAGGAGTCAACACCAGATTAGGACCACCAGGCCGACCTCGAGCTCTTTCTGCTGCCGTAAGCACAGAATCCCGCAATGCAAATGTCATTTTCACTTCTTGGAATCTAATTTAAGGCCTGGTGTATGGAGGTGTTCTGGTGGGCATGTACGTGTAAATAAAGTAAGGGCGAATAAAGCGTACTTTAGAATGGCCTGGCAGAGTTGTACTGCAGCCTAAAAAGCACAGAGAAAGCAATGTATGTTCTCCAGAAACAGCACATCAATGCACACACACTAATTAGGCACTTGCTATCGCTCAGCACCCATAAGGGTAGATTCCCTGAACGGATTCATCCAAGGAGAGAGAGTAGAGGGCCCCAAAGTGCAGGTCCCGGGCCATGGTGAGCCAGCAAGGAGAGTTCAGTCAGAAGGGTGGTTATCGGGGACTGGCTCTTATCAGAGAAGACCCTGTGAGAATCAAATCTCACGGGCACAGGAAGAAGGGACAATGACCCAAATGGGGGTGACAAAGTGCCTGTGAAGAGGGAGAGCGCTAGAGGCCTCTGGCTGGTACCTGCTGTGCAGTAGGAAAGCAGGTACAATGGCTTCAAGGCACCATGCAGTGTGTGCCAACAGGGATGGCTATAGACACGTGCAACATGGAATCCTTCAGCTCAAAGGGCTCCCAGGGGCGTTGGACAGGCACGATGATCACAGGTGAAGCAACCAGAGAACAATTCAAAATAGGAAATAACAATGGACCAAATAGTGGGCTCCTGACTGTGTGAGGTTCAGGCAGCCGTCAGGGCACTCCAGAGAGAAGGGGCAGGCCTTGACAGGGTTAAGGGAAGGGAGAGAGGTTGGAAACGTGCTCAGCAAAAGCACAGCACGTGTGAAGGCCCTGAGGGGGAAGGAACTTGGCACCTCCACGGTCCTAGGAGACTGACCCACACGAACCTGGCGCTGCCCAGGCTGTAGCCGACTGACCCCGATGGTGCAAATGGTGCACTGTGTGAACCAGTGGGACCTGGGTCTAACTGGAGAAACTTAAGGGCCAGCAAAGGGGGGGTGAGGAAGGAAAGAGAGGGCCTTGGGAGCAAGGTAAGTGGAAGACAAGGTTGGAGGGGAACAGGGAAAGAGGGTGACACGAGAGACAGAGTCCGACGAACCACACAGGCAGCTGACGAAATCGTGCCACTGCAACACCCGGTTTAGAACCCAGAAATGAGACGGGAGGACATGATAAATGCTGGGGTGGTTCAGAAGAAAAATCAGCAGGTTTGGTATTTTGATTATACATGAGGAATAGAGAAGAGAGGAGTTGAGGAAAACTCCAGAACTTCAAGTCTGAGGGAAAGGAAGGTCAGAGAAAGGAGACTTCCCCTGGGAGCCTGGCTTTGGGAAAAAAATGACCACGCACGTAATATTGGGCATTCTGGCGTTTAAGTGACCTCTAAGCATCCAAGTGGACATGTTCAGTGACGAGTCAGAAAGGTGGACTAGAGCTGGGATAACAAGATGGGGCTGGAGATATGGATTGCAGGGACTACAAGGTCATTCCTGGTGAGCTGTGTGCTTCCCCGTCCGTGTGTGTTATGACGCCAAGAGGAGCGCCGTTCTGTATTCCATACGGAATGCGGATTCGTGTGAATGAGCTGAGGGCAGTTGTCACTCTATCCGAAGAAGCAGTAAAACAATGCTCTCGCTCTCCCTGGTACTGGGACCGAGAAGAGACAAATCAGCTCACGAGGATGGTCGCAAGCCAATTGTTCGCCTGGATCAGTGTTTCCTTTGAGCATGGAGAGGCCTCAACCATTATTCGAAGGTAAAAAGGGAAACGCGTCAGCACGCGCCAAGCCGCGGTAATGAACGAGCCAGGAGCACTTGGTCCCGCGGAAGCCCGGCCTCCTGGGCGAAACCTTCCTCTCACTGAATGGAACTTCCGTAGGCGAAACAGGTTGCTTTGTCTCCTTAGCGTGGTGTTCTAATCAGAGGAATCTGTTGTTTAGTGTATACAGGTTGATTTGGTGGAATGGTATTTGTGTGTGGTGTTATGTAAATAGAGTTAGGGCCCATCTTTCTGATAATAACATAGGCTATAATTAGGATGTATGTGTATAGAGCGATGGGGTGTATGTGTGCACGCGTGCGTTGTGTGCATGCACATATGCGTGCCGAGAGTAGGGGGTAGAGAAATGTGTAAGCAAGCCCCTGTTAAAGTTCTCGATGTAAAGAAAGTCACCAATTCACAAAGGAATTTGATTACCTCTCTCCGTTATACACACACAGTGAGTGAGCCTGCTCCTCACCATCTGTCATCTATTTCATTTGCATCACCAGCACCTGGCCTGTTTATCTGCTACATTCGTTTCTTCACCGAATTCTTATGCTGCTTTAATAAAATACAGAAATGTTATTGTTAAAAACCAATTAATTTACCGTCCTCTACAGAGGTACTATTACTTATAATTCAATTTGGCTTCTAATGATCTGCTTTCTTGCAAAATGACTTAATTCTTGTGTTAAAGATTAGTTATTAGATAGTATCCTGCCATAGCAGTCATGTGCTGCTGAGGTAGGCAAAGCAGCTTGGAACGTCCCTGGCCATTAATCAGAAGTCTGAAAGGTTTTCTTGTTTAACTCCTTCAAGAACTTAGTTGCAGGCATGATCCCCTGAACGCTTGCCCTGAGCAAATGCTCACGTGCTCCCTTCACTCGATTAGGTCCGCTACCGGGAGATCTGGAATTGTCCGAGAGAGCTTTGGTCCTGAATCTAAGAACCCGAACAAACATGCACAACTGGAGAGCTTTCCAGCTCCCGCTCCCCACACAGGTTTTTATCTGACCATTTCGTGCGGCGCCCACCTCCCGATCCAGCCGGTTTTGGAATGAGGTGTGCAGACATCGCTCCCCTTCCCTGAATCCGGCCTTTGAGAGCAGTGGGGTTGGAGTTGCCACACGATGCCGGGTGCCACTTCCCTCATTATTCCAGTATCTTCCACACCCATCATGCCGGCCAACCTGCTCTCACAGCGACAGTCTGGCAGCCCTCTGCCACCTTGTCCACACATTTCATGAATGCAATCACTAAACATATGGCTGTAGCCTAACACGTTCTAGAAACATCAGCTTGGGCCAGAAGTTTCTGAGAGAAAATTTATTCTTATAGATTAAGAATGCCTCTAAATTTTTTTTCAGTATGACACTCTTAAGGTGCCCATGTCCTTACTTTCTTAACCTTTTGATGTCACCCAGAATGTAGTGTGAAAACTATTATTTCCTTTCTGACTTCAATTTTTATAATAACATGTGGTAAGTGACACATATCCTAGTGGGAAATACATATATATTTCATGTATATAAATTATAAGGATAAAATGTATGTAAATTGTAAGTATAAAACACAATACATATGTTTATACTCACACTTTCAGGTTTTGTTTCCCATAGATGTAGAATGTAATTTACACTTAAAATTATGGCTATGCAGACTCCTGAGAAAGTTAATTGCTATAAAAACATGAAGCCACAAAAATAATCATTAAAAATTTGTAATAACTGAGCGGGGATACTTCCCGAACCTCGAAATCTCCCAATGGGCTGGACCTTCCAGAGAACTGAAGAACACAGACGGGACGCAGAGCAGCGTTTTGACGTGAAGGCGGCGAGCCTTCCTTCGTGGTCTCCGTTAGCTAAAGCCCAGCAGTCTGCGTTTAGGGAGTCTAGTTACTCAGGGGGCGCTCATCCTCCTGCCCCTACGCCGCAGGTCTGCAGGACGTGGTTGCCACCAGCTCAGAAACGCGGGCACGCGTGGCAACGACAGGGGCTGCCGAGAGCACGCCCGGGCAGTGTGGCTTCTCCGGGCCACGTTCGAGGTGTGGAGTGCTCGTTATTTCCCAGGAGCGGAGGGGCCAGCCTTGTGGCTGTGGCAGAACGAGACCTTAAATGGCTTATAAAAAGCATTTTCGTTTTCATGCGCTGTAACAGCGAGGGGCCGTGCCTGGCGCTCACGCTTCGTCTCACGACGGGCTTCCCACAACGAGCGCGCTCACCGGCGAACTCCGAAAGATGCTCTTATTGCAGCTCCACTGTTCGCCCCGACTGTGCTCTCGGGGTGCTCTAAATGCCAGGTATGACTCTGAGCAGCTTGTGCGTGTTCAGTTTTTAAACTCTTTTGCTGGTAAAACTAAAGACGAAAGATTGTATTTAACATGAGGTTGTCCCAAACCTTGGAAGATTTAAAAACAAACTCTAAGGGGACCAACGAGAGAAAAGTATAGACACAAAGATGGACAAATGTTCCCCAAATCTGTTCCCCAGTGACTTCGGCTCAGACCGAGATGATTTAAAAACTTGTATTTCGGAAAACCAGGAATTCACATCCCCGATTCACTGGTGTTTATGGGAAGCAGCGGGGTGAGAACCAAATGCCAAACTATGTCCCCCAAAAGAATCATCCCCAAAGTACCCTGTTTTCCAAAGTTTATTCTTCAGATTCAGACAATGCATCATCAACCCCAGAAACAGGAGTGGAGCCAAGGAAGCCGCAATCTAATATGGAAATGTGTCCTGGCCACCGTACTGTGGCATTCTCCTGAATGGGATCACCTGCACCCAGCTCTCCGAGGAGAAAATTTCAAACAGAGTTAGCTCCTTAAACCTTCTAATTAAAATGAGAAATCCCCAGGCTTCCATGAGTCAGCCTCAGAAAAAGATTATTAGGAATTTAATAGGGAAAATATAGCAGCTCAGGCCATCTGTGACCCAGTGCTCTGTGAGAATTTAAAGAAAACAGGAGGGAGGCCGTGCACACTCCAGTGCACGCTCCAGGAGTACTTTGTAGGAGCAGCAATAAATCAACATAGTTAGAGTACAGCCTTTTTCAGATTTAATTACTGTTACATAATTATTAGCAAGGCACTCTCCTCTGAAACTGCAAAACTCATTACATCAAAAATCCCCAAGCTCCTGATGGAATTTATGAACTAGTTACTTTCTTTTGAGCTCTGGGAAAATAGTGGAATGGAGTCCAGATTTGTCTCTGGCTTTTTAGAAGCCGAGGGAGATTTTTTTTCCCCGTTTTGTGTCATTTTAGTGGGTGTCTGAATTGGTTTTCCCTGGCTCCTTCTCTTAGACATCTATCTTCTTGCCTAAATACTTGTTTAAATGATTGAGTTCTAGTCCGGTGGTGAAGGGTATTAGGCAACTAAATTTCAAGTATGCCGACAAGCAGCTAGCGGATCTTCAAAAGGGTGACAGAGAAATGATTATGAATCGTCTGTGATCTTTTTGAAGACTCACATGGGGTCAGGAAAGTCACAGCACGTCATGGGGCTTGTGCAGGGAGGCCCACTGTCCACATGGGAGTGCCCTGCATGTGCTGGTGTGTTGGACCTGGCTGGGTGTCCCTTCCCAGTGCCACATGCAGTGGCATGGCATCGGCAGCTTGACATTGGCCACAGTGGGACTATTTACAGCACGAAAGTTGGCAAGTGCTACAATCAAGGCTTTTTCCCTGCAGAGCGGGTTGTTAAACATATACCAGCACAGGGCTGTTCCTGGGTTCACCAATGACACAGGTGTAAATGCCACCTCTATTGCCTGCACAGCTCTAGCATGCATCCTGGGACAACTTGCCCTCCCGGAAACACTATGTCCATCAAACTTTAACAAAAATAGATTTATTTCAAATCTGGCTGGGGGAGGGGGTTTGTTACTAAGTGCAGGAGTACTGTGCAGTGGGATTCCTTCAGAAGACAGGTGAATCCCCGCCTGGGGCTCCTTAGCTTCTTACCTTACAGTGTTACCGAGCCCACGATGGGGACATGCCTTCCAGCGTGGGTCTGCAGCCTCCCTGCGTCCTTAGCCCCTTACCTGCTGAGAACCTCAGCTGCTAGAAAAGTTTGCTTTTGCTCCTGTGCTCAGAATATCCAGCCAGATGTTTCCCGTTGTATTTGGAGGCTCTCCCGGGATTACCTCTCATCCGAGCGAGAGGAAGAGAAAGGCAGCTGAGCCTAACCCAGTCAGCTGCCTCGGGCCTGCTCCCTCTGCTGCTGCATTTCCCAGCGACTAACCCTTTGCTAGCCCTGGGACAACCTAAGTGTCTCGTGGCCCCAACCAACCCTAACCCTAACCCTAACTAACCTAACCCTATTTTTTAAAGCAATCTGTCTTTAACTGACAGGAGCTCTCAATACTTATTATTTTTTATAGAAGCTTGCTATTTCTTTTTCATTTGTGAATGCGATAGGTATACAAATCTCTTGGAGAATAATGTACTTAATTTAAAGTTCTGTTTTCAGTGTCCATGTCATTCTGTGTTCTCTGGATGTATAATAATAGTTCTTCTGTCTTTTTCATGCTGGAGTTTTGCTCGGATGCTTAGTGATTCCTTGCCGTCTGTTCGTATTAGAGATAAGGATCTAATTTAAATAATATTGTTAGGAAGGGTGATTTCCTCCACTCAGTTGAAGCTTCCTGTCTGCCCATAAATTCAGTTCTGATTAGGAAGTCCTGCTTCTGTGGGCTGGATGGTGGAAGAGGACGTGTGGACAGGATGGATTTTCTTTACGAGGGTGCAGGTGGCTTTTCCTTCGGTTATGGACACCGATGTCTTAGTGACCAGACACGTGTGAGCATGCTGCTTGCCTCCACTCCCCATACCAATTGTTAAAGTCTCGCATGCCAGAATTCTGGAATCAGAGATAGTCCAGAATTTATTCTGTCCCCAAACACCAAACCCAGAAGCATGGGATTATGGAATTGCCCTAACTCTTATTGCCACTCGATTCCGTAACCGGCCCGTCTCCCTTGTCTTCTTCCTCTGCTCTGCTGCTTTCTGAGTTTGGCACCGTTAGAGTTTCTGCTGAGGACACTTGCCTGAATGAAGGAAGTTCTCGCTTTTATTTAGCATAGTTGTAGGCTTTTGGTTGTGTTTTCTTTCTGTTACGTAGTTGAGAAAATGTTCTCTCCTCTGACCTGCTGGGGCTATACTTTGCAGCTTGGCGTGCTGCTACGTATTTAATTGTTCCATCTCTTTCTGCATTTTAATGGAATTTTGGGAAACAATGCTGGCAACCTGTGACCTCCATCATCTTGAACAAGAAGACTTCTATTCCTTTCTACAGTACTAATATCTGGCTCAGTTATAACTAACCTGTAACTTGAAACAGAATTTAACTGTAATACTGTCCACATGTGTACCTTGTGGCCTGCAAACACATGTTTAATGAAATAGTGTTAATAACATAAAACACTAGGTGTCTTTACTTTAATTAGGACACGTAGCAGTAGACCTGCCAATCTAGTTCGCATTTCCTGACTTAGTGTTGAGGGTAACGCTACTTGGCATCTAAGCTCAAGGTGGGGTATGAGGCACATTAAGAACTATCCAATTCTTATCTCTTTTTCTTTTGGAATATGGTTTAAATGACTTCTTTTCATTCTTTTGTATTTTAGTAGAAAATTATTATTTTAAAAAATCCACAAGAGCTTATGGGGCTAATAGTTTTTCAAAAAAATCTTTGTGCCATGAACATCACACGTTATGCACTAGATGGTCATGGAGTCTACAGCTACAACATTCTGGGCCTTTTGATTAAATGCTGGCATTTATCGTCCCTTTTTCTAAAACACCAGTATGGTAGGCCCAAAGCTAATTTTTCAAGTGAAGGAAGATATAGTAAAGGTAAAGAGGAGAAAGCCTAATGTGTTTTCTTACCACAACTTGCTAATTTGGAATAGAATTGCACTGAAGCAGAAGATTCTTAAATATGTATTTGTAAGTATCAGCCATCAGACTTGGAAACTTGCATTATTGCCACCAGAGCACAAATTCCTTGGTATGGTGTCCAGGTTCTTGATATCTCCAGCAAAGAACTGAGTGAGACACGAATTAAAAGCAGTTATTAGAAGTGAAAATACACGCCAAAGAGGTAGGAGCGGCCGAGCAAATGGCTCAAGGGCCCCCCAACTGTCAGGGTAATTCTGCCTTGTATCCTCTTCAGTCGAAAGGGGTTGAGCCTGTCTGGGTGTGGGGCCTTTTGATTGGCACCTTTGATTGACAGGAGGTTATTACGTAACCTTTCTTAACTGCACATGCACCTTTCCCAGAATTCAGCCTGTTCAATGATATTAATGCGTTTCCAGGCATATGTTGGTAATGTGAAATAAGGTCATGGAAACGTTTTACTGCTAGGCGTTACTACCCAGTGGGCATTTTTGTATCTTTTTCCCTCCGGCTTGTGGTTAATTGTATGGACATAGGGGAAGGTCTTGGGCGGAGAAAGGGAGCTTCATGGGCTGGTGGTAGGGCGCGTTGGAGATCTAATTCCTACCTCTAGCCGTCTGCCTCATTATGATCACGTGACAAATCTATTTCAGCGTAATTGCCATGACAATTAATCACGTAGAGATTTATACTGTTTTTGTCATTCTTTTCCATATTCTGTCAGGTGGATGGAAGTTGCTCAGTGTAAATGTAGGATTCAAACATCTGATCAAGAGAATAAATGCTGTGCTTTAAATTGGTCAGCATGGCAATGCAGGGAAGTCCTAGAGGGTTGCAGATGATATCAATCACTTGCTACACTCACGACTAATTTAATCTCCATCTTGCTGCCTTCTCCTGTCAGCCTAACACTGCATGACTGGTCAGGGCCTCTGCCACAATGTGACTGGGCTAGAAATAAAATAATTTGTTCAGCCAAACCTAGTTGGCTACCATCTGACTCAGGTTTTGTAATTACTCATCCTGGCTTGGTTGAAGCTAATTTTAACATGATCTATAAGAAGGTATTTGAAGTTGGAGATAACATAAATTCAGCACTTACTCTGGATCAGGCACTGTTTTCAGAACTTTGCACGTGTCATCTCATTGAACCCTCACATCAACATGATCAGGCAGGGGCTCCTGTTCGGTGGAAGACACAAGTGAGAAAACCCCGCCTGAAGGCTTGGGACTGCCCTTTGTTCAATCAGTTCCAGCCTTGGACTCAGAGGCAGACAAAACTGGTGGTGCATGGAGCTTATGTGATTGAGGAGGGAGATGAGGTGAAGACATTTCACAGAAAGAATGCAAAATGAAAAATACAAAATTAAGTCCAAAAGGACCACTTACCTATGGCGAGAAAAGAAATTGCAACACATTACAGACTTCTAAAAAGCTGGGAAGGAATATCAATATTAAGAAATCCAAAAGTTCACATACCCGATATAATATTTTTGATAGTTAGCTGGTTGACAACTTAGTAATACATCCCCCCCCCCCCCACTTTTTGGCTAATAATTGTTGGTCATCTCTTCATATAACAATGTGGTAACATGATTTTTAATAGAGTAGAAAGCTAAACAGCCTTTCCTCTACCATAGTTACTCACAGTATCTCTTTTTTAAAGGGCCCATTATTTTAATCCAAATTGTGTGTGTGTGTGTGTGTGTGTGTGTTTACAAATACATTTAATAATTAGCAAAGAGAATATACTTCGAATAAGATCAATCCAAGATTTTGTAATTTCACACTTGCTGTATTGAACATTCTAAACTGCCTTTACAAATGGCAGTAAAAATGGTAGCATTTTAGCTTTATCAACTGTGTCATTGCACCAGCAAAGGGGATAAATGTGTGGTGCATTTATATGTGGATATGGTGCCTTACCAGGCACATCCCCGACAGACAGACCTGGATAAGACTGAAAAAAGTCCCCTTCTGATTCCACCTATCTGATCACTGGAAGATGTTGCTACTCTCTAGCCCTGGTCTAATTTCCCCCCACTAACACAATGCCAGGTGCTATGGGACATACCGTGTGAGAACACGACCCCAGGTCCTTGTCTTCATTTTTTAGGTGGGTAGGAGGACGATTCCAGGAAGCCATTCCTGCCCACAGAGAGCCAGCAGTAACCTGGGATGACTGAGAACCACATGAATATACTCCAGTGACCCCAAAGTATACATGTATCCCTCAGTTGGCTTCCCATAGCCTGGTCCCAAAAGTTTTACCTGTACAGTGGCCATGTGAGAGAGAGAAAGGCAGAGTGGCACAGGGGTCAAAGGCAGGTGCTACCTTGAGTCCTTCACACATCCTAGCTCCAGGTGCCTGGGCCCAAAAACCCCTTCCCGAAGGGCTTTGACCCTCTTTTTGGGACTGCTCACCTGCTGGGTCAGGCTTCACAGTGTGGACCATGCTTACCCAGGCTCGAAGGATGGCCAGGAGGAGGCAGGGGTGGGAAGGAAAAGGGGGACAGGCTGGCACCGGGGGGCTGGCCTTCCCCACACTGCCAGGGCCCAAGGTGGAAGTCCGAGGAATCGGTTTATTCTCACTTTGAGTGAGGCCTTCACATTCATTATGCGGGCATATTGCCCACGAGAAGAGGTGAAGACATTTTAATAGTTAGCTAGCTTTGTAACGTAGGTGTTCTACAATGAATGCACTATGCTTGTATTATCAGAACTAATATTGACAAATCTGTCCAATGTTAAAACAAGCAAACAAAACTCTAAAAGCCTACCAGTACACCGGCACTAGGCTGACCACACGTACTGTTTGAAATGGGACAGAAAACCATGGTACTGCACCCCTGCCTCCTAAACATCTCTGGACTCAGGGAAGAAGAGTTGGAGGGACTTTGGCAGTAACATTCAGGATTCCCAAGCTCCCCAAGTCTGGGGACAGAGAAGGCACAACCCGTGCCGCCCCAGCTTCTGGAGAATATGCCCAGGAAAGCAGGACACCAACTATGGGACCTGAGCAAATGAGAGCACAACTTACTGCCCACGATGGCAGGTTACGGTCACCACGGCTCAGACTGATGAGCTGTAGGGCCCTAAATGCCACTTCTGGGGAAGGGGACAAACCACAGAGATCTCAGAGTAAGGCTACCTTAGGTTGGTGGCATCAGCCAATCTATCTGCTTATGGTCACAGTGGCCCAAAGTGGCAATGTTAGTAAAAAGAACTCATTCTTGGAAGCAAGAAAATGGTTCTCTTTGGGAAGTAACACTAAGCAGGATGGTAAGTTTTTATCACACAGCTATTTAAAACTCTATGTGCTATTCTCTGTGTCATACAACACTTAGAGCACGAGAGACATCATTAGGACATGTTTCTAAGGTTATAAGCCGTGAACAGCCAGGTACCTTTGTATTATTCTCCTACTGCTGTGAGTACCTGCCGCTGCTCCCCACTTTCCTAACCTTGAGTCTGAGCCCTACTCGGGCTTGGACAGAAGCCATTGAAGTCCACACTTTTGAGTTCTAAGCATGTGTCCCAAGCATCTGGGTTTTAGGACCGTCAGGACGGCAGTCCTTGCGAGGATGGGAGCCTTTGGTCTCTCTCTCCCCCTTACCTGCTGTCCAGTCTGTACTGTACATACTCTACCCAACGGCACAGGACCTGGGCTCGGCGTTGAGCCCACGTTGGGCAGAGAGACGAGGGCCCCACTAGGGCTCCTCAGTGTGACTTCCTCCTAACGATCCTTTTCCAATCAGAGGGGAGTGATTTTCCTCCACCTCATTATTCTCTTGCCTGGCTTTCTGCCCTTTGAAGCTGAGCTTTTTCTTCCATTAAAACAGGATGAGGAGAGTGTTTATCCTAATCTTGTCGTTTTATAGCCTGACCTCTGACCAACCTTTCGACAAGAAGGCGTTTCTTAAAGGGACCGTGACTGCTGCTTCTAAACATACTAAAAGACATTAAAACAAATTTGACTTCCTTCTGAGATCCCCCCTGGGGAAAATAGTACACACAGAATAGTTATCTTTCAGTCAGGTGGTGGGGTGCCTTTTTGCACGGTCTAGATGTCACATTCCACATGGTGGCCTGGATATTTGGTATTTAGAAACCAGGCAAGAAATTTGCATTTCAAACTGAAACTAAACACAAATTAGACTCATTCGCATTGCCTACACTAGGAATAGCACTTGATAAACACATTTCTGGGTTCAATTAACCATTTACTGAGCACCTATTGTGGGTAGGACACTGTGTTGGGTGCTATACTGAGTGCTGTGGAGTTAATGTGACAGTTACAATTTATTAGAGCATATGGACATGTATAGCGTTATTAAAGCTCATGAAGTGAATAAATACAATAAGAGCAGATGATGGAGTAAATATCCCAGAAAATCAATGCAGAGATGTACAATGCATGTTCAGTTTGGGGAGGACAAGGAAATCCAGGTTTCAAACTTTCTTCCTCATATTTCTTTTCTTCTAAGATTTTCTTAACCAGTGTCTTTCCCCAGATCCAATAGTAAGTCACCCGAATCTGTCAGTGGTTTCTCGGGTCTCCTACCAGGGTATGTACCATTTTCCATGGTCTGGAATCTATGTTCAAATGAGTAGATTTACAGTTTGCAAGCATCTTATGTGTTTAGGTTTATAGTAAAACTTCCAAGGAAATATAGTTAATCCTTAAAAGTCATGAAACACAAATAAAATTACAGTGCAGTGTTTCTAGAAATACATAAACCACTCTTGTCTAATCCATAAGTCAAGATTTTGTCATTTCCTTATTAAAATGAGTAAATTTAATAGACACTAGCAGGACGTTTTGAGCAGTGCTATGAAAAAACTATGGAACTGGTGTTTGAAAAACTTGGGTCTAATTTAAATTCTGCCATTGCTAACAATGCGAGTTTGGGTGAGTCACCTAACTTCTCTGCTTTTCCAGGTCTGAGACTAGTAATTACATTTATTTGGCACAGTATCTCCAAAGGGTTTTTGTGATAATCCATGTAAAAATAACACTTAAAGTTTTCACTCAGGTGGAAGGTATCTTTATTGTAATAAGCTTCGAAATAAACTCTTGGGTATAGTTCAATTCCTTTCTCACTAGTCGTCAACAGTGACTATGTTATAGTTCTAATTTTCTTCACGCTCTTTAGAGAATTTTTCTTTTCTAATTCCTCTACTTTTTCTAGCTTAGAGTCTAAACTTGGAAGACATCCCTAGAGATGGGCACCGTCGTCTCAGTTTGAGAGCAAGAATCCTCCGGAGCTGTTTTCCTCCTTCAGCCTTGCTCTCTTCTCTAGCCAGGCCATCACGGTCTGCTCCGAATCTGAGCAAAGGCTCATGGCCTTCCTGTCTTCGCGGGTCCCGACTCCCTTCCCTCTCCGCTACCCACCTCTCCTGTATGTGACGAAGTAGCAAGGCACCATTGCCAAATACAAAGTGAGGAAGCTAAATCTCTGTGACTAATGCTTTTTCTGAATCATAGGTTTTTCTTTTCAGTGTCACTTTTGAAAGTGGCAGTAAAAGAGAATCTGATAAGACTTAGTAAAATGTAGTGACTTAACCACAGACTGCGTCATGACTGATGAAGAGATCCTTTCCAGGAAAAACTCTGGAAGAAAAGTGGTTTTGAGGTGTGTGGTCTCTTTAACCAGCCTTCATGGTGGGAATGGCCAAGGAGGAAAAGCAATCACTATTGCAAAACGTACTAAGGGACACCGTGGCCACAGTTCAGGGGATACCAGATCCCAAGAAAAGTAAACACTGAAGGAAAAGAGGTGAAAGACATAATCTCTATTCTTTTTTATTATTATTAAATTTATTGGGATGACATTGGTTAGTAAAATTATATAGGTTCCAGGTGTACAATTCTACAACACATCATCTATGTGTTGTGTTATGTGTTCACCATCCAGAGTCACTTCTCCTTCTGCCACCATATGTATGATGTCCCCTCCCTCCTCTGACACCCCCTTCCCTGCTTGCCCTCAGGTGACCCCTGAACTATTGACTGTGTCCATGAGTTTCTGTTTCTTTGTTGCTTTCAGTTTTATTAATGTATTTCACATGTGAGTGAATGAGTGAAGTCACATGGTTCTTGAGTTTTTCTGTCTGGCTTATTCCACTTAGCAGGATGATCTCCAGGTCCATCCATGTTGTCGCAAATGGCAGTATTTCATCTTTTCTTATGGCTGAGTAACTGTGTATATGTACCATATTTTCTATTCCTCAGGCTTACTGCTCTCTTTTAGGTCTGAGACGTGAAGGGCAATTACAGTGTTTATTTCTCATCTAGAATGATGCATGTTGTGTATCTTATTTCATTAGGGAAGTTGAACTTCTTTTAATGGAGGCACGCAATCCAGCTATGAAACACATACTACGGATTATTCTGTCAGGATCAGGAAGAAGGCTTAAACTCAGAACAATTCTTATATCAACCTTCTTACATAAATCACAGGAGTGTGTGTGTGTGTGTGTGTGTGTGTGTGTGTGTGTGTGTGTGTTTCTGCTTCTCCTCCTCCATCTTCTGAGGAAACACAGTGAAAAGAAAAAGGAAATTGGGAACCAGTTAATTTAGAAGAAGAGTCTTGGCTGGAATTAGCTATTGGGCACTTTTTGTTTTTCTCCATCACTGAATTTCTATGTAGTCGTAAGCCTATAGATTTAAAACTATATTCGTTTAATATGATTAAAGTAAGAAATCAACCAAATCTTTAAGTCCAAAGTTCGAAAGCCAATGCTTCACACTTTGGTTAGGCCAAGAGCCTTTG
This sequence comes from Lyroderma lyra, assembly GCA_004026885.1. Classification (NCBI taxonomy): domain Eukaryota; kingdom Metazoa; phylum Chordata; class Mammalia; order Chiroptera; family Megadermatidae; genus Lyroderma; species Lyroderma lyra. Next base: position 96,100 of record PVJL010002298.1, read on the forward strand.
ATTAACATACTGGACTATTCTGTAAATGATTCAATGAAGTGACCCCAGACCTAAAATTAGGACCATATGGAAACTTGCTGTGCATATTAAATTGTGTGTAGCAGTGTTAACAGCATCTTGATTTGTGGCTGCAAGTAATAAATGAATTATATTAATTTTGTAGCTGCAAGCTAATTTCTCCAGAATTACTTTTTAATAACCAAGCATCATGTTCGCTGCTAAGATTTAAATACATTTAGCAACAAATGTGTAGACTTTTAAGTAATGCTAGATTATCATTTTGAAAGCTTAAGAGTTCATTTCCTATGTCCTCAAATACCACATTTTTTTTAAAAGAAAAAATGATTTTGCTCAAACTGGGTAATTTCACTGATAAACAACGGGTGTGTTGTCACCCAGGAGCAGTCACCGTCCTACTGCAGCCAGGTGGGAACATAATTGTTGCAAATATTTTTTCCCTATTTCATAGGTGAATTGTCTTTATCATATACGTGAGCGTTTTCTCTCTTCTGCTGGGTTGAAACTAATCATGCTTTCGTGTGAGTACAAAACTTTGAAAATTATGCTTGTTTGTATTTAGCGTGGCTATTTCGTTTGGTGGTGGGGAGTGTGGGGTTTGGAGGCAGACTCCCCTGGCTCGAATTTTTATCCCATTGCTTATTCACTGTGTGTCCCTAGGCTAGTTTTTGTGCCTCAGTTTCCCAAGTGGGCTGATGATGGTATGTATGCCACATGTTGTTGGGAGGATTCAGTGAGAAATTACATATGGCGGGCTTAGATGAGACCTGCCTGGATACGTCTCATTGCATGTGAGCTAAATAATTCTCTGCGGGACAATGAGCCTCATGGGGACATTGTGAGGCCACTGGTCCACCAGGCTGTCCTGCACAGAAAAACACACACAAAAATCCTTCGTGACTAATTTTACTTCACCCTTATTGTGAGTTGAAAGTTCCACTTCCTGGTATTTCACAATTGTACCAGGAAGAATTGCAAAATGGTTGGGGACCATTGCTCTCCAGTGACAAATCCCAGGGTATTCTACACATATATGCAACTTTTTGAGTAGAATGCTGATGGCTCAAAGGTTGGAGAGAGGAAAGCCACTGTGACTCAGCGGACCACACCCCTGTGATCTTACCTGACCAGTTAGGCTTTCCAAAGGCTAGTGTGACTCCTGTCTTCCCTTTGTAGCACAAACACATTGGGCAACTGGAATTCCTCATCTTTCTTGTGCTATTCCATTATCTATATCCACCTGTCTTGCTGAGAGCTGAAAGGCTGGGAGATGGGTCCTAGGGTAGTGAAGTTTTCCTCTCACTACCATTATCTGTCTCCTCCAAGATGGCATTCCTTGTTAATTGTGATGTTAAATACATCTGGTATTGGTGGCCCAGGAATGTATGTGGACCAGGGAATGAAGACGCCATGCATTCAGCAGGAAGAGGTGGAACCTGAGAACTGGCATGGCAAAATGACTCCTGGGTGGCTCTGGTGCCCAGCAAAACTGGTGAGTCCTCACCTACAAATCTAGAGGTCCCTGGATTCTCACAGGCAGTGCTGATGGGGCCTCCAAGCTTTTCTTTGCTTCTTCCTTCACTCTTCAATGTCAGGTCTCTGAGCTTACTGGCCTCCCCCTCCCTCCCTGATCATAAAAGGATCCTGGTTCTTCCCTCTTCCCCTCCAAGTTCTCGCTGTAGGACTGCTCTTTTCAAATGCTGCAGAGAAACAAGGTCCCTGACTAAGATACAACACAGTTCAGAAGCGTGGGTCCCGATGTCCGCAGAGCCTGGAATCTCTTCCGGATCAGTGGCTTTCCAACTTTGTTGACACTTGATGTCATTAAATACCTATGAGGTTAGACAATTCAATTTTGCGAACTCATCCTAGAAAAAATGCTACACACCCCATTGCTGAATATCACTATGGTCACCTTCAAAGTGCTCCCCTTGAGAAGCTATGCACCAACGCCAGTGTCTAGTCCACCCTTCAAAGCAATTTTGGAGCTCTTTTCCTGGAATGGCCATCAGAGCTGTCATCACGCCCAAAATCTGACAATTAAGTTCACAAACTTGCCACTGTGCAATTAACATTGGCAACACTGTACAAACAACTCAGTAAAGTGTCATAACCTTAGCTATCACTTTGAAGGTGACTGTAGTGATATTCAACAATGAGGTATGTAGCACTTTTTCTACGATGAGTTCATGTAATTAATAGTCCGACCTCGTATTACTATGTGTGTATGTGTGTCTGAAGCAAAGTTTCAGATGAACTAGTACTTCCCTTTACTATGTGTGAGGGACTCTACTTCTTATTCTATTGCAAATGTATTGATTAAGTCTACTAAGTTAACTTTGTACACAGTGTGCTACCTGGATCTAACCTGCACTTTGAAAAATACTGTTGTTCATATTATTTTGGTTTAGCAGGAGTTAATATGTTTACACCACAGTAATAATAGAAATAATAGCTGGTTTCATCAGCTGCTCACTTACTTTGAATTAGGAAGTGGGCTAAGGACTCTTCATAAATGATTGCAGTTTATCTTCAGAGCCCTATGGTGTGTTATTATTCTCATTTTTTTCAAGATGAGAATCTGAACCTTACTGTGGTTGCTCAGTATCAGTTGTTGTTGGATGTGAAAGGTCCATGCTGTTTTGCCTTGGAATTGAGGTTATTCTGCAATGAAACTAGAGCTTATATCCTTCATTTCAAGCAGTGAATCAAGAATGTAATGAATGCATGCGCTTTAGAGACTAAAAGAACACTGAACATTGTCCTTGGTCACATGGAGTATACCATCTAGGATTCTAAGTTAATAAGCAGTATATGACCTCAATAAGATTTTGAATGTAACATAATATTTAGATGGTAAGAATGTAGATGACAACTATGTGATTGAAACAACAGAGCCGTGAATTTAGAATACCATAGACTAGATGGAGGCTTCATGGCGGCCTTGAAGCACACATGGACTTGGGAAGGGTGAGAATAGAAATGTGGACCTTGGTGCAGTGCAAGACACAAAGGCAGACAGACGTAAGCAGGTTCAACCTAAGGGACGTTTTGCTGTAGAACAGAGGTTGTCTGGCCTCGTTCCTCAGAGACACGTCAGGAGCTGGGGCAGCAGTGGGGGTCTTTGTTCCTAACCCTCAACACTCGTCTTCACCAGGAGCAGTAACATTTTCATGAGCACACCAACCTCTAAAATACTGTTTGAACAAAGTGTGCTGGTGCTTAAAAATAAAAGTAGGTGAAAGCCATTGAAACGGGCAGTACTGCAATGAAGTGGAATGTCAGGTTGGCAACGTGAACTGGAGATGCCACGCATCAGGCTTTGGGTGCCAGCTAAGGGATGGAAGTCTGAGGACTGGCTTTGTCTGGCTGTGTCCATTAGTACTGTGCCCCAGGACAAGTGACACAATGTTATGGATTCTGTGGCCAGTAAAATACGGATCGTGAGAGTCATTGCCTCATGATGAAGGTCCCAGGACGAAATAGGAAAATACGTGAAAAATATCATGTACATTCTAAAGTGCTATGTGATGTCCGCAGCTGTTCTTTGTTTTAACATGAAGGATGTAGATGAATGAGAAATTAAAATGCATTTTATCATTCATCACACAGAAAATGAGAACCACGAAAGGTGTTACTCCAAGGGAGTGGTGTGTTGAAGTAGATCAGGAAGATGAATTCGGCAACAGGGAATGGGCCGGAGAGGAATCAGCCTGGAGCCCACCGTGTAGGTGTAGGTGTCAAATGATGAAAGGAAATCAGCAGAACTTGGAGACTAACTTGGAAGCACAAGGACTGGAAGGAGAAGAGAATATGAAAATATTTAATATTTGTTATACAAAGTGCTGTTCATAGTCACGATCCCATTTCATTAAAGATAGCTCAGAGGGTTTATCCACAGGAAGCAGCAGGGATCTTCCGGGAAGGGCTGGCAAGAGGGGGTAGTGTTTGGAGAGGGTTCATTATGGACACGGTGAGGTTCAGAGGACAATGGAGCATCCAAGTGCAGCTCTTGGGGGGAGAAGGGCAACTGGGACCCGCAAGATGACAGAGAAAGGTTCTGCGGGCTGAGTGCTGAGGGACACTGAGAGGAGGAAGACGAGCTGCTAATGCAGACAGGAGAGTTAACAGTGTGAGGAGACCCGCCATCGCTGGCCCGGGAGAGCAAAGAGAGGAAGAACTGAAGAAAAGTCACTCGACTTCAATAACTTGTGTTACTTCTGAGGATCCTTACTTTACTAGAAACTGGGGATCTGGGCACAGGACCAATGGTCACAGCTGGACGGCGTTGGGCCCTCAGAGTCCATCCTCAGTGACCTTCCAAATCCCTTCATTGGCACTCAGGATCTTATAGAATGAGATCGCCAGTCAACCTTGCCAAGTGCTATCCCGATTCTTTTTATCCGTGGTTTTACAGACTTTTTAAAAACTAAACATCAGTAGGCTTTGTCCAAATCGTATCTCAGGAGGCAGAGTAGACTTTGAAACATACACAGCCTCAGCCGGACGGTCGAGGTGGAGGCGGAGCTACAGCAGGACAAGGAGAGGAGGTGCCCATGGAGGTGAGACGTTCTGGGTCAAGGGCTTACGGAGGAGCTGGGACTCGGAAGGCCGAAGGGCAAGAGGCTAGGAGGGGTTCAGGATGAAGAAAGGTGTTTTGCTGTTGTTTTGTCTCTGTCTCCAATTTGGGAAGGAAGTCTCGGCTGCCTAGCTCGTGCTTGCCCGCGTTAGAGGCTGCTACGTGTACTACACTCTTGGTTAACCAGAATTCAAGCAACCTGCGCTCTCAAGCAACCAGCACAAATTTTTTACTGGTTGCTTGGGATTTTGCCAGTTGCTTGAGAGCACCAGTTGTTTGAGTTTTGGTTAACAAAGAGTCTACTTACATTATGTGGCATCTACCAATCCCCATGGGTGCCAGGGAACTGAGAGTCTCCTGTACTTGGTACATAGATCAAAGGAAGAACTTGAACCCTGTCCTAATTTGAGTGTCTATGCGGAGTCTGATAAACTATCAGGGCCCCTGTTGGAGATGGAGGATACCACACAATTAGAGCAGTCAGATGCATGGGGGCCAACTCAGAAACAGGGCCCAAGGGAGAAAAGTTGTGGTGGCTTTGGGTACAGCAGGAGGCGATGCTTGAACCTACCCTGACCCAGCTCTCTGGGGTGGCTGGGGGCCCTGGGACCAGGAGGACTGAGTGGTTAAAGCAGAAGTCCCAATCTGGAGCTCAAGCACTCTGCTTCTTCTTCCAAATAAGAACCTGTTTTTCCCCAATAGGCCGGAGACCCAGAGAAAGTGGAGAGGAGAGAGAAAGCAGTTTCAAGGGAGAGTACAAATGCCCACAGGGTGATGGAGGTCAAAGGTGAGTCAGTGCCACCAGGTGGGCTCCTGGAGTTGGTCATCAGCCACCAAGTCTTTAGTGCAGGTGGCATCAGCATGAGCACGCTGGGTGTGGGGATGTGACGGGCAAAAGATACAGGCAGCCCCAGGAATGGTAGATGAAACCCCCTTCCACTCTCCCAGACACAGAGAGTGAGGGCCTAAGGTCATTCACAAACGGGGGGTGGGGGGGGGAGGTAACACCATTTGGTGACACAAATGCATGCAGTCAATGGGGAAAGAGATATTAGAAACAGAGAAAAGAATACCCGGAGAAAGTATAAGATCTCAGAGAGGAGAGAAAGCAATTGGTGGGCGGCCAACTGAAAGGCATTGGGCTTGGGAAGAGCTACGCACCTGGCCACACACGGCCAGGGAGGGAGAGTGCATATAAACATGGGTTTCACTGTACTGAAAAGAGAATGAGCCAAGACAGTCTCTTGTCTGGCAGACTGGACCTTCGGGGTAAGGCCAGTGATGCTACGGGCGGAATGTAAGTGTCACGTTGGGGACCAAGGGCAGTGCATTGTGGGGAGGAAAAGATCAATGTAGTTCAGGACAACCCACGAGCGGCATTGCCGGAGGGTGGAAGGGCTGCAGCAGGCGTCCTGTTGGAGTTTAATACACGCTGTCTCATTAGCCCACAGGTGGGAGACACGCCCTAGAACAATATTTGCCCGAACTATCATGAGGGCCTTTAAAACAAGTAGAAACTTGATTGAGAATCTGTGATGTGCAAGGCCGAGTGCCAAGGTGGTCTGCAAGGTGTATAAGATGAGGTCCAAGCTCTTAAGTGTTCAGGGTCTAGAAGTCAGAGATTGCTAGTTGCCCAACAAACATCCATTTTTCTCCTTTCTTACTTCTAAGACCTGATTTTATGCCAGATGGCAAAGGGCTCTGATAAAAAAAAAGGATGTTTTCCAGCTCCTCTTCAATCCAGTCAGTGAAATGTAATTAGAACTCATTGGGTGGGGCTTCCATGAGTATTTTCTAAAGGGGTCTGATCAGGTGGATGGCCACTCCCTTTCCTTCTTCTTAACTGGAATTAGGACACAATGGCTAGGATGCCAGCAGCCCTCTTGGGCCATGAGGTGACTTTGAGAATGGAAGCCCCAACTAAGGACAGTGAGGTAGAAAAGCAGAAAGAGCCTAGGCCTCTGGTGTCCCTGAGCAGCCATCCAAGTCCTACACTTCCTACCACCTTTTTTTTTTTAAATGTGAGAGAGAAATACACCTTTATTTTGTTGAGGTCATTTACATAGAATATATATACATTCTAATTCTGATAAAGGAGAAAGGACAAACCGATGAGAAGTTAAACATAAGATTCACACAATTCAGCTTAAAAGAAAGAGATGCCCAATCAATTTGAAAGACAATAAGTATTTAAAGGGTTCAGAAGAAAGAAAGACCTTTCATCTTTCACGCTGGAGGTGAGGGAAGGTGGACAGCAGGGATCTTGAGTCTTTGGGGTGCTGTATACACTCTCACTGAGGCTGCAATAAGAGGTTAGTGGGGAGACAGGGTTTTGACCCAAATCTGACTCCAGGCCTTTCTGATCCTAAACCACACTCTATACTATATTGTTTCTCCTTCCATCGGAATGGTATCTGAAAGGGTAAGACTCTGCAATATGTGGCCATCTGTGATCTTGGTATGTGAATGGGTAAGTCACACGATTTCCTAGGATCCTGGTCAGCAGGGACAGGGAGAGGCCTATGAGGAAGAGAAGTGGCACTGCCCGGAGTGGTCATCCACACGCCTGGGGTCCTCAGTGGGACCCTGAGGGTCATTAAGCCACAGCGATCAGTCCTACACACCCTGCTCACACACCATAGCATCTGTCCCAGCTTCCGTCCGTTCACTGCAGGAGAGAGCACGTGCCAGATTCGTGCATCCAGATACGGAAGAAATGGCATCACCTCCGGGGGCGGTGCCCGGGAACCCCACTTTTCTGCCTGACTTCCTCTCGAACAAAGCTCTGCGAGGAGACGCCCGCTCCTTGTGCACCAGACGTCGCTTCTTTCCCAGACAGTCACAGCTGCTTCTCCTCTCAGCACCCCCAAATTGCCAGTAGGGAGCGGGGAGAACGCACCTCAAGTTGCAGTCTCCAGTTGCAACGTGAATTTTGACCCTGGAAAGCCTATGCGATTTCCAAGTCTGTCTGGACCAATGAGACACTGAGCAGGCTTTGCTGTTCTCAGTCAGGTCGGGTGGGTCACCTTGAGGCAAGGGTGGGGGAGGGCGCCCCTATTCTGCCGGTGACTAAACACAACCGCCTTGGAAAAAACTTGGTCATGTTCTTGCAGTTGCTGATGCTTCTTCACTCTCTCACCCTTTGCTCAGAGAGGGCAAGCGGTGTCTCAGGGTGAGAGGGGCCTTCCGGGGGCCCGGCAATGGGGACACCGGCCGGGGAGGGCAGGCTTTGTGCCCGTCTGCGAGGAAGCCACCGCGAGTCGCTCCATGTCAGGGCCCAAGAGGAAGCCACCGCGAGTCGCTCCATGTCAGGGGCCGCGGCGGACGGCGGCGCTCTGCCTGGGGCCAACTTCCCCATCTCCCTGCACAGCGGGCACACCTGCCCCTCTTTCCCCGACCCCTCTGCCCCCGCCCTCGTGGGGTTCCACTGAACAGGTGCGAACACGCCCGCTTGGAGGGGCGCCTCCGTCACCCGCTGCTGCGTCTTGCGCCAGCAGCTGCGGGGACCTTTGCTCCTGGGAGCGCGGCTGCCCCGGCGCTGCGGTGCGGGGGGCCGAGGGGACGCCGAGGGGACGCCGAGCCCTGGAGCATGGCTCGGGGGGCCTGCACCAGCCTTGGGAGGGGCAGAGCAGGGGCAGCGCTCGGGGGGACTTGGGCACACTGGGGCAGCCGCCACCTCCGCGTGTCCTATTGCGACAGACGGGGCATTTGAGGGGGCGACCCCCGGTCTCGCCTGTCGAGGCCTGGCTCCCGAGAGGTCCCCTTCTTCCCTGGTCAAGGCGGGGGTCTCTGGGGCCCGCCCACTCCCCGGAGCGCGCAGACCTCTCTGTGTGGCCGCGGAGGTCGGCGCGCTGGCCGGTCGCAGCCCTCGGGCCCAGGGCGCCCACTGCGGGCGGGACGCAGACAGTGCCGCCTGTGCCTCCGTGCTTTTGTGACACCAGCTGCTCCCTTCCCCTCCCGGAGCCCTCGGCGGGGCGCCCTTGGGGTAGCGGCCGGGGGGCGCACGAGCGGTGCGCGGGCCCCCTGCCCGGGCCCAGCCAAAGCCGCTCCGTCCCGCCACCGCTGGCCCCTTTCTGCTGCCCTCACAGCCTCCGCGGGCCCCCTTCCCCCCTGGGAGGCAAAGCTGCGCAAGGGGGCGTCTGGCGTGAGGTCACGGCCACCTTGGGGATTGTTCTGGAAGGGGCTCAGTTTTGCTTAAGAGGCTGAGCTCCCCGGGCGCTATTCAAGTAGGTTTTTGGTGGCCTTTTGTCAGGAAACTTTGAGTCACAGATTTTAGCCTTTAATCGGTCAGACATGGGAGCCAAACCTCCCATTTGTAACACCCACGCTGGTGTTTGCTGGAAATTTGCCACCGAATTTCGACTGGAGCTGAAGGTTACCAGGATTTATCATTGTTTCCCCAGGATGTTGAACCCTCACGGGCTCCTCTTCTTTCATTTAAGATACTTAAAAAAAAAATCTTGTAAGCGCTTTGGCCATTTTGTTTAAGAAATTTGTTTGGTCTCATATGGTTTGGAAATCCAGAAATATTTCTGAGGTGAGGAGGAGGGAATTTGGGGGGCAGAAGCAGCTGTGGACCAGGAAATAATAAGTATCATGAAGAAACATCACAGCTAATCGAAGTCCTTTCCGAGTGTAAATATCTATGTTTAATTGCTTTAAAAATGTGGTGTGGAAAAACACAATTATACATGGTGATAACAAGCCTGTACAGGTAATTTCTGAACAATACAAAACAAGTGCTGAAATTTTTTCTTTGTGATTGAAATAATTGTTCCAAAATTATGACACCCCCGGCCCAAATACCACGTTACCCCATCTGCAAATACTTGAAGAGGAATAGCTACCAATTGAATGCATTTAGATTCGTCCTTAATAAAAAGAAAATTGCATAGCTTCTTCTATTGTTGCATATTCTCTAATGCACTTCCAATATCATTGTCAGCTCAGTGTTGTTCTCGGTATTTTAAATTTCCAATGTTTCAGAGATACATACTATATAATTCCTAATCATTATAAACACATTTATTCATCTGATTTCAACAACATGCATTTTTATAATTACTGTACAACTGAAGTAGACATTGAGATACGCTGTGTGCATGTCTTTATTCAACAGTATATTCTTAGACACCAGGTTCAAACAAATTAAGTGAATTTAAAAGAAAACAAGAAAAAAAATCCTTCCAGTAGAAACAGAATCACAGTGCTTTACAGACAAAAAGAAAGGAAAAGAAGTTCTCATACGAAAAGAGATTTATTATTACATAGAAAATTCTCACAAGAGTTGAAACACACTTCAGAAACTAGTAAACACCTTAGATAGAGTTGTGCCAATTACTCAGCCCACAAGCATCTGCTTTATCTTAATTAGACGGGGTGGGGGGGAGGTGAATGACCACTGTTTATTTTCATTTTTCTCATTAATTATGAAAAACTGCATTTAATTCATCTTGCATGGTGAGAGACTGGCTGCGCAGATGTAAGTCGTAAGGGAAGTGGCTGTCGGTGGGCAACCTGAACATGGCACCCTGCCCAAGGGGACCCCTGGGTGGCACTGCACAGTAATGCATGCCGTAATTGTAATTTTTGCCATAGTCCAAGGTTTCTTCTTGCTTCAGGGAAAATATCCCATTATAGTTAATTGGGGGAGGACTTAAGGGACCTTCAAACTGAGGGCTGGCACACTCAGGGGAAGTGCTTTCATAGAAGGATTCGTATGCACTGCAATAATTGTAGGGTTTCATGGACTTAGCGGTATCGAGAGTTCCATGCCCCGGAGGGCTGGTGAGCTCAGGGCTGTGGTAGGGCGGGTAGAAAGTGGAGTAGGGTGACCTGGCGTGATGCGCAGCCTCCCCGCCCTGACCCATGAGGAAACTCCTGGCGTTGAGCTGCAAGCAGCCTGCCACCAAGTTTGTAGTCGGCTGGGAAAGACCTTTGCATAAGTTTTGGACGAACGTGAGCAGATCGGGTCTCTTGCCGATTCTCAGAATTTCAGAAAGTGCCCAGATGTAGTTTTTGGCCAGTCGTAAAGTTTCTATTTTGGACAGTTTTTGGGTTTTCGAATAACAGGGGACCACTTTCCTTAAATTGTCCAGAGCGTCATTGAGGCCGTGCATCCGGTTCCTCTCCCGGGCATTGGCTTCCTGTCTCCTGAACTTGACCCTCTCCAGCCGGAGCTTGGTCGTCTTTTTTTTCCTAAGACCCCTCCGTCTGGGCAACCCATTTTCATCTTCCTCTTCTCTGTCTTCCTCCTCCTCTTCTTTCTCAGTGTCTTCTCCGGGGGCCCTCTTGATGTTCTTGCCCCGAAGGACTATCTGTTTGGAAAAGCTTTCCGGTTTCTTAATTTGCTTCTGGTCCTCGCATTCTCTAGAAAACTTTCTGCACATCTGGGATTCTGGCATTACAACAGACTCATCAAACGGGAGTGTTAACATGGCTCTCTAATCTTAAATTACCTGAAAAAATGCCAGCACAATATTTACAGTGTTTTCATTTTTGAAGTTTATATACTTAAAACATATTTAATGATGTAATCATAAAAATACAAAAACACGTGAAAAAGACTGCTACCCGGACTAATTTTTTTTTTTTACATTAAATATAATTTTTTGAGTTTCGGCAGAGTAGTAATTATAACAAACACTGACACATGCAATAGGATTAATTTATACGGCAAATTATCAAAAGAAAATAAAACATGAGGCATTTATTGTAACACCACCACCAGCTCCATTGCTTTTTGTTGTTTTTTTTTTTTAACTGATTTTTAAATACATGAAAAGGACTGTGGAATTCAAGCAAATGCAAAACATGATATCGCAATGTAGAATTTCATTAGTTCTAATTCCCCCGAGGAGGAAATGAGAAGAGACACCAGTTTTTAAAATAAAAAGTGTTATCTCTCCATTAGCTGACAAATTTGTAGTTTTTTTAAAAAAAGCCTGTACTTTATTTGCTGTATTATGTAACTGTGAATTTAGATAAGTGGCTGTGAGATCATACAAATGTAAAGAAAAAATAATCAGAGCCCATTTTAAAACTGAATTCTTTCTGATCAGTAAAGAAACCTGTAAAAGAGCACTATTTTTCCAGGCTTCACACAAAAAAGGGGGTGGGGAGAGGATTAGTCTAATTTGGAATAAAGTCCACAAGTAAATTTTAAAAATAAAAATCCCTGGCATTTTTTAAAAACCAAAGACAACGTGGAGACTGCTTTGATGCTTACATTTTTTTCTGCGTGTAATTGTCTGTTTACTGCTGTTCGAATTATCCTGGACAAAAACCCACTCTCGGAGTGTTTTTGTTCTACGAGCCGCAGAAGTCTCCCTCTAGCTAATATCTGACAGGAACGGTCCGGGCATTCTGACCGCAATTGTGCACGTGTGTTCAGAATGCCGAATGAAAGGGGCAAATAATTGGTGTTTCAAATGCAGTTTTGGCTTTCGTTTGGTGAAGCAGCAAGTATTTTCAGCTAAAGTCTTCAAACAAATAAGCACGTTAAAACAGAGACTTTTCAATTTAACAATCTCTAGCCCTCTCTCTCTCTCTCTCTCTCTGTCTCTCTCTCTCTCTCTCACACACACACAGACACAGACACAACTCTTAGTAATGTCCACATACTCGCAGTGTTACATAATAGTAAAAGTATGTGATAATTGCATCATAAGAATGAAATATGATAAGAAGTTAGAGATGGCAAAGAGCATACAAATACTATAAGACAGTGACACTGTATCTTTAAACACTTGCATGCAAAGCCAGCATCAATTGAAGTATATCTTTATTTATATTACCTTAGGTTTTAATTTCATTCAATAATCAGTTTTCATTTTGGATCTTCCAAATCTTTTCAGGCTGAGTGTCGCATCGTCTCCTGGAGTCTCTAGATCTGTGTATATCTGCACTATCTCATTGATCTCTAAAAAGTGACATTGATGCCAACTGCCAGAGCTGGTACCCATGCCATCTGCTAGTGACGTCACAGGGCAGAGAGAAGCATGTGATCCTCTCTCTTGGGACCTTCGTTCTGCACTGATCATCTGGCATCCCAGTAAGTGGGTACCAGCATTCACGCATCAGCACAGAAGGTTAGGCTGATAGGAAGCAAACCTGCACCAGCGTTTCCCATGCAGTAGGTGCCTTTCTCTCGGGCTGCCCCCGCCCCACAGGCGGTCTGGAGGAAGGGCCGTGCTGGTGCTCAGGTCTGCCCTGCCACCGGTGCCACTGTTAGCGAATCGTTAATATTTCATTCACTTACAAGGTGGGCTTTTGTGTGAGCGAGGCGTTTTTGTCGTGGCTGTGGCTGAGGTTTTGTGAAGATCGCCATCCCGGGTGTGCACCTGGGTACCCCGGGAGAGAGAGCCGTGAGCCGGGGCTGAAATCAGGACAGGGGTGTGGAGGTGCTTAACCACACTAAGATTTGTGTGAGCGGACAGGGACCAACCAAGGGCTCCTTATTTCCGTGTCTTGTTTCACGGCATGTAACCTAACAGTGTGTGTCTGTGTGTTCTCTTAATAACATAGAAGACTTCGGTGCTTCCTAGGAATTTAAAACAATAACAACACAACAACAACAACAACAACAAAACAAAAAAACCCCGTTTCTCCTGGGGTCTGTGAAAGACATCCCTTCTACACTTGCTGGTATCTTTCAGCAACTTTTGGGAGAAATTTTTGATATGTAGAAAATGCAGAGCCAATCACAATCCGCTGTGAAAGATTTCAAACTACCTGCTTGTGTCCTGTACCAAAATTCACAACTTTATCCTTTTATTGTCCCCTAGTTCTTTCCAGTGTGAACTTGCGTCTTCCTTCTCATTTCATTTCGGACGCCAGAAACAGAAAAATTATCAGGCAGGTCTCTCTCTCTCTCTCCTTGGCATTCTGCTGAGTGTTTTAAGCAAAGGTTCGCTTTCCTGTTTTTATTTATTTTTATTTTATTTTATTTTATTTATTTAGTTTGGAGCTTTCAGATGTTTTTATTTCTCCTACAAACCTTCTCACATTTTAAAAATATTTTCCCCTTCTTATATCGGGGGCCACTTGGTTTTCCTGGTCAAATTTATTTTATATTTATCTTTTCCCCCCTCCCCCACTCCACCTTTCTGGTTTCTTAACAAAAGCAGGGGAGAAGCAGTTCAGCAAAGCTGGCGCATCTTGATAAATAAAACAAACTGCGAAACCACAGGCAAGTCCACCTTCCTCTTCTTTCCTCTGTTTCCCTGCCACAGCCTCCCCCCGCCCACCCCGGAAAAGGACATCTTATTTCAGAATTGCCTGTCAGTAAAATTAAAAGTGCACTTTAAAAAAAAATAAATAAAAGCTGGAACATAGACCAGCACGACGTGTGTTGTTTGACAACTGAGTAATCTCTTTCTATAAAGTTGAGACAGTATGCTTTTGGTATTAGAGTAATCCCTGGCAGGGTTGGAACTGGTGAATCTGTGTTAGCATTCCCCTTATAAATCCCAGTTTTGAAAGGTTTAGAATTCTGCTGCTTTAGTGCACTTTGGTTCCAAATTGGCATTGGGGGCCTCAAACTAAATTCAGTTTTGCTCCTGTCATAACCCACTCATTTCCATCCCTTTCAAACTTACTGGATTTTGCCGGGACAGTGCTAAGAAAAATGGGGAAGTTCACCAAAAAGGAGAATCAGGCTAGGTCAAGGAGGATAATTTTATTCTCTCAATGGCCCAGTAAAAAATGTAAATTTAAGATAAGACTAAAGCTATAAATTTATAACTTAAAATAGGTCGGTTGGCTTAGCTCATGTTATTTTAAAAAATCAGGCATAACAAGGCACTTCAAAATGTGTGGCTTTAAGGCAATATTACTGGTAATGGGTGCATTGAGTATATTTCATATAGCTTTTGATTCAAAAACTATACACACTTTTAATATTAGCACAGAGAATTTCTATAGGGAGGCCAGATGCAGAATTTTGTTTGTTCTTATGTATGGCTTAATTTTGAAATGCAAAGGAGCATAATAAGTATCAGAGTCATAAGCCACAAAGCAGCCAGCCCAGTCAGGAATTTTGCATATTGCACCATATTCTAGACTTGGAGAGTCTCCGGCAGCTACGTTGTCTGACAGGCATCAAAAACACAAAAAGCAAAACCCAAGGAATAGATAACATGACATGTCAGTAGAAAATTATCACCAACATAGCTCACTGCAAGGTTAGATTTTTATATTTTATCTTTGTAACATGCAGACAAATGAGAAATTTTTGATGAAAACATTTGGGGCTGTTCTATTTCTGTCTTTGAACATGAAATAAAACCTTGGGTGCTGGTAGGGATGTGGTGGGGGTGGGGTGGGGACAAACTCATTGTTGAGGTTTTCTGAGCATTAATCTATTGTTTGAATATCTTAGTGTGTGTTTTTTTTTTTTTTCAAAAAAAGGGAGAAAACCAAAAAGTTGTGATGTCAAGATTTAACAAGGACACAAGGTGTTTGTACAATAATCTTTCAAAAGAAATTTGGTTAGGCATTTTCTACTATAGTTCTAGATATGCAAATGCCTGTGCTGTTAATATGCATTCATAACATACACCATAACGGCTGTTCTACTCTGTGCTAAGAAAGCACGTTAGCACCAATACTCCAAGCAGAAATACATTCTGAATTATAGACAAATACTCAGAGTATGGGGTGTGCATTAGCATCATTTCTGTAATACATTTTCTCATTTTACAGCAATCACTGCACACCAAAGTTTACATCTATAACTGAATTCGAATTTTAATTTAACTGATAGGATCTTTGCTTTTGGAGCCGAGACATTTTATAGTAGGTTTTTATTTAAGTGCCCAGTAACTGTGTGTTCTCTCTCTTGCTTTCCCTGGATAATTATTTACTTTCCACTTATAAAAAAAATGACCCACAGAAAATTTGGATATCATTTGACTCAGTTGCAAGGCAACAGAAGCCCAAAGTCCAAATTAAGATTTCAGTGTTATTTTTAGGTCGCCCTGTTGGTACCTGTGTTTTAGCAAATGGCAGTCCTGTTGACGCCCTTTGTCACAATCCCCTTGTAATGTAAGTGATCAGTTTGTAACATGACAGGCATTTTTTTCAGCTCTCCAAGAGGATCAGACGACAGAATGTAGCCCCGGGCAGGATCAGGTAGCAAATCCTCAGGGGCAGAGTTTTTCCCCAGAAGTAGGCTCCACGGTGAGATAGATTCTGGACAGTTTTTTCCAGCCGCCCCCCCCCTTTTCTGTTTAAGCTCTTAGACAAATGCTTCAGGACAGCAGAGATGCTGAGAGCCAGCCCCACGTTAATCCCTAGTTCTAACTCTGTGATCCCCATTGACTTGAAAGAGTTTTGTGACTGTAGCAGAGCATCCCACTTTGGAAAACATGCCCTTGGGATTTAAATCAAGGCATTCTATTTAAATTATAAGGCAAAATGCAGACAACCTTATTCCCCTTGAAGTCTTAGAGGGCTCAAAATATCATGATATAAATATAAATGCAAATATAAATATATACATGAACACACAAAACATTTAAACATAGATGTCTAAATGCTTGTGTGTACATGTATATATGTATACGGATTACTGAAACTGAACAGATAACCCGGAAATAATTTGAGGGCAACACTTGGACCGGCCTGTTAGATTGACCTCAGGGGGGAAGACCAGACGGAATCGTACATTATGACGCAGCACATGACATGGTTGTGTGTGCAGCTCACAGGACACCGCTGCGTTTAGTCATCTGCTTTAGCCTTTGAACAGCACGGCAGCCCTTTCTAGAAGCACCTTTATGAGTTTGCCTTCATGGAGCCTACTTTCTATTTTCCTCGCTAAACTGCGTTTTTTATTAAGTGCCTTTTCTAATTTGTTATTAGATAAAGTCATCAAAATCTGCCAGTTAAAACTTATCCAGTATGAGAAAACCAGTGTTACTGGACCGAGTTATTATCATTCCAGCTGTTGGCAAAGAAGTGGTGCTTTACTAACTTCTGTGGTCGTACCATGAGAACAAAGCATGCAGAGTTCTGCTCGGCTTTTACAAATATTAAGAATTATTTGTTGTTCCTGACTACCACTTTTTATGCCACCAAATTAAAAATTACTGTTATGTTCCAATAATATGTATTGTAATGTTTATTTTTAAGCTTAAAAAAACCCAGAAACACGTGTATGTACATATGTGCATTTTTTTGAACAAAGACTGTCAGATTCTAGAAGGTTAAGAATCAGGATGAGTATTTTGTTGTCTTACTAACTTTGCTTTAAATCTTGATCCTGCTGTTTAATAACTATGCATCAGTCATTCGTTTATTCATCCATTCATTCAACAAAGATGATGAATTTATTGGGTATCTACTTTGGAGTCATTTTTGACACCTCTTTTTCGTTTACATTCTAGAACCAATTTGTCAGCAAATCCTCCCACTGTTCCCTTAAAGTTTGTCCAGGATCTGGCCACTTTCTGGCACTGTTACTACTCCTACGCTTATCCATCCCACCATGACCTGCCATAGCACAGCCTGAGCTGCATTTGTGTGCTTGCTCGTGGCCCCTTACAGTCAGTACATAGTCTTCAACGCAGCAGCCGGAAGCATCCGGTTAACACATCAGTCAGCTGGGGTTTCCCTCTGCTCAAAACCCTTCAACTCTCTTAGAATCAAAGCCAAGTCCCTTGCAAGGTCCAGAGTGTCTTCTGGCCTTTCTGATCTCATCCTCTACTACCACCCTCTCCACTTGCTCAGCTGGGGCCACAGTGGCCCTCGGCAGCTCCATTCACACTTAGGCATGCTGCCCCCTCACAATCCCTGCACTTACTTCTCCCAGGAGTCCCCCTCTTCCCGGCTGTCCATGCCCATGGCGTATTCCCATGTCCTTCAAGTCTCTGCTCAAATAATCCTGCTAAGGGAGGCCCCCCTCGTCCACCCTAACATATTTTGTAGCAGAGCATCCATCTGTCCCACCCTCTCCAGCTTCCGGTTTTGCTTCTCTCCACAGCACCTACTAACACAACACATTGCTTATTGTGTTTATTAGTCTACAGTTCTAGTGCCTGCCTGTGGAAGGCGGTAAGTACGTATTTGTTGAATGAAGAAATTTGTTCCAGGCACTGGGTTAGTGATGACCATTGAATGGCAGGTAGAACAGCCACAGCAAGACTGCTGGGGAGTCTAGAGGAGGAAGAGACAAAAAATAGGTAAACCTAGAATGTGAAATTGATGTAGAGATGGCTCCAGAGACTCACGGGAATTTCTACTTGATTAAAGCATTTGAGAAGCCCTTCTGAGTCCTCTCTAAGCTGAGATATGAAGGATGAACAGCAGAGACAAGAGCATGTGTCAACTGTCGAATGTTGTGGGACAATCAGGAGGACGAGAGCACAGTGAGAGTAAGGATCAGTTCACATGAGAGTGAGCATTTGGAATTTATTTCAAAGGGAGTCATTAGGGGGCTTAAGGCAGTTTAAGATTTGGAAAGATCATTCTGGATGCTGCCAAGAGAGAAATTGGTGAGAGGAATAGAAGAAGCAGGGAGAGAACTTACTAAGACTATGAGAGTAGACAGAGCAAGGACGCTGACTACAGTCATAATGGAGAGAGGGGGCCTAGAAATACGTTTTGGAGATAGAATTAACACAACTTCCTGCTGGATGGGTATGGGTCAGAGGTGGGAAAGGTACTTAACCTCTGGTCATCATGATGATGGACAATGCCCTTCCATAGGCAACCTGCTAGGCACCAGGCTAAGCACATCACATGCATTGTCTTATGGGCTCCTCGAATAAGGCGGGTATGACTATGTCCATTGTAGAAGTTATGGAACTGTGGCTCAGAGAAGTTACCTAATATCCCCATGACTGCTCAGTTTTGAAGTGGGAGAGTCATGATTTGGACCTAGGTCTGTCTGAATCCAAATCCTAGTTTTGTATCAACTACTCTTTATTACCTTTACAATTAAATGATCAAACATCGAGAAGTGACCTAGAACAATTTCTGGTACAAAATAAATCCCGAATAAATAATAAATATTAGAGGAAGTAGAAAACCTCATCTATGAATCTATTCACAAAATGAAGGATTATTTTATTAATGGATCTGGTGACAAGTTTTTCAAAATTGGACATTTGTCTTTTAGATCAACGTTTATAGGTAGGTCAGTAGACTTGATGCAGTCATGTTCTGTTGATTATAATCATTGTGATAGTGAGCTTCTATTTGCCTAGAAGAGTTCAGGGTTGTGTTCTTCATTTATTCCTTCATTTTTCTTCATTCATTCAACAAAACGTGTTGCCATACTAGCTGTTATAAGGGGAAGTAAAAGTAAATAGCAGATAACTCCACCTCTCCGGGAAGTTAGAGTTGAACCAGCACGTAGAATATGTCCACAATAGTCTAATTAAAAACAGTGTGGGGGAGTTCCCTGATGGTGTAGTGGCTTAAGGCTTCGGTGCTGGCAGCGCTGCGGCCTGGGTTTGATTCCCAGCCAGGGAGCTACCCACATACCAAAAAGCAAAATAATAATAATAATAATAATAAAATAAAAACAGTGTGAACTCACTGCACTAAGAGAGTTTGTTGGTAGGGAAGAAAACGATTGAGTAGAGCTTGCAAGTATGTGGAAGATTTTTTAAAACTTTTAGTTGAGATATAATAGAGATTGAAAAGCACACATGACACTAAGTTCACAGCTCAATTTTGACAAATGGACCACATTTGTGTAATAGGAGCTCAATCAAGGAACAGAACGTGACCAGAAGCCTCCCTCCTGCCCCTTTAAGGTACCAACCACCTCTTCCCAAATGAAATCACTGTCCTGACGTCTAACAGCATCAATTGTCCATTATGTAAATGGAATCATTCAGTATGTAAGGTTTTGAGTCTGACTTCTTCATCTCAGCATTTTGTTTGTGTAGTTTATCCATGTGTTGCACATAACTCACGTAACTGTAGATTGTTCACTCTCATTGCTGTATTCTGTTGTGTGAGTATACTATAATTTGTTTCTCCTTTCTATTGTTGAAAAGTGTTTAGATAGTTTTCCGTTTTGAGCTGTTATAAGAAGTGCTATTCTAGCACATATAATTTCATGAACATATATATATTAGGTATATTCCATTCCCAGGTATGTATCCAACAGGAATGCATACATGTATTCTGCCTCTATGATGTAAGAGAAGTTTAGATAAGGACATTTAGAAAGAGTTACTCATTACTAATTACCTACATGATGACCACACACCATTTAATTATTTCATGAGATCATTAACATTATCCCAATGCTATGAACTCATGTCTTCTAATTGAGGAGGTTATTGATTACCAATTCACAAATATTCATTGAATGATTCTTGTGTATCAAGACACTGTGATGTCACAGAAAGAGAGTAGAGGACACAATTCTTCCCTTTAAAAATTCTGGAGTCCTATTGAGGAAATAAAACTAACCAACTTAAAGCATTGAGATGCATGAGGTGCAGTCTATGGTGTAGAGTATCAAACTAAATGAATTATCTGCTTTGTTTATCTAACATCCTTTAGGAAGATAGTGCAAATTTAAGATTATGCAGTAGTTTTGCCAAGAATATATCTCAGAATACTTGTATAGTTATACGTAAAGAGTACCTTGGTTGCATTTTAAGTTTTAAACACAATGGCTAAGTTACTAAGACTAACATTTAATCAGTATTAATATTAACTAATACTTTTGAATACATTCCTGTGCAGCTTTTCTGCATACAGCTGTATGAGAATTATGTGCATACACAGACTGGTACAGTGAGTAGAGGATGGTGTTTGGAGCCAGACCCCTTGGTTCTGCCACTTTCTAGCTGGTTGTTTCTGAGCAAAGTCTTATGGTTCATTTGTCCCGTCTGTCAAACGGGGGCCATTATATTCTTACCTCATATGTTGTTGGATGCAAAGAGCTACAACAGCACCCAGCACATAGTAAAATTGCATTATTATTTGATAGATTATTTTTAAATAAAAATTGGTGGTGGGGGAATTGAGTATAAGGCATTTATATGAAATAATTTCTCAACAATTGGTGAAGGAAAGGCTCATGTCTATGGCAGTGTCCTCTAGTCATCCAAGCATTTGGGGTGTTGATGGAGGGTACATATTACGTCAATGCAACCGATTCTTCTGAAATTATGGACTTCTGCTTGCAATTTCAGCACCCTGGGTTAGGAAACACGGCAACATCTTCAGGTTGCACAACTTCTGAGTGCAAGTTGAGGCTGCTGCTGACCTCTCAGGGCCGTGAATTCCTTTGCCGTGTAAACTCCATTTCTTTGCTAAAGAAACATGGAAGGCTTTGCTCTAGCCCTCAACCCTACCTTGGAATCTCTTAGTGGCTTTGATGGAAGGAATACACTACACACCCAGAAGATAAACAGACACAAGACATCTTTAGTCCTCATGTTTACATGTTTGCCAACATAAGCCCGTGAGATGACTTCAGAAATGAAAACATTAAGTCAAAAGGTTAAACTTGCTAACGCCACTGATTGAAGGACATATAGGCAGTACTCAACCATCTCCAAGGAATGTATAGATTTGTCCTGGGATCTGCCATATGTGAGTAGCTCTTATAATCCCTAGATCACATTTTAAAAAATCATGATTCTTACCTATAGCAATGAACTTGGTGGCTTACTAATCCTACATAAAAATGAAAACAAAACAAAACACAAAAAACCAAACAAAATCATTATTTGTCTCTTTGTACTTTAGACTTCTGGTTGGTTTGCTCTGCTTGGCTGGCAAATCTCATCTAATTACAATATATTTTTCATTTGTGTTTTAAAATAGCAACCCTAACCCACTGTTATTATAACATATGTGGTAAGTTGTTGTTCCTAGGGTGGTGATAAATTCGTGGCGATCCATTCACATCCTCATGGGTTGGAATTAATCTTTCTCCTCTGATTTCCCACTACACTTTGTGCTTCTATTATTGTGCTTAGCATAATTTGCTTTGTGGTGTAGCTATTTGAGAATGCATCTGTCTCCCCCACTAGATGGTGAAGATAAAAACAATCTTGGATTTCTGTTTGTTTCATTTTGTTTTGCAGTCCTTAAGTCACACAACACACTGGTCTGTACATAGTAGGGACTCAATAAATATTAAGAGTAGAGTTGAATCCATCCATTGCAGTTATAGCACATTTGGCTGCAGACCACCTAGAGCAATGAGGCCCGTCTGTCAATCAAAGCTGTGATCTCTGCTTCATTAACACCACGGCTAAGCATTGAGGTAATAAGTCAGTGACAAAGAGCTTCGTGCCCCACATACCATAAGTTAGATGGTCAATTATATAATTCTTTAAGTAGCAAAAATGCTTTGGAAAGCAAGCAGCTATGTAGCGGCAATAATGATTCATAATTTTATGCAGGCCGCATGTGAAAATTGAGCCCAGCTACCTACTTCCTGGGTTTTTATGCAGAAAGCCTGCTCCAGTACTAATTATTTCTTTCAAAAGCTAGAGTCACTGTTTCACAAAGCAGTTTGCAGTTCATTTTGGCCACCAATACTGGTACAAGATCCAGCCTAAGATTGTGGCACATGGCTTTGGATTCCATTATTGGCCAGTGTCATTTTCTGGAGGAAATACATCGTTCTTTTCATTCAAAGACTATGCCTTTTCCAGCTGGATTTCCTACCATTCGCAGGATGGAAGTTTGGCTTGTTAATGGCGATGATTACTTGAAATACACTAACTCTAATTTTTCTACTGATAACTTCTTTTTGGAGCTGGTTGACATAAAAAAAAAAAAGAGAGAGAGAGAAGAAGGTATCATCCTCCATCATGACCCATCTGGTGCTGCTGGGTATTTGGCACTGAGGCAGCACATACACAGGGTGGACCCAGAAGGAATGGAATATCCACAATATTAATAACAATACTCTGTTCTTCAAACCAGAAATACTTCCAGGTTAGCATCTCTCTTACTAACAACCCATGTTGGGAGGAGGCTGAGAGAGCATCGGTGGAGAAAATGAAATAGAAATAAATGAGTATCTTATGTATTTGGAATTAAAGACCAGACAGGACACCTAAAGATGACACGTACTTAGTAGCTGCGACATTGAATGTCTAGCGTGGTAAATGAATAGACACGGTGCATGCCCATAAGGGGCTCCTGGTCTTTAGGGGTACGTAGACCCCTGTAGACATAGTCCTAAAAGAGTGGGAGAAGAGTCATCTCACCAGGCTGCATGGAAGTCCGTCCCCTTTAGGTCTGAAATGACCCTAGGCATTTTTAGTGGTGATGGCAATAAAACGTAATAGCCCATTGACAATTTTGTTGAGGTATAAAAAAAATGATCATTTTTCTACAATAAGAAAAGACAGGTTGAAAAGGAAATTCTAAACTGTAACTCTTAAGGCCTTTGAGTGCTTGGTTTTCAAATGTTCCCCCTGGAAACTGGAGGACGTGTTCTTATTTTCCATGGGAATTCTAGTCCTAACTAACTGAAAAGTGAAAACTGGATCGATGAATTGGTATGTATGACCTTTAATTCCGAATCTCTGGGCAGTGTGAAATGGTGACTTTTGTGAGCCCCTAGATACTTAGCTTTTGTGGGCCTCGTCCTCCATAAATAATAATAATAATAAAAATGATATTTGATGATTGTGTTGGTATGAAGAAAATACAGTGGACTCTCAGTTAACCGGCACCCCCGGGCATTGGGAGATGCCGGATAAATGTAAGTGGACTGGCTCTCCGTTAACGGGGACGCAAGCCACCGGCACTCTCGGAAACCCCTGCCGGCTGCTTGAGAGTGCCGGTTGCTTCAGTTCCGGTTAACGGAGAGTCTCCTGTGTGGTCTAAGGTGCCTCATGGGTAGTCCGCCTGTTGCTAGAGATAGGGCCTGGCCAATCGCATTGTTTGAAACTCCACGTGCTTGCGAATCACTCTGCTTTAGGAGTTACCCACCAACCTACGAGGACCTTCGGAGTAATTTCTGGAAGGGTCTGCCTCTGCTACTTCCTCCAACTTCCAGTTTTCACAAGCCGCCCGTCCGCCACGTGAACACCACCTGGTTCAGGGACACGGCAGAATGGGTACACTACTACGACTGCCAGCTTCAGCAAACAAACACGCAGGCCGCCCGGTTGCATTTGAATTTCAGACAGATTAACGTGTGGGACAACTGATCCTAAAACGTATTCAGTGTCTATCTGAAATTCAAATTTAACCAGGCATCCTGTATTTTACCTGGCAGCTTTATCTGCTTCCTTTATTCTTGGAAGCCAAGTTGCTTTTCCCTCATAAAGTACGCTTTCTGATTAATATGCCAGGCACTAATAAAGTACCGGTACGAGAAGGCTCTGTGGGCTGGGACGAGAGGACTTGCATGGTCCAAGCTGCGTGTTTTCTTTAAAGCAGTTCTCTGGAGTCCTTCCAGAGGCATGTCGTCACTCTACAAGAGCAGGACACGGACGGAGCTCGTCCCAAACGGAC
Source organism: Lyroderma lyra (assembly GCA_004026885.1). Taxonomy (NCBI): domain Eukaryota; kingdom Metazoa; phylum Chordata; class Mammalia; order Chiroptera; family Megadermatidae; genus Lyroderma; species Lyroderma lyra. The sequence goes on from PVJL010002298.1 coordinate 120,155, forward strand.
TGGACCACCAAGTGGTTTCCTTTCTTGTGGGAGTTTCTCGCAGGACGCGATTTCTGGTGGACACACCTAGTTCCCCACCGGGGGCCACCGTGTCTTTATTTATGATGAGTGTGATGGAGAGTTTGAACCTGCTTCTCCTTTTCTCTGTTGCTCTTACTGGTTCCCGTGGTGGGGGATGCACAGCATGGTGAGACCCACCTCTCTCTTTGGTTTCAAGTGTTCTTCCAGCCTCCCTTTGTGGCTGGGGTAGGTTTAGTCAGAGCTGCCATTTGGGGGTCTGTAGAATCGTGGGATTTACCTTACTGTGGAGCAAAGGGCACCTAACGTGGGTGTACAGGGCCAGCTACGTAGTTGGGGGGAGGGGCAGAACAAAATGGAGATGTGAGTTCCCTTGTTCGGAAATCATTAAGAACTGCAAGACGGTGACAGAAGATCTAGTAAACCAAGATCTAGTAAATCCTTCTGAATTCAGGGTCCTGTCCTAGCGCACTGGTGTCACACCCGTGACATCGGCACGCCAGTGACATTGGCATGCCCGTGCCGTCGGCATGCCTGTGATGTCAGCCCTGCTGGAGTGCCATCCTCAGTGCCAAGATGCTGGGGGTCTTTACCCAGAAAAACCGGAAGGAAATTCAAAGGCAAATAACCAGGATTGTCTGCAGATACCAAGAGGCCACAGGGGGAAGCAGGTCCCTAGATCGGGCCCCAGATGACACAACATTTTCGTATGTTGCTTATTGTGGATTTTGGCATCAATTATAAATTTCAAAAATGTTGTATTAAAATATTGCTTGTCTTAGTCTTCTCGGGCTGCTTTAACAAAATACCCTCGAGTGCGTGGCTCAGACAACAGAAATCTGCTTCTGGCAGCTCTGGAGGCTCAAGTTTAAGACCAAGGAACCAGTGAATTTAGTCTGTGGTGAGGGAGGGCTGTCTTCCCAGCCTGCAGACAACCACCTTCTCACTGTGTCCTCACATGGCCTTCCTCTGACCTCACAGGGGAGACTGGGGAGTAGGGAGGAAAGGAGGGAGGGAGGGAGGGAGGGGGAGAGAGAGAGAGAGAGAGAGAGAGAGGGAGGGAGATTTCTCTTCTTATAACAAGGCTACTAATCCCACCACGAAGGCTACACCTTCATGACCTAATCTAACACTAATTACCTCCAAAATATTTTTCAAATAATATTTTACCTCCCATCTCTAAATACACACATTGGGGTTAGAGCTTCAACATATACATTTTAGGGGACTCGAACATTCAGTTCCTAATAGATGCTCCCCCTAAATTTTGTGCTGGAGTGAATGCCTCACTTACCCACCTTAGTCCTGGCCTAGAGAAAGATGAAGAAACCATTCTCTGTCACTTCGCTTTAAAAGAGGAATATTTTCATTCTTTATTTCTGTTTTATAACTCACACACACAGAGATACAGGCACAAACACATAGACGCACATACCTCCAGTGCATAAATATGACTTCCTGCAAACAGCCGGCACAAAACCTAGAATTATTCTTTAAGAAAACTTCCAATGGAAATGAAAAATGTAAGATTAGTTTATTCTGTAACTCTATTCTGTCATTAGAGTTACATTTATGTCATATGAATATGTGTGTCAAAAAAGACAAATTTCTAAAAAAAAAAGTTGTGGCCAAACATTTTGTCTGATAATTCATCTGCTATATGTGTTTTCCTTTCTCTATATCAAAATAGTTAACTGAATAATCATAACTTTTGAATGATGCCAAAGAGGCTGTTGTGATTTAAGAAATCACAGCTTTGGTTATTTTCTTAAATTTCTAGACGACCGTAGGTTTATTGTTTTGAATTTTTGCTATTTTGTAGTACCCATCTGTTTTTGAGTGCCAAAAGTCATTTCTTCATATTTTGGCAAAAATGTGCTCCCCTTTGTTGGTGGATAAGCCCTCAGGCCTCCCATGGGGCTCACTCCACCCCCAGAGAGGCGAGACCCAGGGCCCAGCCCTGGCCAGGCAGCAAATTCTATTCCCTGGATGGCGTGATTCCTTGAGGACAGCATGTGACCCATGTGAGCCCAGTGAAAATCAGCCCCAGCTTTTGATGATATTATTAGAAAAAGTCACTTCCTGTCCACCGAGGCCGAGGCTGCTGAGCCAGAGGAATGCCAGCCTGGAGCTGCTGTTGCCGTCTAGGATACACAGAGGGAGAGAAGTCAAGACATTACATGGGGCAGATTCCTGCTGGCATTTTTGAGCACCTGGATCAAGCCATGTCTGAAGCAATAACTACCCCCAGACTTTCGTAGTTACGGGAACAATACGAGGGCTGTCCGGAAAGTATAGTGCTTTAAGTTTCTGTCACTTACCACGGAGACTACTGACAAACCTTATGCACAGAAGTTTCAGAACTGGAGAGGAGTGACAGTTGGATTGCAAAAGCAGCCTCTCAGTAATACCAGAGTCAGCCTGGAGATCACTGAACTTCCCCTGGACTATGTCAGAAGTCTTTGCATCAGTACTTGGACTACCCAATCGCCGTGAGGAACTGTAACTGCCTGATCATCTCTGTCTCCTCTCCCGGACTTGGAAGCCCCTTGGGAGGGTGTTTACTTGGAGAAAGGGCATTTATGTGGCACGTGCTAAGTGCTAGGCTCCATTGGGTGCTTTGTTCCACTATCTGTCACAAAAATTTGTAAAGCGCCTGTGGCTTTTAAAAATCCCTATCCATGTGTCTGGCTTGTAGCTCTGTCAGTGTATGTCAGTGGACAACTATGCAACAACCATGTTCTCTGAATTGACTTCCCTTTAGAACATATATTAAAACTCAGTAGCAACTGAATCAATTCTTTAAAACAGCGTGGATAAACTTTTCTCTACAAGCCTAGATAGTAAATATTTAAAGATCATAAAGTTTCTCTGGCTAGTATAATGTGGAAGTAGACATAGACAAATGAGTTGGCTATGTTCTATTAAAACTTTATTTATGGACACTGAAATTTGAATTTCATACAGTTTTCACATGTCACAGAATATTAGTTCTTCTTTTGGTTTTCAACCATTTAGAAAAAAACCATTCTTAGCTCTTGGCCTGTACAAAAACAGATGGTGGACTGAATTTTGCCTATAGGCAGTAATTTGCATACCCTAGTTTAGAACTTAGACCAGCACTTTCCAATAGAAATATAATGTAGGCCACATATGTCATTTAAAATTTTCCAGTATCCATAGTAAAAAAAAAAAAAAAAGGCAAAAAGAAATAAGTAAAATTAACTTTAGTAATATATTTGACTTCCCCCAATATATTCAGAACATTACCATTTCAACTTGTATGTAATATAAGAAGTCATTACTGATGCGTTTTAAGGTCTTTATTTTTGTGCAAAGTCTTTGAAATCTGGTGTGTATTTTACATTACAGAACCTCACCATTTGCATGCTGAAGTTTCATCGGGAATACTTGATTTGTATTTAGATTTCACAAAATTTGCAATAGGAAAAGATTCACATACACAAATTGTTTGGGAAAAAAAACGTGTAAAAGCTTTCCAGCAGTTGAATTAACTTAACAGTTTCTAAATCTGATTAAAATATAATAAAAAAAACTGAGTTTCTCAGTTATTCCAGCCACATTTTAAGTTCTCAGTAGCTACTATATGGGACAGCACAGAGTAGAACAACAAAAGATTTAAGAATTTTAATTTAATCAATTAGTTAATTTTGCCTAGAGGAGTATGTTCACCCGCATGGCTTGGAATTGCTCATCAATGGTAATTATAAAAAGGAGACGACGATGTCAGTGTTTTAAATGGTTTTGAATTCTCTGGAAGTCTCTAGAATTCATTCTTTCGGCAATGCACCCGTGATGGCCTGCACCTGGAGCCACCCAGCCCACTTCCCTGCCTTGTTTCACCGGGGGAAGCCCCCTCGTCTGGAGTGTAGTGACCAGGGAGAGCCCGCTGAAGAGGTGTCTCCTTGCAGGTCCAGATGGACCTTGTCACCCACAGTGAGGACCTCAACCTTCCCGGGTGTGATGGGCAGTCTCATTGGAGGGCTTTGAGCTGCTGATGGAGATCAGGCTTTAGGGGAACAAAAGTAAAGTGGGGACTCATCTTGGGGTGATTGCCGGAGTTGAGGTATAAGGTCATGGCAAGTGTGGGGCCCTGACTGCGGGGCGGCACCTGGGGTTGTAGATGGAAGGAAGCATGCACCCCCACCCCACCCCGGGTCCTGCAGGTGCCGCCCTCGCGTCCTGGGGCTCCGCGCCTCCTTGCATGTTGGCTCGAGTGGCTTGGGTAAGAGGGGTTCTGGGTAGGAAGTGAGAGAAGTCACCAGAATGGCAATTTATTTTGAAAGAAGAGCCTACAGCATCTTCTGACGGGATGGGGGTGGAATGTGAGAGGTCCCGTCTGACACCACGGTTTGTATGTTCACTCTAAATCCAGCCAGCGCCTGGTACAGCCGGCACTCCTCTTCCTGCTCTACTGCCAAGTTTACCGGAGCGGAGTTGTCTTGAAAATGGATTTCAGCTAAACACATTTTGCAACTGCAGAGATTCAGTTGTGACGTCCCAATGGCCTTCGTTGTAACAAAGGTCATGTTGTGTGTAAAGCTGGACACCACCACGGGCCGGCACAGGGCTGGCTTTGTCCTTAGTGCAAGGAGTCTAAGCAGGCACCCAGGTTTTGCATCGCTGCATCAACCTGTCCTCGCCCTTCCTGAGGGCAAAGGCTGCTCTGTCCCTTCGCCCTGTCGGGCAGGGCATGGGGGGCGCTCCCTGGGCTCTCCAACCTCCAGGTCTGTAATGGGAACCCAGGCTTGTTCTTACCCTCCATCCCTCACCATCTCCACCCTCTTAAATTCCATTTTACAACACACAAAGCAAGATAGCCTCTGTTAAAAAGTTTAATGCTCTTAATTAGTTGAATCCATTGGCTAATTAGAATACCAATTAGAACTGGCAGGGCTATCATTAATTTGAAAGTGCTGTGGTCTAGTGTTAATCGCTATTAAACCTTATAGTTTGTGAAAGATAGAGAGAGGATGAGTTCACAACATACTATTTGAAATGTTAAAGGTCCGTGGTCAGAAGGATCCCCCCTATCAGCAAGTTTCCATGGAGGCAGAACCCCCGAGAAGCACAATTGCTCAGGACCCTGGGCCGTAAGTGCCTCCCTTCTCAAAAAATGGGAAAAGCCTGCAATGTGTTTTACTAAAATAGCCCAAATGTTTAATTCACCTAATGGACTAATGATCTGGGATGATTCTTTAAAAAAAAAAATTAGTGTTTAAAACTTTCTGCTGTCCTCAGAGGTGTGTGTCCCTTTTGAGTTGTAACTTTCTAAATTAAAGGAGCAACGCTCACCATTAAGCCTCCTTTGTTTCTGGTCACTGTTTGAACAGGAGATTAAAAACACAAAAACGAACAAAACAACAGTCTTTGTGCGATAGAATCACCGTGTTTGGATGGTACTGGTGCGTGAGTCCCGTAGCTCCACATGTCATTTGGAGATGACTAAATGGATAAGCAAGTCCTCATTTATATTTTCAGTCTAGTATAAAAATCACTTTTCGTTTTTCTCCACAAGCAAATATAGAAAGAACAATTATAGCTGTGCTTACCGTGTATTTTCTGCGATACGATGTTATTTTCTGTCTATTCCAGTGATATAGACAGAAGGTATTGCCGTCTATTATCGTTGCTGGTATCCTCTCAATATATCTGTGATTCATTTCCAGAAAATGAACCATGTCATCTACAGAAAACAAATATAAAGATATGGTTCATCGTGTGTATTATGGCACTGTTAGGAAACAAGGAATCTTTTTAGATGGTGCATTGCTTTACAAAGGATATAAAAATGTTCAATTCAATTGCTACCTCAAATCTTGTTGGAGGTAAGTGGAAAATAAAATTAAAACATACAGACCGACCGATAACTAAGTGACAGAATGACTGCTGGTATAGTAGCTGTGTACAAGAATGTGTAGGAAGAAGGAGAGGTTTATAACCCACAGTTTGCTACAAGTGTTTCTTAGGCTGTGTGGTGACATCTATAGGGATATTATGAAGTAACCTCTAAGTTAAGCTCCAGGTGGTCTTATTAAATGTCAATTCTCCTTGGTCAAGTGCCACCCACCTTATAGCCCTTGTTCTAGATGCACTCGAATACACTGTTGTAAAAGACCTGACTGGGCTCTACTGAGGCTGAGTGACAGCAAAACAGACAAACAAAATGGTATTTGATAACTCATCAAAACAGGTGTGTTTTATTGTGGATTCGAGCACCACCTGAAGCCTTTTGCCTTGCCACTGAAATTTTACATTTGTTTTTAATCCTACTCACAAGCTCCAATTCTTTCAGTATTACTAGTTAAATGTCATCTCTAGGTTAAGGTTAAAAATAATGTTCAGGCTACTTGTTTAAGTTTTATTTTTAATCTCTGTCCGAAGGGTAAGTAATTGTGTTTTGTCACATGCTAAAGAATTCAGTGCCAGGAATTGCTCTTTAAGCATCAAGAGACGGAAAAACCAAGACAAATGAAGTACAGACCCCAAGTTTAACTGTGAACTATATGAATCCAGTGGTCTTTTTTCTTTTCTTTTTTCTTTTCCTTTCTTTTCCTTGACTGCATTTTAAGTTCCTCATTTTCTTACATCTCTTTGCTCCCTTGTAGGCCCATCCCTAGGTGGAGTTATTCTGTAGTCAAACCATAAAGGACTTCATTAGTTGATCTATGCAGTGATTTAACAAACATTTATTGTCATCTGCTAGGTGTCTGGTCGTGTGCTAGTTTCCAGGATACAACGAGGCACATACAAGACAGCTGTGTCAACGAAGTTCTCAGTGTAAGAAGTGAGGTGAAGGTATAGAGAAATGGTGGTAATCCTGCCTGGCAAGCTTTCTCCAGAGGACCAGAGACGGAGAAAGGCTTGCTCTGTGGGCACAGCTGGGGAGGTGAGCAAGGCTCAAAGGACAGGTAGGACCTCTATAGCATGCTTATGCCCTGGGGTGTGCAGTGGAGTGGCCCTGTCTGAGAAGAATATTGGAGACATCTTTAGCCTGTTGTCGCCGAATTGGTTTAGTATAAGAAAGGTTTGGTGGTGCTGGGAGGCAACTGATATTATTTGAACCCGGAAAATACAATGCAAAAGCAGAGTGGGACAAATCAAGGTACAATTCTGATACAAGATGCAGGTATATTTTCTTTCTAGAATCTCTCCAGTTCCTGAGGACAGGACCCACCACATTAACTGCATGGATCAGGAAGTTCTTTCAAAAATTAACAAACTTCAATAGTAATTTTTCATCTGCAAAGAATCTATAGGATAGAGCCAATATGACATATTTTTAGAAATTTCTTTTGGCATCTAGAAAAGCTATTTGAACATCAGGGTAAGTATATACAATTTATTTTGTTTTTAGAAAGAATGTCAAGAAAACAAATGTAACAATTTTATTCCCCTTTGGGTTTGACTTGGGATAAAAGCACCTCTTATTACTAAGGAAGTATCCACTCCAGGTCAGGCTGTCTCCTACAGCGATGTGAATCCTTACCCTGAAAACAGATGTAGTGGAGTCAAATCAAGATACTATTTCTCACTCATCCTGTTTGCCCAACATCCCTGGAAAATTGTGAGCATGTCTCTCCTTTTACCCTGGTGCTTACTGTCTGTTATCTGATGTCCGTGTGTCTGTGCATCTGCCTGTATGTTTATCGCGATTTGCCCTGTGTCATTCTGCAGAAATGGATTCACTCAGTCAACTAGCTCTGAGAGCCTGGAGCTCAGCTCTCAGCTGGAGGAACAAAGGGACAGCAATCAGGAGATGCCCCTGAAGGGAAGGTGGCCTCCCCTGCGATCCCCTGAGGGTCCTCATCAGCACTGGAGAGCTGTTTTGACAGAACCACTGAATTGGGTGCAGAAGTCCAATTCCTGGGACATCAAAGCAGGACAGAATTTCTGCTTTGCCCACAAATAACAGAGCCCTCCTGTCTTTGAGAAATAGGAGGAGCCCGGTCTGGGGTGGGGGCTCAGTGGCTCCCAGGGTTGGTGGGAATAAGTGGCTGTAGGCAAAAGGGCAAGGAACATTGAGTAGATAGGGAAGCGAGTCATTTATTATTTTTTTAAATTGCGAACCCTGGTGCCTGGCCCCAGATAGTTGAGCATATTCTCTGTCCTTCTAACAAAAGAAACACACATGCTTATTCCACCCTTTTCCGCCTCATCTGGCAGCCGCTTTCTGGTCCAGCAGACACTAACATCTAATGAGTCAAACTTCTCATTTTCAGACTAATCAGTCGGCTGCACTAATTGCAAATGCAAATATGCAAATTTATATTAATTAATTACTTTGCTAATTAGTTCTGCGGTCTTTTTTGGGTAATAAATCATTGTGCAGTGGAAGGGAAACAAGTCCTGTCCCATTTCACTCCGCATAAAAATTTAATGTACTCATGGAAGAAAATATATGGAAAAAAAAAGACACCCCGAGTTGATAGTTGTGCTTCCACTGACGAGTCCCCTCCAGAAAGGTGCAATTCTGGAGGGCTTGCGCATCCTCAGCAAATGCCACTACTAAGGTGCCTGTTAGCAATTTAATGATCACATTACAAGCTTCAGAAAAAGCCCGTGTGCTGTGCCGCTGGCTGTGACACGGTGCTCGGCAGGTCACCCACTTTGCAGCAAAACACTTCCGGACAGAACGAGACCAGGGAGAGAGGGAACGGCGTTTCCCTGCTGGAACGCGGTAGCTGGCAACCCAGCATTTTCGGGGGTTTTGCTGTCCCGGTCCAAGTTACCTCCTGGCTTTCCACGCCCTAGAATGAAAAGTTTTAGCACGCAGGGTGGGAGAGGCATTGCAGAGCAGCGTGTGGGGGCGGGGCGGAGATGGGGGCGGGGCGGAGGTGGGGGCGGGGCGGAGGAGCTGCTCCGAGAGGGACCCGTGCTCCACGCTGCGGACGAGCGGGTGCCCGCTCGGGCTCATTTCCCGCACACGTCCTTCTGGGAGACTTCCTGGTGTCCAGCTTGCCCGCTGTGGCGGAGAGGGTGACACACACGGCAGGGTCTCTCCCAGTTAGACGGCGAATTCTTTGCGGTAATGTCTGACTCACCTGTGTGTTCCCAGTTCTCGACCCAGATGGAACCAACATTCAATAAGCATTTGCTGCATGAACGAATGGGTGGGTGGGTGGCAGGCTACCGCCTTCAAGGACCTCAAGCTAGTTCAGGTGACCGTTACTGTTACTCACGCACAGGCCTGCCTTGATTGTTGGGTAGGTGCCAGGCGGTACTCAGTGATCAGGAGGTGCGGGGGGCTCCACGCACGGTGGTTAACATCTACCTCGTCACGTGTTAAATAGCCCTTCAGTTCCTCCTTCTTTTCACCAAGAAATTTCTACTTTAATTCGCACGCTCCTTCCTCCCAATGGTGCCTCCTCGTGTGGAATTGGATGCTTAAGGAACAAACGGGAAACCGCAGGCCATTACAGCTGGGCGACCTGCCCTCCCGCCCTGGCTCACCTGCGTCCTGGTTTTGGAATCTGGGGCAAACCATTTACCCTCATGGGGTCGGTCTCTTCGCTGTGAGAACAGGAGTGACTGGTTCGTCAGGAGCAGCGTGACGGATGGCAGGGCTCTGCGGTCACAGTCACGGTCACGGAGGAGCTCAGCACCCCATCCTCGCCAGCCCCCCCCACCCCAGCTGCTCTCTATGTGACTTTAGGTCCTTATGTTTTGTTATTTATAAAAACTCTTCACTTTTGAATTTTTGAAAGCTTGGAAAGGAGGATGTATGGACATGGTACAAAATTCAAAAATATACAAAATATACCCAGTAAAAAGCCAGTCTCCTGTGACCCCTGGGCTCACTGTCCCCTCTGTGGTGGGAACAACTAATTTGGGTACATCTTTCCAGAGATGGGGACTCAGTGTGTGTGTGTGTGTGTGTGTGTGTGTGTGTACTTCCCCACACACAAATGCTAGCATACTATAATATCCTTCTGAATCTTACCCTCATTAACCTATTGGTCCACACGATCGCTGCCTCATACTTTTTAAGCTTGCGTGTTTTCTGTTGTATGACAGTATGATCGTTTACTTGTATTGGCCACGAGTTGATGGATATCTCAGTTGTTTTCAATTTACAGCGACTACAAATAGGCTGCAATTTGTATACTTGTACACACAGCATCTTGCCCATGTGGAGGCAGCTCTGTAGGAAGGTACGTAGACATAGAATTGCTGGATCAAAGGATACATACTTTTACTTTTAAAACACACTAAACTCCCCTGCACAACACCCCAGTTCACACTGCTACCACCACTGCTCCTCCCCCAGATCCTCACTCAGGCAAGTTCTCAAAATCTCAAGTCCTCAGTTTTATCGTCTACAATGTAGGGACAACGATGCCATTTGTTATTACTCTCGGCATCAACACCATCATTTTCACTTCTGCCACCTCACGGAGGCTAAAGGGGCCCACTGTTGGGAAAGCACGGCGTAGGGGGCTCTAGCGGTGTCCGTGAGCAGGAAGCACCCACTTGGCTCTTCCTACACTGTTTCTGCGGGAGCTTTTGTGCTACGGTGACCTCTCACACAAAGCAGTCCCCTAGTTGCAGTTCATAGGAATGTTTTGCAAGTGCTTTTGTAATGCATTTAACAAAAATATGTGTAATGCATTTAACAAAAATAAAACCAATATTAACTCCATTCCCCCACATTTATGATCTGCCCAAAGGAACCCGGGTGATGGGAAATGAGAATACAAACCAAGGAGATAATGAGTGACTGTGTGTGTGTGTGTGTGTGTGTGTGTGTGTGGCGGGGCTATAAGTGGAGAGAGGGACCAGGGATGGGGAAAGGACCAGGAAGGAGCTGGGGTAGATAATCAGTGGGATGCAGGGTACAGAAGGGAAAGAGGTAAGCAGGGTCCAGGACCCGGAGGGCTGCCAGTGGAAGAGGTGGCCGACGGGTGATCCAAGCAAAGGGTTAGCCTCCCGAGTGCACAAGCCCCTGGCTGCCTCCCTGGGCCACACTGCTGATTCCAGGGCTCCCACGTCACCACTGGCCTCTTCTCTCCTCCCTGAGTTCATTCCCCACCCTGCAAAGTTTCAACTGTCACTCAGAAGTGACTGACAGGTGGGGTGCCTTCCTGTCATGTTTCAAGTCACCTGCAGAGCACTGAAAAGCCATTCTTAAGTGACCTGTGTTCGTGTCCACGAGAACTTACCCAACACCAATCTCATCCTCTCTCTGCAACACCTTTTTCCTTCTCATTGTAGTTCACAGATGTTAATGAGCTATAAAGAACTTGTTTCTTTGTGTGCACCGTGTTAGCAAGGACAGCGTGGCCCTGTAGTATGTTTCCAACAGATGTTGATCGGCAGCTGGACCCCGAAGTGTGTCCCACGCTGGGGACAGCCCCCATCTTCTCCGGGGCTGCACACTTCTCTTGTTTTCTATTTTGATATGAACACAATTGGGAGATTGTTTTCTCAAAAGTAAAACACAATAAACTTCTGAGGATTCCATGGCCTAAGCTGGGTGATTAATGATGCTTGAGCAGAACCCTCTGAACTCTGGTCTCAGAACAGCCTTGGGAAAGTCCTGTGAGGCACTCCTGTGGTCACATGTGTAGGAGAACCACGACCCTTCCACCCTGGGGCCCAGAGGGGCGAGCCGGGCCAGTCACTTATCTAATGTGAGCGCGTGAAAGCACTGGATCTTAGATCACAATTAGGTCGATAAAAGTAAATACAAAACGGTGTGGCTCAAAGTCTGGAGGACTGAACTTCCAAAATTTCATCTAAAAAAAATAAATGCTTTACAACAGTGAAATGAAAACAAAAGAAAGAAAATACGTTTCTTCGGATAATTAAATTGAACCCCATGCCATATACTAGTTGTGTTGCATATTTGAGTCATCTTTTTCTAGAAAGATAATCTTAATAGATGATTTTTCCTAACCCATGTGTTAGATAAGAAATTATTGAGTTTTGTTTTTGGTTTGGTCTCATATTTCTTGTCAATCAGCTGTAACTGAAGGATGATGCTAATGAGTTGAGGTTGACTATTTTTGGGTCCCCAGATGACCAATTGGCTTATTGTAAGAAACTTTGTGTTCTGTACCCCCACGCTGTAGCCGCCACTTCTGACAACATGTGCCACTGCGTATAAGAAGAAATTCATTAGGTTTTCAGGAAAAGCAATTTAAAACACATGCCTGTTTAAAACACATTTTATAGCCATATTTTAGCATAAAGAAAAATAAATTCATTTTCATCTTACAATCCAAACATGACTACTGTACACATTTAGGGCTATACCCTCCTAGACTTTTATCTATGGCGACATCTAGAGCTGTTAGTGTCAACGAACAGTCACCCATGTCGAAGATGTATCTGACATTCCTGGGGTTTGCACAGATGCTGCAGCTGGACCAGTCATTTAAGGCTCATTCTGATTTGTCAGAGTTGGTGCTGGATACACACTTTGAGTATCACCTGGTATCAGTTTAACAAAAGTAAAGTCAACTCCATACTGTTTGGGATGTGTGTGTGTGTGTGTGTGTGTGTGTGTGTGTGTGTACTAGTTTGTCACTTATTAGAGGCTTTTCTTTTTTCAAAATGCACATCAATTTTATGGCAACAGGGTATTCAGTTTGGGGATGGATATTCCACAATCTATTCAACTGGTCCTATGTTATGAAACATTTTGAATTGTTTTCAATTCACTCTCTTTTATATTTGTATGTCATCCTATTTTACATTTCCTTTGTTATCTTTGCTGCTTACTTTTCTTTCTACTAGTTGCTTGAGAGTTGTGCACATTGTTCTCCAGTAGTCACGATCTTTTTATTGAAAGCATTTGAAACAGTCTTTATCAACATTAGGACTTAATCAGTTTCTGCTAATTTCTCCATCTCTACTTTCCTGTCAGAGGAGATATTTCTGCTTTAATTATCTCTTACCATGTCCCATTCTCAGTTGATGTTTAAAATAATTTGGGGGTCTTAGATTCGTTTCTTGAAATACAATTTGTATTTCTTCTTTTAAGAATTATGTTTGACATTTGCATTGTTTATAATCATATCAGCAATCACTTAACTATTAACTCTGAACTTGACTGCTTTCATTGCATACTGCCATTTCTTTTAAATAACATTTTACATATATTTAAATTCTTTATTTGGGTAACTTTTTCAAAGAACTAAAATCCTTTCATGAGGACATTACTTTCAGAAAGGGTAGGTGGTTGTAGTCCTTTTTAGTATATTTATATATACCCTTGCATATATTAAAAAAAGTCATTTTTTGTCTTCAAACATAAATGGCACATGATTTGTTTTTAAGTTGTTTTTCAAATTTCTTTACATATCCAATTTTTTTTCTTGCTTTGAGTTTTTATCTGAGTTTTTCTTATCAGATTACCCTTTAAAAATTACCTGTGCCTAAATATATAGAGATTTTATTCTTTGCCTTTCAAATAGAAACTGTAACTAGAGTGTGTGTGTGTGTGTGTGTGTGTGTGTGTGTTTGCACATACATGTATGTGCCTGTCTTCATTACCTTGTGTAATGGACCCACAAAATCCAGATTCTTCTGGCATTTTTTTCATCTTGGGAATCTTTCTGTTGTTATTTGTATCTTAGATAATTATGTCTCCTGTATAGTTCTGTGTTCTTCCCATCATACTCATATTGTGTCTTGGGGACCTGTCATCATGTCACATCTTTCTCTTTATTCCTTGTTCTATATTTATCCTCTTACACTGAGTTCTAGGAGAAGTGCTAAGCTAGCCCCCATCCACAGACTCAGTTTTCTGTATTCTTGACTCTGCTCTTCATTCCCCACTTCACCTGCACTTCTGTATTTGAAAATCCTGTTTTTCATCTGAAAGCATCCTTTCCTGAAAGCAGACACTTCCTTTGCAGAGGTATGGCTCTGAAAAACACGAAATTTGCCTCATTGAGTGCTACCTTATATACCAAATGTGAATTTTGAATGCACAGTTTTAAAAAGCTTCTTGTCATGAGTCGATATTGTTTTGGTAATTTGACTCTGCTGCTTCTTTTGGTCAAGTGCATCTTTGCCTACGTTTGGTGAATTTTCACCTTTGGGGGTAGGAGCAGAGATAGAAGTTTATTTATTTTAAAGTATTATGATGGTTTTGTTGGCAACTTTAGAGATCCCTGTTCACATTCCTATTAGTTCCAGACAAAAGGGGATGAAAACAGCTTCTATTTTCTGTGGTTTTATTTTGGCAGATAAGGGTTCCAGATGCCTGAGAAGAGAATGGGGGACTTACAGCCAGCCAGAAGCAATTTGAGATCTGGAACCCACACTTTCTTCTCTGTGTCACTTCTACCTGGCCTGCCATGTGAGGTCCAGGCAGCAGGTGACACCTATTGTCTGTCCCATTCACACTTTCTGAAGCCACTGCAGGGTTCTGTCTTTTCAGCCTGTTGACACTGCCCTGGCTGCTCTAGATTAGAAGTAGGAGACAGCCCCCAAGGCCACCAGGGTCTCCAGGGGTGTCATTTATAGCTGCTCCAGATTGGTTTTGCACTCCAACTGGCTGGCATATGGTGTCGTTCATAACATTGAGATTTGCTCCCATGCCCCATCCCTTGACCCCAGCCCCCAGTCTGGTTGGTCTGGGGGTGTTTGTGAGGCTCTGCTGGTGAGTCACCTACTTTGTAGGAAAGTACATCCTTTCACAGCCAGAAATTCCAGCCTGGGTCTTCCATTCCGCAATCTGGTCTCAGTCAGCATCATGTCTGGCACATTTTCCATGTCATTCTGAGTCTGCAACTGACAGGTCTTGACCTATTTTTTATTTTCAAGGAATTTGCATAGTTGAGTCAGTTAACCACAATTACTGAACCACTGTAAAAGACCTTGAGAGCTCTGATAAATCCTCCCCCTTACCCAGCCTTCTTCGTCCGTAACACAGAAATAGCTGAATGAGCAATTCAGTGGTCACCATGGTCCGTCATCTCTGTGATGTGACCCACTCGCCTCTATTCGAACTTCCAATGTTCTTCTTGACGTTTGGCATCATAAAGTCATAGTCATAACCCATGGATCCTGAAGATCAAAAACATTTTTCTTCCAAGTCCAAAGATCTTTCCCGCAGAGGTCCATTTCCAGACAGTTGCACTGAGCCTGAGGCCTGGGGACCTCTCCACGTGCGTTTCTAGGAGGCCTGAAATAGAACAAGTTTGCTTACAATGGCCTTTCAAGCTGTTTTTGCTCTCACCCTTACCTCCCTTGTGAAGAAGGCACAGGCTGAGCTGTTCAGTTCAGAAGTTAAGCACGTCGGAAAATTTATTTAAAAGCAATTGCACATCCTGCTCTTTCTGGGGAGATGGGCTCACCATGGTACTAGACCCCCACATTATGGCAGTAGCCTGGCCTAAAGGGACCCAGCCTAAGGGGGGCACGCTCCCCCTGTTAGCAGCAAATTGTTCCCCCTTCAAACCTTTTAACTCCACAAGTTTGCAACCATTAATTCTTAAGGGTTTTGACAAATCTCCCCAGTTAAATATTAAATAATAAATATGGACCTGATGGTAACAGGGCTTTGTGAAGTCTGTTTGAAGTGTCCTTTAAAATATTAAATTCAAATAAATGAGTGAATCAGAACAAAGGATATATCTTAAGACAAATGCAGCCAAGTCTCTTTAACCTTTGAGCTTTCAGCACAGATTAGGGAGCTCGGGCAGCACATGCTTCCACAGCAAACTGAAGTGAGATTTCTGAGGCCGCTCTCGCAAACACAGGTAGCCCGTACCTGGGTTTGATCTGTCTTTGCCGTTTGGGGGAGAGATTTTGCTGCCTATTGTTTGATAAGAGTGTGATTTTTTTTTTTTTTTTTTTTGGACGCTTGCATTCCAGGAAGCAAATCCTTGAAAATGCTAGCTTTGGGCGCTGTCGTTCCCCGTCTTCCATATGAAAGCTGTTCTGCTCATAATATCCACCGCGGTTGGAGCCCTGAGAAAAAATCTGGTCCCTGTCTGCCCTTTGCACTGAGCTTATCCCGTTGCGCGCTTCTCCCCCGTCATCCGTCTGTAAGCAGGCTTGCTCTAAGCAGGAAGCCCTGGGGAGGAGAACTTGGGGAGATTACTCAGAACGTGGGGGGCATCCTGGGCTCCTGAGAGCTGGGCTGTACCCATCCCGGGGGCAGGTAAAGAAGGAGGAACGTGCCAGCTGGGGAAGAAGACCTCTTACAGCTAGCCCCGCCTCCTCCTCGCGCGCAGCCCGTGCCAGGCGCGTCCCGCACTGGTAGGCCTGCTCTGGGGGGTTTCTCGGCCACTGTGTCTCCATCTGCTGCCTCCCCGCGGAGCAGCCTCCCGTGGCTCCCGTGGGGTCTCCCCAGGCCAAGCACTCCAGAGACCCAAGCTTCCCAGAAGTGAAGTGCGACGCGGCCCGCCACAGGGCACCCCCGTCGAAGAAACCTTGTTGCAACAGGAGGTGCGTCTCCCAGGAGGAGCGGAAGGCTGGCGGCCTGGGTGGGTGGGGGTGGGCTGACGCGTCTGGCGGAGTCCCCCACCGCCGCCTCTGGAATGGGCGCGTGCGGCCCGCCGGGGCTTGCGGACCGGGGCAGGAGGGCACTGCCGTGCAGGGGGCCTGTGGGCGTCCGGGCCCTGCCTGCTGAGAGGGGGCTCCAACGCAAGGAGGGGGGCCCTCAGCTGCAGCCCTAGGGTGGGACCCCTATTTTGATGTCCCCTGCTCCTCACCCCTGCATTCATGCTCCATCTGGGGGACTGGGGTCTCCCTAACTTCAGAAATAGACAAATAAAGCAATAAGAGCGGTTTAAGGTCCAGAGAGAAAGGTTTAAGGTCCAGAGAGAAAGGTCCCTCAGAACCTAGAAATAAGACGCTCGTCGTCCTCTACAGGAAGAGGAGTGTCATCTTCGGAGGCAGGGCCCAGGGCTGTGGGACTGCCCTTGGTGGAGCCTCCTTGGAAGCCTGTTTGTAACTTGCTAGGCTGAACTTCTCCCAAAAACCAGGGTGCAGACTTGGACCCGGCACCTCATTCCTGAGTGACCCTGGACCGGTTAGGCGCTACTTCTGGTTCCTGTATGTCCACCCTGTTCAGGCCACTAGGGGTCCTCATCGGTTTGCTCAGGACAGCAAAAGCCAGCTTCTGAGCTAGAAACCACCAGAAGATGCTCTGATTAGAATTCTCTGCCTGCTGCAGGCTGTGTGGTCTTGGGCAAGTTACTCAGTGCCTCTGAGTCTCGGAGATCTCCTTTTTACAGTGGGAACAAGAAGGAGTGGAGAGTTTCACATTCGTTGAGGACTCCCTGTGTGCCAGGCATAGCTTTGGTTTAGCTGGAATTTCTCCCCACAAAGGCCTTGGGTACAGCAGCCCATTTGGGGAACGTGGGTCACAGGACACAGGAGTGAGGACCAGGGTGAGAGGACAGGGACAAGGACAAGGCCGTATAAGGTTGAGTTTTGGAGGGGTTGCTGAGGACCACAGGTGCTCGATTCCAGTGAGGCCTCCTCAATAGGCTACAGACTGCCTCCCAGAAGTGTCTAGAAGTGTCGTCTGGAAAGACAGGAGGCTGGGTCACTTAGCCCTGGGCTCCCATCTCACGCGGGTTGAGGGTTGCCTCTGGGGGAGATGTACTTTCCCGCAGAGTAGAGAAGACCCTGGGACAGAAGGTAGAGAGAGACACATGGTGCCAAAAAAGAAAAACATTCTTTTTTAATCCAGTGGAATCTGCCGTGGGCCCGACAGCAGGGCGGTTGTGGGTTGGTGGCCAGAGCACAGACGTAGCCTCACTGTGGCGAGTGATCCCCAACCTCCTTATTATCCACAAGCTCTACGTAGACAGCATGCATCCAGATTTCTGCTTAGGGTTACCCACACCTCAATTCATGTGATGCAAAGTGCTTCCAGTTCTTGGTGAAATTTTTCAGAGAGTTTACCAAAATCCAGTCATTTGCCAGTCTGGAGCTTATGGCCAGGAAAAGGTATTTGTAATACAAACATTCACAAACTCTAAGCCAAAATGTGCTCTGCGCTCTCCTCTGTCCCCAGGGCCTCTGTCTCAGTTCAAGCCACTCTCAGTTGTCATCCTAGTTATTGCAACCTTCGGAGTACCTGTCTTTCACAGTCCTTCTTTGAGAGAGATTCTTCTGAATTGCAAATCTGAACATACCTGCCACCCCTCTGTTCCAAATCTTTCAATGGCTCCACACTGTTTCAGAATAAAAGGAAAATTCAGGACCTTGCATGGTTGTGTGCCACCTGCTTGTCCAGCCCACTCCAGTCCCCACACAATTCTAATTCCAGCCAGACTCAGAACATTCCGACACGGTACCTCCTGTCCGCGGCTTAGCTGGAAGCTCTGTCCTCACCTTTACTGCTTCTGCACCCCTGCTGGTGCCCTGTTCGTGCTCATCCTGCCCCCCTCGGACCAGCTATGTTGCTTAGTAAATTTGAGTGCTCCACTGAACCACCGATACAGTGAAAGAAACTGATGTAATTCCCAGCTCTTCGTGATCCAGGTCTTCATCATCTGTTTTAGCTATTTTATTTCAAATGAATTCCAAGAGCCCCAGATCTCTACACATTTAAATATATTTATGAACCTTGGAAGTTTTAAGAAAATACTACATTAGTGATTCTTGGGTTTTCTACCCTTTTAAATTGTCTGATATCTTTTATTTTAGAGAAGGAGACTTGGTTGACTATGATCTGTGCTATACATAGTGAACTAATTAACTAACACAAACATCACCTCCTTAATATTCAATACAGTAAGATTTGACGTGTATTTTCAAGGCACATAAAAAAATGGACGTGATTTTGGTTGAATAAGGCATCCTGGGACTAAGTAAGCTCTTATAATTCCATAGGTGTAAAACTCAGGAACTCTACAATTTAATTTGCTATCAAAAAGGACTTCTTCCCTCCAAGAAGTAAAATTATCTTAGTTGACCCCAACACTAAATAGCAACATGGTTACTAAAAATAACTGCTCATGATATTTGCCTATCCCACAAATTGCAGACCATTTTACGGTATCTATGCTACCAGCTCCAGGACTCCCATGCGAGGGCGGCTTGAAGCAGAAGACTTTGTATGAAGGTTTATCGCTGCTTGAGTCGCTATCCAGAGATGTAGCAGACCCACCTGAAAGCAGCACTCATTTCGAGAGTACGTTAGAACAGTCTCCTTTCCATCAGGGCGTGAACAGTCCCAAACACACAAGGGCTGTCCAGAAAGTATCCAGCCATGTAATATAGAACAATAGAGGCATTTATGCTGGATTTTTTCTGGATGGCCCTGATACTGACTTGTTCGTTCGTTCATTCAATCCTATTTCAAAATTTTTACTGAGTACGTATGTATGTATCTATCTGTTTGTTTATTTATTCTTGCCAGGCCTGGTGTGACAATAGACACTTTTCTGAGCCCATTTGATGAACTGATCCATCTACCCTCCAGGAAAGCCTAGTTCAGATGACCCTGAAGCAGAAGTCATTTCTAAAATAAAACTTGGCATAGGACCACCAAGCAGGCCAGGATAAGGGTGAGACGCTCACCTCAGGCTCACTTTTAAGGGACGCATCATCATCCAGGATGAAATAATCACCAAAATTTATTTTTTGATCCTAGCACTAAAGCATTTATCTTGATTACTGAGTTTGTGTGTGCGTGCGCACCCTTAAATTTTACGCTCAAGGCCATGCCTACTCCCGACCCTGCACCTCGCAGCTGCCTAAATGTGGGAATTGTGGGGTGGTTTCTCTGTCCCTGCTCTCCTGGGCTGCTGCTTAAATGTATTTATCTCGGGATAAAGCCATTCATTCCACATCACAGATGCTAGACTTAATGTGTCAGGGAAGAGGTAGAAGAATGGTTTTAATTTACACTATTGAGTCAGTGACTACTATCAATGCTTTCCAAGGATGGATTTAGGATAAAGAGGAGGAGCAAAGAATCCAAGTTCACTCGCGTGCCCTGCAAGGGGGAAAAGCAGGAGAGACTGGAGACACGTCTGTATCATAGTCAAGGTTGGTCCCAGGTGGTAGAAGTGTTAGATCCACAGCTTTGAAGGCAATGGCTAGTCCAGCTATTGGGAGGAGGAGCCATGGACACAGCTTTGTGTTTCGTTCAAAACATAGCTAATTTTAGTGGAGAAGAACAAAGAAATTTAGAGGTAATGATGAACATCTGTCCAGGATGAACCCTGGCTCACTTAGCAATTAGAGACAATCCCACCATTTTGAAATCTATTGCTTTTCAATGAAATTGGTCAACCTCAGTTCTTTGTCTCCTAAAAAACAAAACAAAACAAAAAAACAACAACCCCCCCCCAAAAAAACTAATGCTCAGTTTCAAATTGCCAGTTTTTGAAAGATGTTTCTTCGTGTTTATAATGTTTATATTTAAAAATTTGGGATTTGTGATATTTGCCTCTCTAAAAAATGAAAAAAAACAACAAAACAAAACCACATTTTATTGTCCCCATTTTCTAAGCAAGAGAATATTTAAGATAATCGAGTGTACAATATTTAACCAGTCTAAATATAGAGTATTATATAGACAATAAAAAGATTCTTTTTGGATTGTAGAAATGGTATAGTTTGCAGCCCCTAACACGCACATAACTGTACAGCCTCAGCGAAGTCAACCTGCACACAGACATCCAAGCTCAGCCCTCACCTCAAGATTGCAACCCATTTAAATTCCAAGAATAAGTAGCTGACAAAGACAATTTTCATAGATTAACATTTTTCACCTGGGTTTTATATTTCTGGAAGAAATATACACTGCATTGGTTATGCATTGATCAAACTTTTATTGTGCCAGCTGTACTTCATAGACCTGAAAAAGTGATTCAAGCAAAACAAAAGAGAACATAAAAGCACAACTATAATGGTTTTAAATCCCAAAGAGGCAATTACAAGTTTGATTCCAGTGATGCAGCTGGACGCCATTGGGAAACCAAACACCTTATCCATATTAAGTAGTTATGAAGGTTAGGGCTCGGGATGTAAGTGCAAAATGTGCACAGCAGTCATATTTGTAAAGTACATTCCTTTTAATAAGTGGAAGGATTGTGGCGATAAATTTCATGCTAATTCATGTGAAATTCTGCGGAGTTCCAATGTGTTAAGGCAGGTTAAAAAAAAAAAAGTGAGGTCTGAAATAACTAATCATTGCGATAAAACAAATGAAAAAAGATGAGACTCCTGTGCCCAGGCTTGGATTGTAACTCTTTAACCACTTGGAGCTGGGTGAGCCTAATGCAGCTTTTTGTATGCATGATGTTTCTCTGCCTCTCTTTAAAAGAAAAATGAAAGTAAATGGGGCATTGTGCTGCTTCCTAAATTAATTCACAAAAGCCTAGGACAAGACATTTCTAGAACTAATGATTGCATTGCTTAGAATATCTTTCTCTTCCCTAATTTTTAGACACAGAAATGAGAAGAGTCAAGTATTTATATGGGATGCCATCCAGGATTAGGCAGCCGGTTGGGGCTCTTCCAACTCCCCTCTGAGAGCTCCAAGTACGCTCATTAATTCATTAATCTGCCAAACGTTTAGTGTCTATTACATGTCAGTCCCCACAAATGCAAGGACCAAAAGGCACTGCCCCGAACCTCAAGATGCCACTGTTGCGAGCAGGAAATAGATGGGCGTGTAGATTTTCTCAGCAAAAGGAAATAATTGCTAAAGTAGAAGGATTCCGTGTGGGGTTACAGTGAGAAGGGCCACTTAACCCTTTGGCTCAGGAAAGTGGTTTCAGACAAAGCCTCAGTAAAAGAGCGAGACTTGAGTCGTTTTAAAGCAGTATTTCAAAATCGTACGCTCCAAATCTTGCTGTTTATAACAAATTACGGAAGGTTATTTAATATTCATCCCATTTTCCCTCTATGGGCCATTCACAAAAATTGATCCCAGTTCTTACCAAGAAGAACAGTCTGATGATTACCCATAGAGTAAAATACAATACATACACAAAGCTGTGTATACAAAAATTAAATGTGAGCAACAAAAAGTTAAACATTTAGAGGAAAATACAGGATCACGTTTCATGAAGTTGGGAGTAGAAATAAAAATTGTTCATCAATTATCCAAAAAATGCAGGACCTGAAGCAAAAGGTAGGTCATTTTAACATTACCATTAAATGTTTCTTTTCGTTGAAAGGAAAAAAAAGAAAAAAAATCTGAGAAGACAACCCAGGGACCGGAGAAAATATTTCTAACTTATGTGACTAATAAGGCTTAACATCCAAATAGATGGTATTTACAACTCAGTGAGAAGAAAATTAAAAAGTAGAAAAGTGAGTAAGGAAATAAAAGAGGGAAGAAGCACATGCAAAGATGTCAAACCTCTTCAATAATCAGGAAAAATGCAAATAAGACCCCAAAGTTTCCACCTGTCAGAAGGCCAAAGACACAGAAAACCTGAGCGTACAAACTATCGGCCGGGACATGCGCCCACAGCAGCCCTCAGGCCCTGGTGGCACTGTCCGCCGGGGTGACCACTTTGAAAAACAAAGCAGAGATCTCTAGTGGGGTGAGGGTGTGCCTCGCCCCGGGCCTAGAATTTTATGTACAGAGGTAGGTTCTGTGAGCAACTTCTAGTTGTGGGGATGTGTGGGCAGCTGAGAGCAGAACCTCCTGAGGGAGAATACGTGGGGCTGGGGGCTGGAGAGTACAGGGCACTTAGGGAAGGGGACAAAATTGGTTCAGTTTTTCATGTCCCCATGCCCAGCCCTGCCAGTTGATAGCTAAAATCTGCAGAGCCAGTTGTTTTTCCCTCTGGAGTACATGTCAGACAAACGTTTGCATGTGCTTTGATTGTCACCTTCAGCTTCTTACAAACTCAGAGACGCTCCTACCCTTGTCGCGTTGCTTCCGAACATCAGGTAGAATGACTGTTCTGTGCTGTCTTCCTTAGACGCGTGTGGCTTATGGAATTAAAATTTACCATGTTTCCACTCCATAAGGCAGCATCAAACAATGACACCTAATTTCCTGTGGCCATGTTCTTTGCAGCTAATCGTCTTGTAAAACTGAAGATATCTCTCAGACACGTTTCTGGCACGATGGCACACAATTACTTTATGAAAAACACACATTGCAGGCATGCCTGCGTGGTGCTAATGAAGATCCTGGGGACTTTTTTCAGGCTTAACACTTTGACACAGAGTTCTTGGTAGCCTGAAGCCTTTCGCCTCTCCCCTCAACATGTGACTGGGACTGGTCTGTGGGGATCCAAAAGTGTCATAAGCTCTGAGGCCGAAAAAGTTATTTTCTGATGTCCCCTGCCTTGGATATTCAATTTAAGGAATGGAGTACCTCTACACCCAGGCCAGGGACAGCGCTGCGTCCTGTCTCAAGTGCAGAGGCCGGCACCCCGTTCCCGCTGCCCTACCCCGGGGGGCGCACGCCCCGTCCCCGCTGCCCTACCCCGGGGGCGCACTCTGGCTAGCTGTTACCAGCTTTGTTCTTGGAGTAGAGAAGACAGGAGTATAGATCCTGGCTCTGTAACACACGGGCTCACAGATGTTGGGCGAGGCACTGGATTCTCTGAACCTCAGTTTTCCTCATGTTAAGTGGGGGATAATTTCCATCCCCCAAAGACTGCTGGTGAAGCAAAGGCATGTGAAATCCAGTGCTGGCAAACAGAGCGGTGGAAATCGGTAGTCATTACCTGTGCAGAGACCCTCCCAGGGAGGAATTCACAGCAAGGGAGGAGAGATGTTTGGGGTCGGTCTGAGGCTGTCCAGAGTCTGGCTACAGCCTGGTGACCGTCACGCAGCGTGCCAGCAGCCCAAGCCCCACGGCTCCTGCCCCAGCGGTGCAGTGAGGAACCAGCGGGCTTCCAGATGCTTCCGGCGGAAGTCGCCCTGTGCTGCAGCCCGTGTACGGGCCGTGGAGATGTGGGCCCTGCGCATGCCGGCACTAGTGATGGCGCCATCCTGGGTGTGGCGACGAGCTGCGGGTGACGTGAGGGACGGCACGCGTCGGGAACTCTGGGTCCTGTCCGCAGCAACAGCTGGAGCAGGAGGGCACAGGTATGACGGACGCGTGCGCGGGCCAGGCCTCGTCCCCAGGACGGGAGGGGACGTGCCCGAGACGGTTCTTAGGCCTCCACCAAGGAACGGGCGAGGATGGAGCCAGACAGATGGGCTCTTGGCGCGCCGTGCCAACGCGGGTTACCTGCTCCGTCCTGAGTGTAGTGCACGGACTCTAATGTCCCGAATTTCAAGGCCTAGCTCCTCTCCAGAGGCTCTGCTATCAGTTTCCCCCTCTCTATTTGCCTATCATTCGGGTCACCCCTAGACTATGATTAACCACATCTCATGTAGTTGGGTTTCCTGGCTGCCTTTTACCCAACCTCTGTGCTGAGTAGAATAGGGAATATATTAATAGCCCCCCCACCTCCATGCCTTTTCCCTCTGCCTCCTGTCCCCGCGCACTCCTCAGACTTGTGAGTCTCTGACCCTCTCTATCCAAACAGTCACCTTTTCCTGTGACTCCCGCTTCCGAACGTGTCAGCACCTGCGACCTGCTGCGAGCACAAGGCCTGTGCAGGGCGGAGGGCACCTGCCCACAAAGACTCGAAAATCTTTCCGGCTCTTATTCATTTTTCATGGTGTTTTTCCAAGGAAGGGGACTACTTAGCATGACAACCGAAAGCAACGTTTTTAGAAAAATAGGGATTCTCGTTTCCCAATCCAGACTTAGGTTAGGCATCCGTTGTATTCCTAAATGAGGAATTTTTATGCATTAAAAATTAATGAAATAACTCACAAAGAAAGACCGAGGGAAACAAGGTAACAAGAGGAAGGCAGAAAGGAAGGGAGGGAGGGATTGTCCTGTGCAAGCAAACCCTTTCACTGGAGCACTTGAAATCACATCGGTGTCGCAGCCTTTCTCAGAGGAAGTGATGGGCACAAGTTGTGCCAATGGAAACGATCTAGAAGCAGGCTGATCAGACGTCCAACGGTGCTGTTTTGTCTCGGACAGGACGTCTGAGCAGTCTTTCTCACAGGCATCAGCGGCTCCATGGCTGGCTTTGGGACTAGGCCTTTGACATTTAGTACCGATTCTTTAAATGGTTACCGTGTGCCACGGCACTGTGCTGCTAGGAGATGAAACACTTGGCCTCCATTCCAGGGCTTTCGAGTATAACTCGTAAATCAGTGCTACGTCAGGCACTCCTACCAGAACGGAGTGCCTTTTCAGATGAAACAACGGATGCTCTTTCCTAAAGGGTCGGTGTCGAGGGTTTTCAATGCGGGCTAGGGGGTGGGTTGTGTGATGTACTCCGTATCCTTGTATTTTGACCAAAGGAGATGGTTTGGGCAAGAGAGTTTGTTACTGGTTGGAGGTGTGGTCGTTGGCTATGAAACAGAATGGAAACAATGAAACAGAACAAGACACAGTCACTCTGGCCTGCACATAGTTTGAGTTCATAACTTCATTTAGTTTTTTATGATCTAAAAATTCATGACAACGTTCGCAAATGATTCCAGCATGTGTGAATCCTTTTGGATCTGCTCTCTCTCTGATCTATAGTGCAATGACATGATAGAATAAATGGTGAGGCAGGGAGTATGCATTCCACGTGCAGAAGATCTGACTATTTTTAGTGACCTGGGGATCCATCTTCCTTGGAGTAGAACTGGGACAAGTGAAAGAGGAAGGCAGCAACCAGATATTGAGATGTGGCAGATTCAGACAGGTAGCGAGAGGTCCCTGGCAATGGTGACACTAAAATAAAGGCTGAGAGCAGGATGTCTCCATCCTGGTAGAACTGGGCATTTTGCTTTATATCAGGCCAAGCTGATGTCACTACGCGGGCAGCCATCTTGGCAGGAAGTCCATAAGCGGTGGCCCAGGGCTTGGCTCGCCCTTTCCCCTTCAGTGGCTCTGTGGGATGTGAGGCAAGTCCCATATTTTGCATATAAACTACACACTTTTGCCCAAATTTGTGAGGGAAAAACAAGGATGCACATTATACCTGGGTAGTACTAACTCTGTTATCTATATATATGTTTTTAATTCTTTTATTTATGCTTATGAGTTAAAAGTGTAACCCTAGACATCAATAAATGATATTTGTATGAAAAATAATACCCTGGAATACAATAATTGTTTTTTGATTGTGAAATTTTGGGGGGTGACATTGATTAGTCAAAATGACATAGGTTTCAGGTGTACAGTTCTACAACACATCGTCTATGTGTTGCATTATGTGTTCACCACCCAGAGTCAGTTATCCTTCCATCACCACGTACTGACTCCCCCTCCCTCCTCTCCCACCCCCTCCCATCTTGCCCTCAGGTGACCACTAAACTATCGACTGTGCCCATGGATTTTTGTTTCTTTGTTGCTTTCAGTTTTATGTTCCACATATGAGTTACGTTAAAAACATGATAAAATTCCTTTATAATACAAAACAACCAATCCCTAAATATAAACAAATAAAATTTTGAATTAAAACATTAAAAGAAGAGATGTGTTTCCCCTGACAGTTTGGGCCAAGAACGTGGGTGCACATTCTACACGGCAAAGTACAGTAGTCCTTTGAGGAAGAGAGGAGACAGAAGGACAAAACCTTTTCTTCCTCCTACTCTTCCTAACTGTTCATCTTCTTTCAAGTCATTCATGGTCTTCCTAACTCTTCAGTTCAAGAGCACGCTTAGATCCCAACCATATTTTCCCATTCGTGTTGGCCTTCACTTTGAGGGTCACATTGATTTCATATTGAAAAAAAATATGCTCATCATCTTTATAATACAAGATTTTTGTTTTCTCTTTACAAATACTTTTCTCACATTTCTCTTTACAAATACAAATTCTCACATTGCACAAATATGCTAGCTGGGTTACTTTGTGGAACTCCCCCAACTGCCCTGCTCCATGGTCTTAATGCTAAGACCACTTTTCTACAGAGAGCTTCTGAGAACTGTCCTAGGAGACCTCCCCAGGAGGCAGCTCAGTGCAGCGGGGAAGAGCCCAGACTCTGAGAGCTGCTCTCATGGGTTGGAATCTCTGCACCCCCAGGCTGTGTAGCCTCTGGTGATCATTTAACCTTTAAGTTTCCTCAACTATAAAAACATGAAGCTCGTGGCTACATTGTAGAGCTGTTGGGAAGATGAAATGAGATAATCCACATAAAACTAGCAGCTCACATTGGTGCACTAGGCACTGTTCAAAGTCCTTTACATATTACCTTATTAATAACAAGCGCAGGAGGTAAATGCTATTTCTATCACTTGGCAGACAAGGAAATGGAGATACAGAAAAGGTAGTGTCGGAGCTGAATTTTGTTTCCTGGGTCTGCATTCTTAACCACTATTCACATTTAGAACATCAACTTGAACACAATAAACTCCCACTTGAGGTGAACTACAAATATTATTACTATTCTGTAGCTTTCCTTCATTCCAAGGTGTTCTGTCTTCTCAAGGTGTCTTCTGAAATTCTTACAGAAATAGAATGAGTGTTGTTAAAAATCAACTTGTGTATGCAGTGCAGTTAGAAATGTGTTTGAATAAGTCCTGTAAATAATTACCAACGGTCACACATCCAGAAACAATGGTGAAAATACTACCTGGTGACTAGGATGGAGTACTTGGGAGGTGTTGATAAAGGGAATGACACATATTTTTCCCTTTCCTCCTGAAAACTAGGGATATTTACCTATTTATTCATTTCTTAATTTATAGACACACCAGGCATGATGGTTCACGTTTGTGATATTCAGTTTACAAGTCGGAAGGGTGATGCCACTCATATAATAATCACAATCTTTAAATGCTGATTTCCCATTGTCAGACAAGCAAAGTAACTGGCGTAAGTGTGTGACAAATTGTGAGACAGTTGATTAAACCAGTTGCCAAATAGAACTCCATTCAGATAATAGATTAGTGCTCGACACGTTTTAGCACAGATTATATGAAAAGGCTTTATTTAGCAAAAGCAGGGATTGAGGTGGTTATCCTACTTTAATTTTCTCAAATATGATGCGATTATAATAATAATAATAATAATTTGACTGTCTTTGGTATGCATAATTTCTGGCCTCCTTCACTAGAAAGGGCATTTATTTTTTATTTTTTTTTTTAATTCATTTTTATTGTTAGACTTATTGGGGTGACATCTGTTAGCAAGGATTACATAGGTTTCAGGCATACAATTCCACAGTGCATTGTCAACTTGATGCATAATAAGTTCACCACCTAATGTGACCCCTCTTTCCATCCCCTTTATTTTTGCCGGTGGATGATGTGACTATATAGTACAAAAGGATGGCAGGTCAGAGATTTTTTTTTAAGGTTCCTTACGTTGTAGGAACTGACCACAAACATCCACTGACACTCTCAAGGATGCAGCAAGGGTCACTCTGGAACCCAGGCCTTGTTCTTCTTGTAACAGTAAGTTGCCTCCTGATTTTTGGATATTCCTCATGCTTTGCAAATTTATGATTTCTTGGAAATATACCCCAGCAGACATACTTTGGGACCAGGCTGATGCTAGAGGTGCTTCATTGCCAAAGTGGGGGCAAGCACGGAGGAGAAAGGACGGGCGGGCTCCCTCCTCTGCCCCTTCTCAGTGGCCTGCTCCCTGTTGCCATGTGGCTGACTCACAGCTCAGGTTCACGCTGTCATGGTCACCACATCCCCCTGCTACAGGAGCTGACACTTAGCATGGTCCTGATTTAACTCAAGCTAAGCAGCAGCATCAGAAATAATGGTAGCATTTCCCACCTCCTTGCCAAAGTGTGTTACCTTATACTTGTTAGAACTTGCCAAAAATATTTAACAATAACATGAAAATGAACATTCTAGTCTTATTCTTGATTTCATGGCATTTGTGAATATATATGCAGCCGTTCCTGAGCCCTGCTCTGGTGGCTGAAACTGGGAATCAATGTCAGAACTCTTCCTGCAGAACTTTGATGCTGTTGATGCACCACACCTCTACCCACGTAGCTACCACCAGCTGGCAGAGGTGTGCAAAGACAGCGAAAACCATTTGTCATTCATACCCAAGAGGTGAAGTCCCTTTGCCTAACCCAGGGTGACAAAGATGGACTTCTATGTTTTCTTCTAAGGGTTTTATAGCTTTAATTCTTACATCCAAGCCTATGATCCTTTTTGAATGAATTTTTGTGTATGTATGAGATAAAGGTCCAAATTCATTCTTTTGCATGTGGACATTTAGTTGTCTCAATACTATTTATTGAAAAGACAAAACTTTCCACGTTGAACTGTCTGGGCACCTTGGTTGAAAATCAATTGACCGTAAAAGTGAGGATTCACTTCTGAATTCTCAATTCTACTCCACTGTGGGAATATATCTACTCGTCTACGGTTAGGCCGTTACCATATTGTGTTGATTGCCAGAATTTTATCACAGGTGTTGGAATCAGGAATCCTCCAACTTTATTCCTCTTTTTCAAACTGGCTCTTCCTAGAGTTCTTCTTGCCTGTGCCTCTGAGTGCAGCACTCTGTTTGCAAGCACATTTCCCAGAATGCACTGCCTCGCCGTTGGCCCCCTCTCACCTCTTTTTTTCTATGTTGCTATTTTCTGAAATTTCCAGCCCCTGTACAGATGTGGGATGACTGGGATAGGGAAGCAAGGGGCTGTTGTCCTGCAGCCACCTTCCAGAGTCCTTCAAGAAGCACAGAAGCCGACCGGGTGTTGCGTCTTTTCACAGCTGTGGGCCCCACATCTCCATGTCAGAGAACAGACTGGGGACAGACACGACACCTTTTTCCTTCTTCTTTGCTCGTGGTCTCATTGGGTTTCATCACGTCTCGTTGACTGAAGCGTAGGTAGATACCTCTCAGCCTCACCCCACCTTCCCTGTAACTGAGGCTGACGTCTATCCAATACCCTCCGCTACGGCCAGCATCTGTCTTGGTTGGTTTATGCTCCTGAATGGATGATAAATACTTTCAACAACACTCCGTTCACCATGCCAGTTACTCCTGGGAACCAAGAGGTGATTACTTCTCAGGCTAAGCTCTGCTTTCATCTGAGCTGGACGTGGAGCTGGGAGCCGGGGCCCACTTTGCCTCGGAAGTCTCCATGGGATGGAGAGAAAAATCTGTGCCGGAGCTGCTGTCTCTGACGTAATTTCACTGAATAATCATTTTGCTTTTCCCTTTGTGTAAGTTTTCCCTGAGCGGAGGTTAGGCACATTGGGAAGCGAATTCATCCTCTCAAATCGTTAAGTTAGTGCTCCGCAGCTATAATTAATTAAACTATACTCAACTTCCCCCAAAATGACATTCCA
The DNA here is from genome assembly GCA_004026885.1 of Lyroderma lyra. Lineage (NCBI taxonomy): Eukaryota > Metazoa > Chordata > Mammalia > Chiroptera > Megadermatidae > Lyroderma > Lyroderma lyra. Next base: position 150,419 of record PVJL010002298.1, read on the forward strand.
TATATCTCTAGTGAATCTGAGGTTCACACTGCACAGAACGAGGCGAGAATACACCCAAATCTGTGTCTTCCTTGAGGCTCACCCAGCTCATCTGTGTTCTTGGCCTCCCAGCCTGTGCTGAGGGAGGTCCCTCCTGAGCGGGGGCAGGAGGGAGTTGGTGTTTCATTTCTACTTTTTTATTTTACAGATTTTTTTTTTTGCTAATCTAAATGTCTTATCTGATAATATTATCTGTGAGGAGGGTGATAGACAGTTAAAAAGGAGGAAGCATTCTTTATTTTAATTAAAATGGTAACATAAGGCACGTTCATTGAGTGATTGCATTACAAAGCAGCTACTTGTTCTGCCATAGTTAAGTGTGATTTGATGCATCCATTATGAGCCTCTAGTCTCAGGGGTTTATATCTTGGCCAAAATAGTCCCTCCAGGCTGAAACTTGGCAGACATCTCAGCCTAATTACCATCATTTTCCTTTTTGGATTAAGAAAATGAAATTATTATAGTGCTTTGAGCCCACCCACCTCCATATCTTCAAAGGTCTATGTTTATAGCCACATGAATTGTGAGCTCTTGACCCTTTTAAATAAAATGCAAGAATACAAGGACTTCTCCATCACCTGTGAGGAGCTCAATCCAGGCATTTGGGCAAAGGGACTCATTCTTTCCCAAGCCACTGCAAGAAGCAATCAAAGAAACCACTGCATTCATAGTGAGGTCGGTGGGGAGGCCAGGAAGGCCAGTGCTGTGGGTTTGCTGTCTTCAGTAAACAAGTGAGGTTTGTGTCCTGATCCCAAGTCCTGGGGCCACAACCGGCATCACATTCCTCCCTCGACTTTTGGCTGTTCCCCTAGAATTGCCCTACTGCACATCTGACCTCCATCTTCCTCATTCATCTTTACCCACCAGCAGGGGTGAAGGGGCTTACTGGGGATGAGAGGGCTTCTGCTCTAATAGGAGAAATCCTGGGTCAGCCCTCTTCTCTGTGGGTGTCCCTTGTGCTGTGCTCTTGGAGACCTTGGTGTAGGTTTAATGGCTGTGCCAGCCTCCAAACAGCCAGATAAGTGACATGCTTGCTTCTTCAAATTACTAACTCACTACTTTTGCCAGAATTATTTGAAACATAGACCCCTGTGGATAGCACTAACATTTTCATAATTTCTTAGGTGCAATAGGTGAGATTTGATTTAAAATTCTACTTCTTACCTTTTATATCCCCTGTTTGGCTTTTTCATAACGTGAGGCGTGTCACAGCCTCTTTCCAGTGTAAGTATTGCAGATGGTTAATAGAATGGTCTTGCAATTTCTAGATAGCTTCCCTGATAAAACCCAAGATCTAAAATTTGCCAACATTTGTGAAGAAACCAGTGGAGTTTCTGCAATTTACAGCTTGGAATTCCCTGGGGTTTTGCTTATAAATCTATCTAGATATATGCTATGAATATGTAATATGCAGACCCATACTGAATATGCACTGTAATATAAATAGGCTACATGGGCTTTTCAAAAAAGCAACAGGAGTGGGTAAAAAAATCCTGCTCAGTTTTCTACATCGTGTAGCCCGTTTAAAGGACTGTGAAATCAAAATGTTGAAGATGCTAGAAAGAAAATTTTGCTGAGTCAGTTCCTTCTTAGAGGTTGGCGTGAATGAGTCACATTTATGGAGGGAGAAGAAACTCAAGCACATCCGTAGCTGTCAAGGATTTCATTTATTTAGAAGGTTTGGTATTTGTGTGAATGCAGTGAGCAAGTAAAGTATGTCAATGGTACATAAAAATGAGCCTACAGCAATTAAATTAAAATCTGAATGGTAAAGCTGAATATATTTCAGTTGAACATAATTCTGTGGAACACTATTAAATTACCACCTTAGAACACAGGCACAAACAATTTGATAATGAGCTATGGAACCAAACTTTAGAACATAGAAACTGAAAAAATTATAGGTACCCCGGTGTAAGAAATGCACAGTGCTAATGATGTGAACATATGAATTATTTATATCTTCTTTAAATGTAGAATGTTAATTTGCATGAAATTAATTTCTGTCGGAAAATCACTACACAGTAAACATGGCTGTCTCTTAGGGTAATATTTTCCTCCAGAATGTTATTATTATTATTTTACTACTACTGTTGTGGTGTGGGTAAGAAGAGAAGATGCAAGAATACTCAAGACTGAAAACCACCACGTTATAGTTGCAACTGGAAAATCAGATTTTATTTCCAGACAGCGCATAATGTCAAAGGTTACCAAGTAATTTCCCCCTACTCTTCACCAGAGAATGGCCACCGCAGAGCATCATGGTCTGGGTCGTAGGTTGAAGCTCTAGCCCACAGTGGGGTTGTATGCGGAGATGAGGCCTTCAGGACAGGCCGGCCGGGCGTCCCATCTTAAACGGGCCAGAAGACAACCGTGCTGCCCATTTCAAAGGCTACGCGTGCTCAGCCTGGTCTCACTGGGCTAAGTTCAAGGTGTCAGTAAGCTGACCAGACGTGCCATTTGAAACAGGACAGTACTGTTGTTTTCCATCCTGTTTCAAATGGCACGTCTGGTCAGCCTACTTCGGGAGGTAATTAGGTAAAATGAGGGTATAAAGGCAAGGCCTTAATCCAACAGGACTGGCGACCTTCTAAGAAGAGGAGGGGAGATATCACTCTCTCCCTGTGTGGAATACAGAGGAAAGGCCATGTGAAAACTGAGCAGGAGGGTGGCCAATTGCAAGCTGGGAAGAGAACTGACCAGCACCTTGATCTTGAACTTGCAGCCGTCAGAGCTGTGAGGGATAAGTTTCCGCCCTTTTAGTCACTCAGTCCAGGTGTTTTGTTATGGGAGCCCAGGAGGACGGCCGCAACGGTCTTTGTTCAGATGTTCACCCACTAAAGACCACAAAGGCCCTCAGCCCTGTGAGCGGTGCGCGCGTGAATCCCCGCGCGTACTGCCCTCGGCCGCTTCTGCTTACCCATTCATCTAACGTCTGTTGTTCTCTCTCCAGAACTGGAAACGCAGGCTGAGGCTTGAGGGTTTGAGAGGCTCCTGATTGGGCCTGCGCTCTGCAAACGAAATACATGTCTTTTTGAAAATTTTCTCATAGTTACTTTGAAAGAGTAAAAGATAAAATATTTTCTCTAGCAGAATGTGTCCAATATAATTTCAACCTGTAATCAATTTAAAAAATATTGAGATGTTTTACATTATTTTTTTTCTTATTAAACCTTGAAATTCTGGTATGTATTTTACATTTTCAGGACATCTCGATTGAGTCTAACCACATTGCAAGTGCTCATAGCTGCTGGCTATCATATTGGCAATGCAAGCTTAGACTGATTCAAATTATTTTAGTTTCATGCAAAAGTAACTTGGAATAAGTCTACCAGACTATAAGAGCATATTCAGATGATCACCCAATAAATTATTGGATCTTCTTAAATACACACACACACACACACACACACACACATTAATACTAACCATAGTGTATGACTGAAAGGAAAATAAAAATATTTAATTGTGATTGTCTATAATGGGCCATCATAGTGAGTTTCTTAATCTATAAAATAGTCGTACTACTCATGTAGTACGTTTTTTTTGCTCAGTTAGTCCTGTCCTGCCGTATTAATGCCTACACTAGCATGGCCTTTATAGGAAGAATTTTATGTTATTATGCTGAGGTTTTGTACAGAATCAAAATTCAGTAAGTATTCACATGAGAGACAGAGGAAAGGAGGAGCCCGAGGAGGGGGATGTCAGGGATGGTAGAGGGAGAAAGAGAGGGAGAGAGGTGGAAGGAAGGAAGGAAGGAAGGAGGAAGGAGGAGGAGGGAAGAGGAAGGAAGGAGGAAGAAGGGGAAGTCAGGCAGACAGAGCTGAACAGTGTCGCACGACTTCCCTCAGCCAGCTTTCCTTGTGAATGGAATGGGTGAACAGAAAACCATATGATGTGGCTGAAGGACTTGCAAAGGCCAGATTTTGGGGTTATAAATGCTTCATCTGCCAGAGAGCTTTTCCATTTAAATACAGTAAACATTTAGCGAAAGTTCGTTGAATTGATTAATCCATTTTGTGTCATCATTGCCTAGAAGAGAACAAGGCTCCAGGCGATGCAACCCAAGAGCTCGTGACAGGAAAGAGGCGCGTGTGGTCTGGATTGAGGTGTGTCCGTGCTGCCTCCAGACAGTCCCAGAGCTGCCGAGTCTGGGAGTCCTGGGTCACTGAAGGAAGGGCTAGAACAAATGTTGCCTACTCCACAATTTTGTATTGTTTGTGTGATAAAAACAAACAAACAAAAAAACCCTTCTCAACACTCAAGACAGAACATTGAGCCGTGAGCCAAGGGAAGGTATGTGATTAGACCTGGGGTCTGCACCAGAGCAGAACCGGGGTTTGCTTTTGTGTGGAGTAGACCACATGCCCTTGACCCTGAGGAATCCTCAGGCTCTCAGAAAGCCCTGACTTGAGCACATGAAGGTCAGCCTCTGGGTGTCTCCCACTGGTCATCCAGGTTACTCTCCCAAGAGCGAACTGAAGGAGAAGGGAATCCTGACGGGTTAGCACCGAGGTAGGCACTGCGCTGGGGTGGCAGGAGAATGGGGGAAGGCCGTGGTCTCAGAAGGGAAGATTTCCGACCTTGAGAATCCCACCCCTAGGGATCCCCGCCTCCCAGCTCACCTTCCGGCCCCCTCCTCTGACCTTCCTCCCCTTCTCCCTTTCCACGTATGCTGCCAAACTGTGTTCACAGCTGTCCCATGGCTCTTCTCGGCAACACAGTGCCCGAGGCACTGCCTGTAGATTGTCAACCAACATAGGTCCCTGGTCTCCTGGCTCAAAACATTCGCCGATGTGAGCTAGTTGAGGAGGAGCAGTTAGCACAGCATGGTGGTTAAAATCTGGCCTCTGGAGCCAACTGGCCTGTGTGTGACTCCCACCATTCCCACCTATTAGCTACATGACTTTGAGCAAGTTATCAATCTCTTCATTGCTTCCTCTGTAAAAATTGGGAAGTAGTAGCGCTTCTCTCTCATAGAGTGAGGATTTAACGAATTAATGCATGCAAAGCATTTAGAGTAAAGCCTGACATCTCATAAGGACTCCGTAAGTATTCTTTTTATCATAAATAGTCTGGAAATCAGGTACCTCACTTTATACTTCTACTACTTTCTGGGCTCTCAGCTCTGTACCAAATGCATCAGAAGTTTTAACAATGGTTATTAAGAATTAACTGATTCACTGATGGTTATGGTAGTTCCGAATGAGGTGGGCAAATCCCGCCATCAAGGGCACCACTGTGCCCGTCAGGCAGCCTGGGTTCCAGTGTGGTTCTACCATTTTCCAGTTGTCATTCCCTGGGCAAGTTACAACTCCCGGGTCTAAGTTTGCTCATTCGTGTAATGGGCGTGGTTTTGCTGTGAAGACAAAGGGTAACACAGCATTTAGCCTAGTGCCTGGCACACAGTAAGAACCTAACAAATGTTAGCTCCTGCTCGTCCTTTGTTGTCCCTCACGGAGACCGCAGGTTTCAGGTCTGTGGGTGTGGACTTGGGACCAAGGATTACGACGTAGTTTGTAGGAATCCCGGTAGGCAGCGGGTAGACGTGGGACCACCGGTTTGGGGCCACCGGTCCTGAGCCTCTTTCTTGACTGACGTCTTCCCCGTTGGCTACCTTGCCGTGAAACCTCTCAGTGGAGTCTAGAGCTGTTCTTGGTCGTAAGGCCGCCAAGGACGGCCACAGACCTCCTCTGTGTCCCAGCTGGACGGCAGGCACCCCAGTAGCCACACACCCCAGCCCACTTCACAGGAAGGTTACCTGTAGCCAGAAAGGGAAGCGATTAATGTGACCATGTCACATAGTTAATTAGGAGGAACCAAAACTGAGACCCAGATCGCCCAGCTCTCCATCCATGGATCTTTGCTAAAACGCGCACGTCTAAATGGATGCCAGAAGGCCTTTGCAGCCCTCACCGAAATAACCGACCATGCAGCACACATCTATCATGTGTGGGGGGGCGCGGGGCGAGGCGGGCAGGGATCTGCATGAATGAATGCCATTAATTAACACAAATACGTACTGATTCGTCTCAGCTGCTCAGTGTTCTCCTGCTTTCTTGCCATCCCTATTCTCAGTGAAGGCAGGGGTCTGGAGTCCCACAGGCCGGATGGGGTAGCCATGAGGAGGTCCTGGGCTGGTAACCTCTCTGTGACTCAGTTTTCTCAACCTACATAATAAGGAGGAAAGAGGCGCTTGCCTCATAGCATGGCTTAAGGGATTTCATAAAATAAGACATGAAAACAGACTCATAGGAGAATGTGATGGATTCAGCACTTAATACGGTTGTTCTGAGTTGGGTAAAATTGTCACCTACGTGAGTTTCAAAAGATGATGTTCACTATTTCTGATTCTCTTCTAGTAAGAACTTCCCTCTGGCTAAAATGACCTCTCATCTTCCCTTTGGAAGCATGGGTGTAGGGCGCATGTGCAGTCGGTATTAAATTCTGGAGGCTGAGAGGCAACAGACGCTTTTTCTCATATTCAGTCAGGGCACTGAGAGCCGGACCCCCTCCGAATGCAGGAAGAGAGTGTGTGGGGGCCCTCGTCAATCGTGAGGGGTCTCCTGGTCACTAGGGGCCGGTCAGACATGCATGGTGTCTGCCCCTCTCTGCGTCTCCCCCACCCTCCCTCTGTAGCCGCACCTGGACCTCCTTGCCACGAGCACCCCTTGTTTCCGCCACACCAAGCTTCTCAAGGCTCTCCCAGCTCATCAAGCCCTTATCCATGCTGTGTCTTGGCACCTAATTTTCCCTGGGCCTGGAACATTCTTACCAATCCCCCACCCCACCCCACCCCCAACACCTCTCTTCACCTTCTCTCAGCAATGTGAGAACTAACGCCAGCCCCTCCCCGGATCCCGAAGGCCCTGGGCTCCTCCAGCATTCTGTTTTGACTTGTCAAGTTACCATAAGATGTGTGTTGAGCCTCTCTTCCCCGCCAGCAGGGAGCTCCCCCTGGGCAGGGGACCTGGGTTGCTCACATCGCTAACACGTGGCCGGGCACGTAATAGGTGCCCGTGCGTACCGGTTCGATAATTGATGAACAACCCTACCCACATCTGACCACCAGTCATCCCATTATAGTTCCCGTCTGCATTTAGAGTCTGGAGCTCAATTAGGCTTCCAAATGTAAATGCCGTCTTTTAATTATGAACCGCAGAAAAATATATGTGTGAACGCGGGTGTATTTTTAACCTTGGGTGCCTGCATTTTTCCCTACCTTTGCCCATTTTGGAAATCCTGGCCTCCCCGGGGATCACGCCTCTCCCCCAGTAAATGGACGGGAAAGTCAGGACGTGAATATTTTTATCGGACGTTATTTTAGAGCATTGCTTTCCTGTTTGCTGCTGTTTCCTTTTCATGGACCATTAGCCGCTTCCAAAGGCAATATCCTTTCACTGTCACACTATGCCATGGGGGGCCGTTTCAACAACTTCAGACGAGGGCATTAAGTGCGATTCTGGATGAGAGTCAGCACATAACCAAATAAAAATAATAAAGAGAAAGCTTGCAGGAGCCATTTGGCACGCCGTCCCGCTCTGAATTCATTTGCAGCCGCGCGGAAACCGACCCATCACCAGTGATCAGCCCTGAGCCCGACCGTACCTTATTTAATTGTAAAGTATTTCATGTCCTCAGAAGCAGCCCTGCTCGTTTGCTTTTCCTTTTTTGGAGATTGTCTTAGTGGAATGCTGAGATGCTAATCAGTGGGAGAAGAAGAAAATGCAGATTGTGATTTCAACAAGCAAAAAAAAAAAAAAAAAAAAAAAAAAAAAAAAAAAAAAAAAAAGGTGCATTTCTTGCAGCTTCTGTCCTCTCCTTAAAATGAGCATTTAGGAGGCCTATTTGGAAATACATCTGAAATAGGCGCTTAGCACAGGGGAGAAGGAGGCAGAAAAGCAAGGTAAATTAACCTCAGGTGCCTATCCATCACAAGCCACTGTCACCCCCAGTCTCCATAGGGAGGGCAGTTTCAAAGATGTACTGGGGAAAACCAAGTGAGGGGACTTATCGCCAGATCAGTGTCCCTAATGGCCAACCCACTTGAGAGTCCCCTGAGCCTGAGTTCCAGGGTGGTCTCAGGTCTCCAAGTCATGGAAGCTTAGCCTACATGAGTGTACCCCTGATTTTCCTGGCATCCCAGCCACCCAGGGCAGGGAGCTTTGTTACAGACATTGATTCCCGGAGACCTTTCACCTAGAAGTGCAGCCTGGGCTGAGTAATAAGAATCTGTATCATAACAAGTAGTTCTGAATGAACCTTATAATCAGACACCTTATAAAACAGGGCTCTAATTTCTTTATCTGTTCTCTAAATAAATTCCTATTGATGACCGATTTTGTACAGGGTAGTGTTCTAGAGACCATGAGGACAGAGCAGATATAAACATGGGTCCTGCCCTCCAGGAGACTATAGTCTAGAACAGGGGTCCCCAACCCCAGGCCATAGACTGCTACCAGTCCATGGCCTGTTAGGAACTAGGCCACACAGCAGGATGTGAGTGGTGGGTGAGCAAAGCTTTATCTGTATTTACAGCTGCTCCCCATCACTCACATTGTTGCCTGAGCTCCGCCTCCTGTCAGATCAGCAGTGGCATTAGATTCTCACAGAGCATGATCCCTATTGTGTACTGTGCATGCGAGGGTTCTAGGTTGCGTGCTCCTTGTGACAATCTAATGCCCAATGATCTGAGGTGGAGCTGAGGCAGTGATGCTAGCACTGGGGAGCGGCTGCAAATACTGATGAACATTAACAGAGAGGTTTGACTGCACAAAGACCACAATAAATTAATTGCTTGCAGGAAAACAAGCTCAGGGCTCCTACTGATTCTACCTTATGGTGAGTTGTAAAATTATTTTATTATATATTACAACGTAATAATAATAGAAATGAAGTGCACAAAAAATGTAATGCTCTTGAATTATCCCAAAACATCCCTCCCTGCCAATCCGTGTGTGGAAAAATTGTCTTCCACAAAACCAGTCCAGAGTGCCAAAAAGGTTGGGGACCACCATGCTAGAAAATTTTCCTTTAGTCTTTTCTAAGTTAAGGATAATTTTGTTAGTTTTGCTCATTGTTATATCCCCAGCTCCTAGGACAGGGCCTGACACACAGTAGCTGCTTAAGAAATATTTGTTAAATTAATAAGTGAATATATTATTAGCTTAGTCAATCTTCAAGATAGCTCTCTTAACTAAATACAAAATGCCCTAGATATTCCAAAACTCTGGGAGGGAGCTCAAAGAATTCGTATTTTGTTACTGAGCTTTTGGATAGATTCTTAAGACTGGCCAGACTGGGAAGTAGGAAATCTAGACCGATTCTCCAATGGATATATAAATCCCCTGTGCACCATTCAATGTTTTTTCAGTTTCTACTTGAACATTCTGATGATAAGAAATTCACCACCGATTGTGGTAGGCCATACCGAAGTCTAATCACTTTAATTATTAAAATGTTCTTCCTTACAATGAACTGAATCTTATCTTTTTTCACTTCTACCCACTGTAGAGGAAAAAGAACCATGCTCACAACATTCAGATACCAAGCACTGCATAATAAAGATTTTGGATCATACTATAATCTAGAAGCAAGGGGAATGCTGAATCCATGGTATTATGCTTGATGAAAGGTCTAGACTCCTGGATTCATTGGAAATAACACTGTGCCCTGAGTTCAGGTAGACTTGACTCTTTTAACATAGCAGCCAAATGATCTCGTGTAAATTACTTGGCCTCTCTGAACTTCCGTTTTCCCAGGTGTGGAGTGGGAACAATAAAATATCACAGCATTGTGGGTATAAAATATAATAGCTAACAATAACCCAAACCAAAACAGTGTATAACAATGAAATAATACAAACAGACAAATCATGGTTCCCATTCTTCATGTGCTTATCATGTGCTAAGCACCATGCTGGACAATATTCTTCTAAGTACTTTGCATCCATTGTGTTTATTGTATTCCCAGCACCTTAGACAGTATCTGACACATAGTAAATGCTCAATAAATATTTGTTGAATAAATGAATGAACTCATTATTAGCTTATTTCATCTTCAGAACAGCTCTGTGAGCTCAATGCTACTGGTAACCCTATTTCACTCGTGAGAAAACTGACACTTATTAAGATTAAGTTACTTACTCAACTGGTAGGAACAAGTTGTTTAAACCCAGACACATTCCTATGCCACCTTCCAATGAGTTATTCCGTGTCTTCTGCCACTTATCGATAAGGTTAATAAGTCTAAGTTTAGATTTGTGTCCTTGTGCATCACGGCATCTACTGATGGAGAGAGTGCATTGGTTTAGTTGTGATGAGCGACTGCAGCTCTGTCATCACGCCATCCTGTGGTTGAATGCACAGGGTCCGGAGCTGTAAGCACCAGACTGGGCAGCGTCCTCTGTGTCCAGCTTCTGGGGGCCTTGCTGCCTGTTCTGGGGGACCCGGCTTTACCCAGCGCCTTTGGCTGTCTTTCTCTCCCACTGAACAGTCACGGGGAGAAGCAGGAACTCTAAAACTGCTGGACTGAAAATGAAATATGCAATGGCCTCGGGCTGTGTTTTCCCTTTGCTGGGAAGCACTGCCGTGATAATTGTTTCTACAAAAAGAAACTACAACTCTGGCAAAAAAAAAAAAAAAAAAAAAAATCAAACCCTCTGTTTGCTCGAACCTATCATAAACCATTGCCGGTAATTATAGACGCTGATTGCACGACAGTTTAGTTTAACTTAATTGGCAATTTTTTTTTTTTTAAGCCTCAACACAATAAAAATAGCAAAGAACAAGTCAGATTCTCGAGATGGAACCGTTAGCTTTGGGGAAATGTCAGAGATCTGCCCACGCTGCCAGAGGTGTGGGAACGTAACTCTTGGCTTCGTTCCTGTTATTTAAACCTTTGCTCCTTGCACTTAAAATTCTGCTTCCTGAGCGCACAGAGTCTGATAGGGGATTTTATCCCATTGTGGCTAAATAGGCCTGTAAGTGGTTGTGGGAAGAAATGTGCCCCATAAACCAATTTAGAAGCATGAGACTCCTATGTCTGCAAGAGATGGTTTGTGCAAAACAAGCTAGCTGTGTCCCATTAAAATTTAAGTATAATTGCCTCTTTTGGGGGTTCATTTTACTTGATTAAAAAATTTGATTAAGTCTTTACCTCTTATTCTATCGCTGGGAAGAGTCTCATTCTTGTTCCCCCTCCCTTCATCTTCTCCTCCACCATCATGTTCATCGTCTCTTCTAATTGTCATTGTCGCCACCGCCACCATCACTGTCATCATCATCATCATCATCATCATCATCATACCGTCTTAGCAGTAATAGTAATCGTAGCTGGCCCACTAGCTGTAATTACTTCCATAGGTCAAATACAAGGGCAAGGCCTTTCCATGGACTATCTCATTTAACCCTCACAACAACAATTTAAAAAGCCATCCATTAGAAAATGACAGAGCTTAGATTCACACTCCTGTCTGTCTGGCCCCGGGTATGTGTGTCATCCACGACATTATCCTGTCCATCTTAGTTTTGTCGACCACTGGCCCCCATCTCTGGAACAAGCTTAGCCCAACTCCACAGCCAAGGCAGGAAACAGAGTGAAACCTAAGGGCCACCATCCGCTGGGTCTCGAAATCGGTGTTGCTTCCTGTAGGGGCCCATGTCCCTTCAGCGGGCAGTCTTCCATGTGCAATAGTGCTTACCTCCTGCTGCTGCTCCTTTGGACAGGAGTTCTGCCTCCTCTCCCAGCCAACCTGCCTGGTGCCTACTGGGCTTGGTGGCCTTCCTGAAGTCTGGGGCCGGAGAGATGCCTTCCTGCCCTTATCAGCCCCCTGCCCCCAGGAACTGGATTCACGATCCTTCACCAAGTAGTACACAGTGAGGCTAAGCATTGATTGAGATGCTTTAGTAACTTCCTTTTAACCAAAAAAATCTCAGTGATAGTGATGGTTACGGTGATTTACGGAGTGCTATTTGCCAGACTATTCTAAATGCTTTTACTTGTACAAGTTGCCCTCGCAACACCCTAGGAGGTAAGGGTACTGTTTTCCCCATTTTCAAGATGAGAAAATAAAGTAGAGAACAGCTAAGTGACTCACCCAAGGTCACACAGCTAGAAAATGACAAAGCCGATGCACATCCAAAGTTGGTGAGTTGTGAGGTCAAAGATAGCATCGCAAATGGCTCGAGGGACCAAACATTTCAAATGCTTCTGACGAGCACAACAGCTTCCAGGTAAAATGATTTATGAAAAAATACTTTGGCTTCCAACCTACCATGGTTCCTGGAAATGGTTGTGCTTAATTAGAATTTAGGTTCCGCGTCCTGAGACTTCATTGGTATTTTGTACATTGTAATTACATTTTAGAATATGCTTAACGCTACTTGGTGTGCAAATGCTATTTAATGATTGGATTGCAATTGTGATCATATGCCATAATCTTACATATACTGATATTTTCCTATCAAAGCATAAACGACCCTATTACTACTTAGATATCTATGTGGCTCATTAACATTCAACTATGTTATTGACATTCTATATGTTATTGATACTGATGGTTCCAATATTAGCCAATTAACAAGAAATATAGACTTTTCTGTGCTTGGCACTTGATATATTATGCAAGGGCTGTCTGGACAGTATCCAGCTATGTCATATGAAAAATAGAGGCATCTGTGGCTGGATTTTTTCTGGACCGCCCTCGTGTATCAAACAATATATAGGTGAGTAAGAAAACTACTTTGATAAGAAAGATCTGCATCTCCGGATATGTGTACAAAGATATACATCTATGGATATGTGTGTAGATACACATCTACGGATATCGTGTTCTGTTGTGAGGATGTCATCAAATGAGAGAACGGGATTCATTAGTGACTCAGCAGGGGTCACAGGTGAGCAGAAGAGACCAGAAGTGCTCTGCTCACCCACGGGGCTGAAGTAAGGCTAGAAGTTCAGGTCATGGTGCCCAAGAGGTGACAAGGCAGCTAACACAATCAGAAAGCTGCCTTACAGCAGACATGATCTGGGAAGGATGAGCCGGAAAGAAAGGAAAAGATTAGGGGAAAATGGCACGTGCCCCATGGGGCAAACCCCCCAGAAGCCTCCTCTGCATTGCACAACTGCATTCGTGTCCTGGGACAGCACCAGGGGCTGGGAAGGGACACGCTTCCCTGACTCCAGGGGCTGAGACTGAGGGGAGAATTGACTGGACTGGTGTTGAATGACAAGGGAATATGGCCAGAGAAGCTGAGGGCCTTCCATCTGGCTGCCACCAGGAGGTTCCTTCTGAGCGTGTCACGGACACGGTCTGTGTGGCAGTCCAAAGCTTCCTTCAGTGATTCCAAAGTCACTTTAGCTTCCAGGTGAGAAAAGGCTAGGGTGAATTGAAGGACCAGAGACTGAGAGCCCCGGAAGCAGGAGCATGCAGCCCACCCATGGCTGGATGAAACGGACGCTGTGACCCTCCACCTGATTCTTTGCTTCTGTACATTCTTCTTTTTAAGAGGTTTCTTCTTCGTATGTAATGACTGATTCCACAATTATTAAGCTAATGTACCCCACTTCTATTTAATTCCTTATTTAGCCAACTCCAACCCACTGGGGTTTTTCCTGGAAGAAATGTCCTCTCTTGTAGGACAAGAAATGGAATCAGGCCTTGAGATAGGGCTTGGGACATGCAGAAGTAGAGGCTTCCATTGTGCTTGAGGGATATGCAGGGAGGGGTGGGCAGAGACGTGGGTCCATACTAAGAAGAAGAGAGACGAACACAGACTAGAACAGCCCCCTCCTTGGGACACAGAGCGGGCATGCAGGGGCCAGGGCTGTGCGTGTGTGCGGGGACTGGCTGAGCAGGGCTGGGGAGCGGGATCAACTCGGGCTGTGGGGCCTGGCACTGTTCTTCCTCTGCATCTCAGACTGCATCACCCTCGGTGTGCGCGTGGCAGGTGACGGGGACAGCAGCGGGGTCGGCAGTGGTGGCAGCCAGGTGGCAGACTGGAGGCGAGCCTGGGTTTCAGACCGGCCCTGCTTGGGCTCTGCAGAGAGCTCCAGCGCCTCTTGAACAACACGGGTTTGAACTGCGCAGGTCCACTCACAGTTTTGTTTAGTTTCGTCTTTTCCCCAATAAATACAGTTGGCCTTTCCTATCCTCAGGTTTCACATCCACAGATTCAAGCAACCACGGACCCAAAACAGTAGTTTCGCGTTCCCCAGGTGCAGGTTCCCAGCCGAGGATGGAAAACACTGGCCGTGGATGGGAACGGCCGCTGTCGGCGGGCGGCCAGGCCGATCTGCGCATGCGAAAGGCAGGCCGTGGCCTCAGGATTCTGCCCAGACTTTGGACCGCGGTGGCGGGCCCCTCCCCCTCCCCCAGGCGCCATGTTGTGTAAGGGTCCACTATACTCTGAACTGGCTCCATGGCCTGTCAGCACCGTGTGGCTGTAACCATGGCAACTGTCACCTGGAGCTTCTCTGGGAAGAAGTTCCTCTCTGTGGAACTGTCCCGGGAAGCGGTTAAGTCTCCCAAGTTTTTGGACTTATCATGAGAATCTGAGGCCTCTGGAAGAGCACTTTGAAAAAAATATATTAAGAACCATTTCAAGTGTACAAAATCGCAGCAAAGAACATATTGAAGAGTTTGTGCATCCAATGGCCAGATTTAACAGTGAGGTTGTATCATATTTGCTTCCGACTAAAAACAAAAAAATGTACTCATACAGCTAAAGTCTCTTTTGGTTCCCTTTTTGTTTCCTTCCTTTCCCCTCTCCTTCCTCTGGTTACTGGTCTGTGGGTGGTGTGAACCCTCTCACCCATGTTTGTACGGTTATTACACATGTGCACGTCCATACATGACATAAAGTACTGATGTGTTTAAATCTTACGTAAATGTTAGCATATTCTCTGTGTCCTTCAGTTTAACCTCAAGTTAACTTTTTAAAGTTATCCATTTGATACAAAACTAGACCTAGTTTATTTGTTTTAATTTCTCTCTCTCTGCATGTATACCAGCGCTGTCTGGAAAAAATCTGACCATAAATGCCTCTATTTTTCATATGACATGGGTGGGTGTTTTCTGTACAGTCTTCATATGTAATATGTGTGTGTGTGTGTATATATATGTGTGTGTGTGTGTGTGTGTGTGTGTGTGTGTTATAATATATATAGCATTTTATCTTATAGTCATATATTTTAACTTAGGAATTTTTCTATTAAACAAAATTTGGTTTGTTTCTAATTTTTCACATTGTCATATTTAATTTTTAAATCAAGTTGGAATTTATTCTTGCAGGACTTGCACATGCCTCAGGGTCACTGAGGAATAGAACATCTTTCCCTGTTCTGTTTTGTCATGCCCCGTTTCCTATTTCAAGTGTTGACATACCTGTAAATCTGTTTTTGATCACTCTAGTAGTCCATTACTCTGTGTCTCTGCCTCTGAACCAATATATTATCATTTTAATTATTACAAAGTTGGACAAGTTGGTAATTGATAGGGTTAGGTGTACACCTTTATTCTTCAGTATTGGAAGCCTGTGTTTTTAGATAGTGAAATTGGGCTTTCAACCAAAAAAAGGCATGAATTTACTCTGACCACAAGGAACTGGGACATATCATAGAGTATCTGAAATTAATCTTCAAAATAACCTTGCAGGATTGAAAATCTTGCTCCCATCTTAGAGATGATGATGACACTAAGAACTGGTGATGTCAGATAATGCATAGACACTCTTTGACGCAAAAACTTTCTTGACGTCAAGTGTGCTGCTTATTGGAGAGATTTTTCTACCAGATCGCTTTGTGGCCCTCATGACACCCCGTGAAAAATAGTTGCTTCTCCCCTTCAGAAATAAGAACTATATATTTTTGGTTTTGGCATCTGGAAAGCTTAGATTCCAATTTGTATTTAACTATTGAACTCAAAAAAATAGCTCATGAATGAATTACCTAGGTACTATTTTTGTGTTCCTTTCCTTAACAACCTGATTTGCGTTATTTCCTGCCTTGATTTTTAAATAAGTATTCCTAAGGTATTGTGTGAATGCATGTAGGATTTATAGCTAACCTTAAATAATTTACAAAAACATGCGTGTTGTTTCTATCACAACAATGCCTCCCAAACTTGAATGTCCATCCACATCCTGGGGTCTCGCTGAAGTGCGGGTTCTCGGTCTGTAGGTCCGGGGCGGGGGTGCTGGTGATGCTGGCCTCTGACCACTTCCCAGGTGAGGGCGACCAGTGCCTCCTCGTCCTCATCTGCCGTGATCTGCAGCTCTGTCCGTCTTTATTTTTCATGTCCAAATTCACTGCTATTAGAAGGCAAGTTTCACATTTTCTCTGTAAGTGTCTTATTTCTCTGAGGTGGCAAGCCGGGAGTTTGAAATCCACGTGACCCTGGAATTGAATCTTGTTTCCTCTAAATATTAACTGTGGGGTCGTTTTTATTTTCCATATTAAAAAAGAGCCAGAACAATAGTCACTTCACATGATTTAATACAAGTGAAATTAGTTACATGAGAATATGCAACAGAATTTCATCTGCTTCATGGAAACTCCAATCTTAGCTTCTTTCCTTCCTTTATTCTTTTCATTTCCATTTACAAAGAAGTTGCAACATATCCTTTCCTGTAATTGATACCCCTCCTTCTCCTAAAAGAGATTGGAGGAGACTGAAAGGAATGATATAAAGCCAATATACAAACAAATATTTAATGAAAGCATGTGCCTGGATGAAATCATTCTTTCAGAGAGATAACTGCCACATGCCACCATTAACAAGTAATGTGTTCCACACAATCTTCATTTAAATGAATAAGTTGAGAACTAAAGAATTGCTACTAAAATTCCTAATGAAACATGGCAATTACTTTCTTATTCTTTTCTTTCCTTAATTTTTTTCTTCTAAACTGAAGTCTATGAATTGCAAAGCAGATAAAGACAAATATGTTTACCACCCCCTGCCCCCACTTTTTCTAAAATTCCAGAGCGTTTTTCCAGTTTAGAAAAATATCACTTTAAACACAGGTAAAGGTTTAGATCTATCGTTTCAAACAGAACCCATTCCCATTCCATTAGAATATTTTAGAGTAGCAGAATTTCTTTTCTGCACACGAGTAAGTAGAGTTGCATGTCTTAGACTCAGAATTCAAAGTACATCGGGGCACGCTTTTGTGGGACAAGGAGAGGATCGCCTGTTCTCGGAAAGCCTTGGTCCTGGGCTCCAATGAGGATCCTCTTGAGTATTACGGTGGTTTGACTTCCCGACACCCTGTCCTTGCTTTACCTACCCCTTGAAGATGTGTTGAGCAATGTGGTTATTATTGAAACCAATGAAATATTCTATTTTGAGGGATTTTATGGCTCCCTTTGTAATAATTAGAGGCAGGTCTAAAAGTCAGTGTTTTGTATATAGGGGTTGCAAATTCAAATGGACACTGAGGGCATTCCCGGGTGGTGTAGTGGCTGAGGCTTCGGCGCTCTCAACGCTGCGGCCTGGGTTCGATTGCCAGGGAACTACCGCCACCCCCGCAAAAAAAAAAAAAAAGGTGGGGGGGCACTGAGGTGAGTTTAAAAACAAACAAACAAGGGAAACGACATTACGGTTGCTTTAAACACACTGGAATAGTACTTGCTTCTACAAAGAAAGAGGCCCAAGCTCATGTTTTTTTAAAAAAATAGTATGTGGTCTGTTCTTTACCATTTTCTATAGAAACCTAGGTACAGATAAGTATTTCTCTACTGAAAAAGAAACAGTACGTGCATGAGGATACATGGCACATGTCATGTCACCTTAGGTCCTGGAGACAGCCAGGAATGGGGAGGACTCCGGTGAATCACAGAGTAGAGCCAATTGTCACCATGCGGGAATGAGGCCCCAGGCGCCAGGTTGTTTGAGTTTGGAAGAGAAATGAGCACCTCAGATTTTTAGGTGGAAATGTCCTAAATTTTAGAATACATATTTAAAAAAATCAATTTATGAGGCAAAGAGAACATGACTGCCAACCAAATTCAGGCTAGAGGACCACAAGTTCACAGTTGCTGTTTAGAAAAAGAAAAACACCAGAAGTCAAGGAGAAGCAATTTCAGTGAGGTATCTGATACAAAGACTGGCTTTTTTCTAGAATGAGCTGTTAATCAGTCAGCGGAATGTGAGATGCCGTGTGTGTGTGTGTATGTGCATGCGTGCGTGTGCATGCGTGCGCATGCGTGCGTGTGTGCATGCGTGCGTGCGTGTGTGTGTGTGCGTGCGTGCGTGTGCGTGTGTGCATGCGTGTGTGTGTGCGTGTGCGTGCTTGCGCGTGTGTGTACGTACGTGCGTGCGTGTGTGTGTCTGGTCAGCGGGCTATCAGAAATCTATTTGGTTGAATGGGACAGGATACGAAGTTCATTACTTTTTGGTGGTGGAATGCTGAGGGTTGGAGCAAGTGAGGAAGGAAGCAGCCTGAAAGCCACCACACCAGGTGGGAAAGGGCACTGTGGTTCTGCCCCCGGGGACTGAGCAGGGCTCCCAGAGAAAATGCCAGGGCATTAAGAGGGGATGACAGTCAGGTGAAGGTACTAAGTCTTGATGAGACAGTGACCTGTCAAAGATGGGCTGCTTCTGGAGGTGACTCTTCATATCAACCACTGTTAAATAGAGCATTTCAGTTCAGGATAGGCCACATAAAACTTGACTAAGGAGCAGTCAGCGTTTCCCAAGGCTTTTCTCTTGCACCCTCGACCTAGCATTCGTCAGTTGCTGTTTTTGCCCTCTCTGTCCATCATGCTTCGTACTCTCCTAAGCTTCTAGCAAAGTGTAGAGAGGATTCCTCAAGCTCACTATTGTCCCAACATCCAGGTCCTCGCCATAAGCTCATTTTCATATTTGCAGACTGAAAAGGATCAAGGCTCCTGCACACATATTTAGTGAATTCTGGGTATGTACTATGCGTGTTTGTTTTTGTTTATTGGTTGGTTTTGAAGAGGGACTTTTCCCCATGTGAGAGAAACAGAGGAATACATATTCACACTTCTTTGTAGAGTTCTAAAATATGTTTGGGCAGGGGGGAATACAATGTAAACACTAAAATAATTCATTTCATGCATATTAATTGATTTTTGCATGAAAACAATTCCCATTTGCATAGAGTCTGGGGAAGATGTTATGAACAGTCATGGGGAAAAAGTGAAACCAGATGTACCATGTTGGCAAGAGCTGCGGAAGACAAGTGTGTTCATACTGGTCTTCCTTGCTGTCAATGGCATTAAGTCTGCTGGTCCTCCTGGCCCATGGCTGGCCGCTCTTCCCTACCATCTTCTGTCCATGGTCTCAAGTTGGTGGTTCCTCAGCTTTGAGTCCAGAACCTTTTCTGTTGTCTAGCGAATTTCTCTTCATATGTGAGTTCATTCTATCCTATGGATTTAAACTCATCTTTGTGTCGCAGTCTACCAAATTCACATCTCTAGCCCAGAAAACTCCCCTGGTTTCCATCTCATTGACACTCCACTTTGATGTCCCATTGACACAGAAAACTCACCTCCAAATGATCCAACCTGCAGCCCACAGACCACATGCGGCCCAGGATGGCTTTGGATGCAGCCCAACACAAATTTGTAAACTTTCTTAAAACATTAAGAAAATTATGTACAGCCTTTTTTTTTCATCTCATCAGGTATTGGTAAGGTGTTTTGTGTTTGGCTCAAGGCAATTCTTCTTCTTCCAGTGTGGCCCAAGGAAGCCAAAAGGTTTGACACCCCTGAAAAGGACATTGATTGGCTCATACGTCACATACAAACAGGGGTAGGTGGGCTCTGGGTTAGCTTCATCCAGAGGCTGTGGCTCCATTGTCTGAGCTTCTCTTGTCTCCTCCCTCCCTCATCACGTGCTAGCTTGGTCTTCCAGTGGGCAGTGACATGTCTCCTGCAGTCTCAGACTTTAGGTCTTTGCTCCAAAATGTCCAGAAAAAGAGAGAAGGATGCTCCCTGGACCACTATCATGAGAATTAGGAAGTGTCTTTCCCTCACACTCCCAGAAAAGCCTTCTTTGAGTTTGCTCAGTTTAAACTGGGACGTGCCCATTCCTGTCCCTTCCTTCCAGGACGGTCCCCATGCAGAGACTGGTTTAGGCTTCTTATCCCTAAATTGTTCATGTGACAACCATACGGGATGACCTTTCAGTGCTTCAGCCAATATTCTCAGCTCTACCAGCTCATTACAAAAGCCCAATCTCAGGACTCAGCCCAGACTTAATGAGTGAGAATCTGTGTTGGAATACCACCCCCAAGTGACTCACGAATTTGAGATGCACTATTCAAAAGACATAATGTCACCAGATGTTTCCTTCTATTTGTAGAATAATGGTGAATATGACAGCCACAAATTTGACTTATATATATGTGTTGGCAACTCAGACACCCATTGGTGTTACGATTCTTGGAAATGATGAACAACACATGAGACAAGAATAAAACAAAGTACAGTGTGCACTCGATTTACATAATAGTTGCATTCCTGGAAAATACAGTCTAGGTGCAATATTTGGGCATAACTTCTATTAAAAATTAGCTCCTTGTTTATCTGATATTCAGACCGGGTGTCCTGTAGTTTGTCGTGGTGTTGATGGTTGTGGTGGTGTCCAGCAACCCTATCCCCATGAGCACACTTAACCAGAATCCAGGTGGCAGAGGGTGGGGAGAGTTTCAGTCCATACAATTTTTCAGGGCATGGAGTTGGGTAGAGACACAGGATGGAGTTAAAGGAGGAATTTTAAAAATTGAAACTAACCACTTGTTTGCATAATATGGTGGAGAGAGAGAATTGATAGAGGGATTGAAGAAATTCTCAAGAAGAGAATAGTATGGACTTATTACCCATAGTGACAACAAGGGCAACGTGTGTGGGTACAGTCTTTGCAATGGTCTGCAAGCTCAACAAGGTCCCTTCCAGCCCTCCTGCTGTCCTTCTGTCCTCATCTCCTATTACTCTCTCCCTCCCCTTCCTGACCCCAAAACATTGGCCTCCATTGCTGTTCTTTGATACAGTCGGATAAGCAGGGATGTTTAAAAATTACCCTGGGAGCTCATTTGGGGTTCCTAGACAATGAGTTCACTGGGACTACCTGGTTCTGGCAGGAGGGGCCTGTCCCAAAACTTAGCTTCCTTCCCCTGGCAGAAGTGGCTGTAAATTGTCATGGAACCCAATCCTCAAATAACTTCCATAGATACCTGGCAACTCGAATCCCACTTGCCTGACTCCAATATTTATTGCCCTACTAAGAAGGTCCTGTCACAGGAAGCTGAGTCATTCCACTGAAGCACAAACCAACATGTGTGCTGAACCCCAGCACGTCTCACATGGGATAAAGAGAGGGTAGGGGGTTGCATGTCTTTCCTAACCCTCTGAATCTTATATAATTCCCCCTCCCCCCCCCAAAACTTGTTATTTACTCATACTGTAGGAAGTTGTGGAACTTATGCTGTGGGAATGGTCTCATGTGAACACAACATACTCATGGTGCATGGTACCTGAACATTTTAAATGTGCTTTTGCCTTTACACTTGGTATTTATTCTACTTGTAATATCATTTGCCAAGATATGTTTATGGCACATTCTCTCATTTCCCTCTGGTCTCTGCTAAAATGTCTCATCACCAGAAAAAATCTTCCTTAACCACCCAAAATGAGATAGTGGCCCCAGCTTTCCTTCCATAGTCTATGTTTTATTGGTTTAATGTCGATTTTCTCAACTAGGATGTAAATTATTTGAGGTTGACACTTTATTTTGTTTCCTGTTATACCCTGAGTGTCTAAAAGAGCACCCAGAATGTAGAAGGTGCTCCAAAATATTTGTTGAAAAAAGTGCGTAAGTGAAAAAAAGATGGCTATTAAGCGGACAGGAAATTGTAAGCATACCAAGATTGAAAACCAGGACTTCATTTAAGAAGCTAAGATTGGTGAGGCACCAAGAGATCACAGTACCTGGGATTAGGGGGAGGAAATGGGATTGGAGAGAATCATATTAGGTTAGGTTTTAGAGAGAGGGTCGATAGGACTTGCTGGTGGATTGGATCTGGTAGGTGAAGGAGACCAAAGAGTCAAGGATGACTCTCATCATGAACAGCTGCATGATGGAATTTCCATTCACTGAAGCAAGTAGGGGCCAGCTGGGAGGAAAACCAGGAGTTTGGAAGTGTTCAGTTGGAGATAATCAGTAGACACCAAAGTGTAGTTGTCATGGAAGTGATTGTATATACCAGCTTCGTTTTGCAGGGAAAGGCCATGGTGGAAATAGAAATGTGGGAACTTTATATGGTTTTCAAAATCAAGGGATTATTTTAATTCATGTAGGGATGATACATTCATAGTGAAGAGATGAAGAGAAGAAGGTGGGGGGTCACAGAGAGAGGCCTGTGACCCTCCAGCATTTAGGGGCTAATTCGGAGGGAAAAGGCAAGCAAAATGGATTGAGAGGAATAGTCAGTGAAGAAGGAAAATTAAAAGAGAATTATATAGAGCCTTGAATATCAAGAGAAAAAATATGAGGATACAGAGACTAGCTAGTATAAATTTTATGGAGGGAACATGGCACTATGTATCAATGTCTTGAAGATAATCACACTTTTTATTAAGTAATTCAACTCCTAAAAATCTAGCCTATAAAATTATAAAAAGTATGGACAAGCTTTATGCACAAGAAATTTTCATCGAAGCACTATTTCATCACAGTCAAAAATTACGTACAACATAAATGTCCAAAAACAGGGCATTAGTTAAGTAAATTGTGATACAGTCCTACAATTGAATATTATGAAGATATTAAATTATGTTTATGAAGAGCTGTTAATGAGCTGAAAAATACTCAGAAGACAATATAATATTGAGTGAAAAAGTAGCATGTAAAATTTTATGTACAGTATAATCTCAATTATTTAATTATACATACTCTTTAAAAATGTGGGAAAGAAATATGCTAAAATATTAATATAACTTTTAGCTTATAGGATGATTAATAGTCATTATTTTTTTCTTAATTTCCCCCAAATCATCTTGTGTTTCCTCTACAAGCCATCTCCCTTAAATTGAATTGAAATCTGTCTCACTCTTATTAAGTTAACTAACTCGTTTTTCTTTCTAATATTTTAATTCTTTTTTCAATTACAGTTGACATACAATATTATATTAGTTTCAGGTGTACAACATAATGATTAGGCATTTATATAACTTACAAAGTGATCACCCTGATAAGTCTAGTACCCATCTGACACCACATATAGATATTACAATATTATTGACTATATTCCCTGTGCTGCACTTGACATCCTCATGACTGTTTTTATAACTGACAATTTGTGCTTCTTAATTCCTCCCCCCTTTTCACCCCCTCCCCCCCGAACTCCCTCCCATCTGGCAACAATCAAAATGCTCTCTATATCTATGAGTTTGTTTCTATTTCTTGTAGTCCCTTTCTAGAGATGGAAAAGTGAACAAATCACCCCTCTTTTATCTGTGGCAGCCTTCAAATATTTGAGACAGCCACCAGCCAAGAGTTTCGGCTTTACCTGAGATTCTGTGTCCCTCTGCCTTTTGAGCTCCCGAGGACATAAAGCACCTGTGTCTCTCTCATAGCTCCCACTTCATTTATCACTTGCTCTGTGATTAGCCTCTCCTCACTTCAGTTTTCTCACAAGTAAAATGGGAATAAATTGTTGGGAGGACTGCAATTAGTAGGATACTGTATATAAATGCTTTTATAATCTACACATCAGACAAATTGGAAAGAGTGGGTGCTCATGAGAGAACGATCAGAGAGAGCAGAGAGGAAGGGAGAACACAGGTGTTCTGAGCATGCCCAGCTCTGTCACTAACTGTATAGAGAGTTGTCCAGCCAGTCACAGAGACCCTCCTTCCTTAAGGGATTAGACAGCTTCTTGTACCATCCCCAGGGTAGTCAGGAAGAAGTGAGGTGGAAAGCACAAGCCCTGTTGACATGTGAGAAAACACAGTGTGTATGCAGAAATGTATTATCTCCACACTGGGACCTTCTCCCCACCCCTCACCCCGCATCCCGTCGTGCAGCGGGACCTACTGGGGACTTGTGATGCTGTCATGGGTGGTATCGTGGCAAGGCAGACATGACACTTCTCCAGTGAGGCCCAACTCACAGTCTCCGAATCAGTGCATCACGGTCTTATCCACGAGGCTACTTCCTATCACCCCCCAATCCATCCAATTCCTGGATACTCTGTAGGACTCTGATCAGCTTCCAACACATCCTTGAAGGTTTGAGCTGGGCAGAAATGAGTGCATAGCCTCACTTCCATATTTGCTTGCTATGTGACCACAGACAGTACTAATTTTCTAAGCCTTAATTTCTTCATTTATACAACAAGCCTAATAATAGATACTTACTTTGGTTCTGTGGATTAAGTGATTAACATATGTAAAGTTTCTAACAGAGAATCTATTACACAGGAGATTAATAAATCTTCGTTTTTCTCCTTCCTTTTTACTCTCCTTCCTTCTTTTCCTTCTTATTTTACCCAGGACTCACCCCTCTTTTCCGGAATTGCTCTTGATGTTACTGTCTATCTGAAATGCTTTTCTCTGCTTCTCTAAAAGTCCAAATCCTACTGATTCTAAGTGACACTCAGGCCATGAAATTTCATCTGAACCTTCTCCCTGAAGCATTTCTTCTTCATTGCACACTTCCAGACTTCTTTATTCCTCCCTTTCAGAACCCATCATTTTCTAATTTGCCACGTCACTTGGTATTTATAATTTCTTTTTACTGCCTAAAATTAAATTTCTTGTGTGTAGAAGTGAACTACAGCATGAGGGATCTGTAAGGTCTTGTGATCCACGCAAGCCTCTTCACTGGAAATATGAAGAAACTGAGACGTGAACTGGTATTCCAAGGTCTTCTGTTTAGTTGGAGACAGAGCCTGGACTGGGATTGGATTTTCTGATGACTTTTTCCATTGATTGCTACCAACAAAAGTGGATGAATTGTGACAGACTCTTTCTTCTTAAATTCTGCCCAGGGATCTCCTTTATCAGAAGCCTGTGGACTACTAGTTTGAGACTTGACATACGAGCTCTGTGAGTGTTGATTAGATATTGCCGTTGAGTTGTGGAAGTCTTTCTTAGGTCATTTCATTACTATAGACCAGGAAACTGTTGCTCCTCTCCCTTCCCACCCCTCCCCTATCAGTCTCCTCATCTCACCTCGTGATGTTTCGGCCATTTGGGAAAGGAGGTATAATAAAAGGGTAAAAATTGTCCCCCATTCCCACTCCAGTACTCAAGGACAAGACAATTCACAACTTGGGTTGAGTAAATGGCCACCTGACTACTTTTAGAGGGAAGCTAGGTATTGATTAAAGCTTTCTTCTTGAACTGGGTATTCTATTTTCCTCAACTGATAACTTGCAGTATTTTCTCTTTTTCTGTAAAAGAGATTTTCCCCAAATCTAAAGTCAAGTGTCTTCTATATAATGTTGGTCCATCAGACATTTGATTGATTATTTACAGGTTAGGACCCCAGCATCACTGCCATTTTGTTTTTAATCCAAGGTTTCTGTCTTCCTTAGAAAGGGTCTATAATTAATTGGCATGTAAATGAGGCAGCTCTGGGTTTATCAAGGGCTTCACATAGTTCTCAGAGACTTTCTCATCTCATTTTCAAGGCAATTTGCATACTTTCACTCATAGCTCTCTTTACACTTTTCTTTGAAGAAACCTCTTATGCCCGTGGGTGTTCTGTGTATACAACTCCCTTGACCTAACATTTGTGCTTTGTTTTCCCCTGAGCAATGACATTGCCGTAGGTGAAAGTGACACATTTCTGTCACTGATGAGCCTCCTAAAGGACTCAGAGAGTGTCTTGGGTACTGACTTGAATTTATCTAGACCTGGGGTTGTACATTCTGACATCTTTAGAGATTCTATGCACAATTTAAAGAAAAATTGCATTCCTCCATGTGGAAAGGAATAATAATCCTTCACAAAAAAAAGTTTCCTTCTTTTTGCTGTGCTAATGAAACTTAGATGGATTTGTTGGAGAATGGGTTATTTTTTCTTCTTCATCCTTACTAATCAAATGGCACTAAATAACAACGTCTTCATGAAAAATGAGTTGCTCTGCCCCTTGACCTACATTTTGGTCATATTCCATTGTTGTGGAGGAAGGGTGATCTTCGCTTTTTTCTGAAATTGAATTTGGTACTTATTGTCATTACATCTTTTTATATAGCAAAAACAATAACAAAAACAAAACAACAACAACAACAACAACAACAAAAACAAAAAACAAAAAAACATTGTCACTTTGAATGCTTAGAGGCCCATACTGTCATTCATCCACTCCTTTATTCAGAAAACTAATGCTAATTGAATGGTATTAGGTGCCAGATAGTCTGCTGGATTTCGATAAAAGACAGTTTGCCTCTAAGGGCTTGGTGGCTCAGTACCAGTACTTCGATATATTATAGGGGATGGAGTGGGCCAAGAATTAGGAAATGGGGATTATGGTCCTGGATTAACTATATTTTAGAACCCTGGACATGACACAGTGAGGTAACATGGTTCAAAATGTAATTCCATGTTTTATCAATCTAAAATGCCATTGATAATAAGATGAACCTTATTTTATGCACCACTAAGAAAAACCAAAAACTGCTTACTAAGCTATGATAAGATACTCTCTTATCTAATTGGAATTGTTATTTTATATCCTGAAAGAGCACTTTGAGAGTTATTTAAACATACACTTCAAAAAATGATATCTTTCTTTTGGTATGCACCAAAGGAAAATTCAAGCAAAATAAAATAAATCTTCCAAATTGTAGACTTCCGAGTTAGTTTTCAGCTCAGCGTTGTTGCTGCCATGTTTTTCCCTCATCATCATCGTCCGCATCATCAAGAACCAGAAACCACTTCTGGTTTTCTTCTTTAGAAGCTGCTGATACCCATTCTGAAAATTTTGACACTGGAAGTTTCTTGGTCTTACCAGAACGTGCCAGCTGGTGGTTTTCAGACAACTACTAGAACTCACAGTCCCCCCGCAAATGCCTTGTTGACTGAAGGTTCTAAGAATTGAAGTTGTCCCACCAGTAATAACGTGTTTTCTTATGCACGGCAATCACAGCCATTTCCAGCTTACCACCTGGCCCGCAGTCCTTGGAAGACATCCAGTTTTCTGAGAAGTTAAATTGTATGCGTGTGCATGTGTGTGTGAGTTCACATTGCATGCAATGGCATAAGAAACAGCCTAATATTACTAAGACATTCAACCTACTAGTCCTGACTGGAACAGCAATTATAAATGCGGCCTGGCAAACTCAGACTTCTCCCCAGATCTCATCCCTATGGACAGGAAGAAGAGAATCAGGCACAGTGTTCTTCATTATTAAATTATTGGAGATATGCTAGTCCTGTGCGAGGAAACTCTGAATGAGGAGCATAATAAGGTCCAAGGTATCAGTTCTTAAGAAAGAATCAAAGCTATGTTATATGAGGGACTTAGATCTCTTACGTAGACTAGAAAAAGAAGGCGGTGTTAGTGGAGAGTCAATTCTAGCGGTGGCAAAATATATTTGATTTTGAATACTTGAAGTGTTGCTACTCAAAGCATGGTCCAAAGACCAGTAACACTGACATCACCTGGGAGCAAGACAGAAGTGCAGAATCTCAGGGCCCACCCTGGATGCCCAGAATTGGAATCTACAGTATAACAACATCTCCATTTAAGTCTGAGGAGCACCGCCTAGGGGCAAGGTTTTCCTCTCCAGGCAAATTAATGCACATACCATCGGGGACCCCAGAGTTCATTGACTCTTACGAAGCTGATGTTCAACACCTGAGGCTATTAAACATGAAATCTACTTGAAAGTCTTGATGGCGAAGCTTTCATTGCTGTGTAGGTAATAGTGGGGAGTGCTGCTTTAATAAGGTTGGAGGCAGCACTGAACTCTCTTCGTATACGGAATAGGATTTAAAAGGAGGGGCTGTGGGGTGCAGAAAAGAAAGCTTGACAATGAGAAAAATCCCAGTGGTGCATCCTCTGAAAGCCTGGGAGAGAATACTTTAGAAGCCCCCCGCCCAAAGACCCCAAGGGAGGCTTTACTTTGGTCCAGGGCACAATGGAGCCACAGCTGGGTAACTCCAATCCCCACCCCCATCTACTTGGCAGAGCTGGTAACAATCTTTGCACTCTCCAGGAAAAACCTTACCTAAAGTAGTGGCTTTCAGCCTTTCAAACATTTTTTGACTTGGAATTCATAGTAAGAAACAACATTAGTTATCGTAAATATTTATTATAAATGCTATAATTATGAATAATAAACAGTATTAGAAATAAAACTATGCTCACTGTTCATCTCACGCATTCCAATATTTTTTTCTATTTCATTTAAAAGATACCAGCGTGACCTATTAGCATGATTTCATAATCTACCAGTGAGTGGGTCACGACCCACAATGGGAAATACATTCTGTCCCTGTAGAGAAAGACCAATCCCATGATACCCTGCTCTTCTACCTCAAAACCATCCTATTACTTTCAAGAGTTCAGTTTTTCTCTGTGTCCTATTTCTAGTCTCAGTTTCATCTTGATAAAATGAAAGACTCAGCCCAAGATATCTAAGAGCTCACGCAGCCCTACTTTTCCTTTGATTTTCAAGTCTCCCTCACTTGCATCTTCCAGTGGCATGCTGGGGTCAGCGCCCATGGGCACCCACTGGCAGCTCTTCCCAGCCATGCATTCAATGACACTGGGTTGGGAGCTTAAAATCAACCAAGCCCGGAGCATTCACTCCATAGAGTTAACCATTGATCAGGACACCACTGCACTCTCTCGAACTCACTTCCACACCTCTTTCCACCTGACACACATCACTATTTGAATTTCTCATGGCCATTTGAAACTCTACTGGCAAAAACAGAAACTGGAGTCTCAAATTTTCCCCCATCTCCTTCTTTACCTCTTGTCTCTTGAGAAAGGAACTACATATTTTTCCATCTGCAGTCATAAAATCTTGGTACCATCTTTGTTTTCTCTCTCTCCACCCACTGAGGCTACACAGTCTTAATCATTTTTCCTCATTTCCCTTGCCAACCTTCATCATGTCACACCTAAATTAATTTAAGAGACTCCCAACTTTCCTTTTTTAATGTCTGTCTCTCCAAATTCTATAAATGGCAATAAAACTTTCTTAAATCCCATTTTTACCCCAATAGGAAAAAACCTTCATGGCTCCAAGTCTCTAATAGCATTTCCTGTCTAACACCCTCTGCCTGGTTTATAAAACTCCTGTCAATCTGGCATGAAGTCAGCCATCTCACATTTTTTCCTGCTCTGTCCCATCCCTCTGTTGTGATGACTCTTCTGTCACCGCATAGAAACCTCATCTCCCAAGCTGTTCCCTAAGGGACTCAGGACACCAATGCCTGTAGCTGTAGAAAGGAAATAAAGGCTGCAGCAGCTGCTGATCTAGCAGATTAACCTCCCAGGCTTCACCTTACATTGGACCACGCTGAGCCCGTGCCTGTCCAGCTCCCCTGGGCTCCCTTCTTTCTCCAGCCTTCCAGCCCAGCTCCGTAACTTGGCATTGCCTTCTTGTTTTAATTCCTTTGGGAGATGCTAACCTGATTCTGAACTGTTTTCAGTGATTTTCTTGGCCCTACTGAGAAGAGAACCCTAGAAGATGCTGGTGCTTAGCTTTGTGGATATACTCTGTTCATTTTCTGGTAGTCCCACATGTTCAAAGACCTGACCCCTAAACCATGTTCATGGAGAGAACAGACATGCTTAGTTATTCCTATTGCCTTTTCTCTTTCTTCTCTTTACTCATTTATTCAAATAAAGGTTAATGAGCATATATGTCTTGGGCACCAGAATGGGCAATAGAGATGCTAAACCGAAAGGGCATGACCTTCTGGAACAGGGTTGGCAAATTATGACCCATGCACCACATCCAGTCCATGGACTATTTTTGTGCAGCCTGTGACTTAAGAATTGTTTTTACATATTTAAATAGTTGGGGGCGGGAATCAAAAGAATATATGAAACTCAAATTTCAGTGTCTAAAATAGAACTCCCAATTCTCCCCAAATTGGCTCTTCATACAGTTTTTCCCATCCTAGCAAATGATGACTCCATTTTTCTGGTTACTGAAGACATAAACCTTGGCATCTGTCACTGACTCTTATCACACACTCATCACATCCCACATCCAATGAGCCAATAAGCCAATCTTGCCTGGGTTATCTTCAAAATTTACTGAGAAACTGAGTACTTCTCACCCCGTGTATTACGACCACCCTGGACCATACCACCCTTGGCCCTGTGCTAGGTTATTGCCGAAGCTTCTGACATGTTCTGCCTGTCCCATGCCTTGTCCTCTACCTGCCGTCTACACTCAAGACAGCATCCAGAATAACCCTTTACAAATCTAAGTCAGATCCCTCCTTCCTGTTTTCAGAACTTCCAAAAGGCTTCTTGTCTCAAGCACTGGAACCATGTCCGCGTGGTTATTCTTAGATAAAGGAAACTGGACAGCTCTGTGTTTCTGGTTTTCTTCCTCTGAGCCACAGGGAAGCAAGGAAGAAAAGGGGTTTGAATGGTTTCCAGTAGCCTGTCTATGCACTGTCATGATGTGAAAAATCTCTACAAAAGCAACAAAATACTTCTAAAGGATATAAAAAATGTAAAATCATAAATGGAGATGCATACGAGAGGGGATCCCCACAAAAACAATGAAATTCACTTATAAAAAGTTGTGGATTGATTCTTGTACATTTAAACTTCAGTCACCTTCAAAGTGCTCTGTTTGATGCAACACATCTATCGAGATGCTTCTTCCACCACTCAGAGCAGTTTTAAGTCGTTGGTTTTGATGCCTTTTAGTGTTTCTGCTGTTTTTTGTTTTATCTCCCACACTGACAAGACGTTTCCCTTTGAGGACTTTTTTTAACCAGGGATGCAGACAAACCAAAAAAGTCACTCGGGGTGAGATCTAGTGAATAGGGTGAGTAGGGCAAAGGGGTCAGGCCATTTTTTGGTGAAAAACTGCTCAACACTCAGCGCGGTGTGGGCAGGTGCACTGTCATGCTGCACATTGTTTGTGTAACTCACCCATCAGGAAATGGGCAAATATGTTGAAAGAGCCTCCAAAACAAATTCAGTGAGCCGAACGCAGCCTCTCACAGCACCCCCAGCTGGTACACAGATGCAGATGGGCTCCTAGGATACTCACCTAGTGGGGAGGCCTGTACTACAAGGGGCCCGCCCTCCTGAAGGTAATTCCGGGTTTTTTTTTTTGATCCTCCCTCATACCATGCTCATGAATGAGAGGACTCAACATCTTCCTTAAGCAATTATCCTAAAGAAAATTTTAATATGTTTATGAGAAAATATTTTGCAAGAATGTTCATTGAAACATTGACTATAATATCAAAAAATCTAGGAATGATCCAACTAGCCAACAAAACAGAAAAAAACTGTGATTTAGCCATATATTAGATTGAGTCTTATTTATCTACAGGGATAACTTTGGGAAATGTAATATATTGAATTTGCAGAATGTTACTATTTTGTAAAGTTTTAATAAGATATATGTATCTAGTATCTATAGAGCATATCTATCTATCTCCCTACCTATCTCACATGTGAATGACAAACACCAAATTCAAGATTAGTGGCTACTTTTGAGAAGTGTGGGGAATGGGCCTTGAGGAGCATCTGAGAGGTACATCGATATTGAAATGCTTTATTTCTTTTAAAAAGGTATGAGGCAAGCATGGCAAAACTATTTAATTTAATAGTGTTAAAACTAATTATTGGGTTCACAAGTACACATGAATTATTTCTTATTTTTTTCTATATGTTAGAAATATTTTATAAGCAAGAAAAAAGTGCTTTAGCCCTTTACTTAAAGATGTTCACAGTCTACGATTTAAAGGTACAGTGAAGTATGCCTGCAACTAATCTGTATTTGGAACTTTTTTGATGACTAGAACAGAGTGTCTCAAATCAGCATCTGAATGGGGGCATTTATTATAAAGTCACACAAAGGACACTTAGTGAAATCAAAGGACAGAAACCAAAACACAGCCAGGACTCCTGGGGACTGGAACTGGGTACTGGAGAGTGGCCAGGAACCTGGGCTACTGTTCATAGAGGCTGCCAGGTCCCTCATTCTCTCTCTCTCTCTCTCTCTCTCTCTCTCTCTCTCTCTCTCTCTCTCTCTCTCTCTCTCTGGTTTTCTCTGGGCATGTGCTTGTCTCTGCTTCACTCTGTGCTCTCTACTTCTTCTGATCCCCTCTGATTTATCCGTAAGAAGTAAGGGGAAGTTGCCCTTCCACCACTGGTGACTATGCTTGGGATTCTGTTCAGATTGAAAAACATAGCATGCCATTCAGACACATTGTCATTTTGAACCCAGCCACGAAGGCCTTACGAGCACATCTGTGCTAAGTCCGTGGATAGGCCACTTCCCATGCCTGACCTCATGTTCAATCTTCGTGGCCATGCCAATGCAAATAGCAGTCCAGGCTGTGTACTGAGCAGGTACTATGGGAAGTGCCCTTTGATACTGCTGCTGTTACTATGGCTACTAATAATAATAATCATAAATATTAATGCTTATTTAATGCTCCCGCTGTTCCAATGACTACACCAGGAACTTTATATACATCATCTAATTTGCTTCATACAGCAACCCTCTGAGGTAGTCCCATTACCCCCGCTGTACAGATGAGGGAAGTGAGTCAGGGAGAAGCGACCCAGTGTCCTAATGTGAATGGTGAAGCCAGGATTTGCAGGCAATCAGAGCACAGCTGGCAAACTGAGTGGCCTTTCTTGTCCTTCACTTCAGCCAGAGCAGACTCAGGTGGGTGTTATCATAAAGATAGAGAGCACAGGGGCAAGGAAGGGAAGTCACTTCAACAGGAGGAGAGTGGGCACAAAGGCAGGGGAACAGCAAGGTGGGCTGAGAAACCCCGACTGGACCATAAGATGGTGTGAGAGGAAACGGAGGCAGCACGACAGCAGTAGCCTTCGCTTAGTGCCCTGTGGGTTGAATTGGCTTCCTAACTGCAACCTGACAATGAGCCACCTACGGCACAAGCTGTGCTTGATCCAAAAGTACAAGGAGGCAGAATTTTTATTTCTAAGTGTTTTGAAGAAAAGAGGTATGCAAAGGTCAACATACAAAGATGCATACCACGGTATTTTCTGTAATAGTAAACAACGAATATTATTAATGGTTATAGATCATTTTAACAGGATGTTTACGATGTACCAGGCATAAGCCAAGTGCTTTATATACATGAGCAGGTTTATATACATTAGTTCATTTAATTTCACAGCAAATTCATGAGGTAGGTATCATTATCATCCCCATTCGGCAAAATTGAAAACTGAGGCTTTGAGTGACTCATTCAAAGTCCAAAGACTTGACTTGGTGGAACCCATGTGTCTCTGACGCTAAACTCAGTTCTCTTAGTCACTGCATTAGGATATACAAAGGTACAGCACCAAAGGTTTGGCTTAATTGTTTATGAAACACCGTACCATGGACTAGTATGCAGGCATTGCAGGATGTCGTAGTTCTGTACCAATATGGGGATTCATGGTACCTTGTCAGGTGAGAATAGTAAGTTGTAGCATAATACGTATATTATAAATATATATATGAGTATGCATATATATTTATTAGAAATATGTACATATATGTTAGAAATATATGATATCTATATATATGAGATACACATACGAAGGCTCTCCAGGAAAATATCCAGCCATAAATGCCTCTATTTTGCATATAACATGGCTGGATACTCTCTGGACAGCCCTCGTATACATTACATATAGAAAAATGTGGAGATAGATACAACAAAATGTTAATGGTGATTATCTCTTAGTATTGGGGGTCTCTTGGAGCGGGGAGAGAGGTGTTTTTTTTTGTTTTGTTTTCTAGTTTTTTTTCACACTCAGCATGAATTATTGGCATAATTTTAAGCAGTCCTGTTGTGTCGGTAAGGGTACACATTGAGCTGCTGTAACAAAGAGACTGCAGAACGCAGTAACTCTCATGTGACCTTTCCACCCTTAACACATGACCTCCAAGGCTGCCTCCAGCATCATCGTGCCCAAGCAGCTGGAGAGGAAAAGAGCTCATCTGTAAGGAGATGACCCAGAAGTTGCGGAGTCACTTGCATTCGTACCTCATTGGTCTAATACTAGCAAGAGCGGCAGGGACATGTAGTTTCTGATGAGATGGCCACACGCCCAGTCAAAACATTCTTATTACTCAAAGGGAGAAAGGACCGATGAGCAATAGGGGACATGAGTGTGCAGTTGGCCACTAGGAAGCGTGATTTCCAGGAATTCCAGAAGAGAATTTGTCTGAATCTCCTCCCTCCAAATAGTGTTAGAAGATTCCCTTCCCCCGTACCTCTTTTCAGGGCCATCGTATGGGTTTGCCCTACACAACTAGAGGGGACGTCATTCCCCGAAACTGGGAGGTGAAAATCAGACCAGGTCCGGGGATGGCCCAGCTTCCTTTCTCTTTCAGCTTGAGCAATTCTTAGCAGTTTCCCCTGCAGTGCGAGTGTGTGCGGTCCATGCTCGGGAGAGGAGGCTTTTGTTGGCTCAGCACCCGTGTCACAGTGGAACCAACCTGTACTCCCCTTGCCTGCCCTCCACCCTTCTGTCTCATCGCTTCCTGCACCGCCCCCTCCTGTGAGTCCCATCCCCCAGCCCTGGGCTTCTCAGCCAAGTACCCCGACCCTCTGGGGAGTCTCCATCGGTCCCTTGTGGGGCGAGAATTACTGCTACCAATACTTAGAGTACTGACTATACACACATGCTATTGACGTTCTTCCCTTGGTCTTTTTAACATCAAGTTATGTCATAGCACCTCTGGTGAGCTTCCCTAGTGATAGAACTTTTGAAATGCAATGTTATTTAGAATTCATCAATTCAAAATGTCTTTCTAATTGTTATTTAAATAGCAATGCCTGTGAAGGGTGGGGGGAGGCCCAGCAGGTCTTGACTTCTGTCCCTAAGTCCCTGATTTTCTCCCCATTAGGTAACCACTTTGCCAGCTTCTTGTGTATTCTTCTGGAGAGCAAAAACACTATCCTAGCTGCTTGCACACAGCGCAGCCTCTGTACCTGTGATCTAGGCCACCATCGGGGGTGGGGTTCTCACGGCCTCGGCAGCTGCCAGGAGTGGAAGAAAGACGCTCCTGAAGTGACGCCTTAGTCTCGCGCCGGCTGTTCTGTCCTTTCTCTGCTTCTCCACGACCATGAGTCCCTCCACACACATCCTGGTCACAGGAGCCCAGCTCTGTGACGCCCGCCCTTCCCACCTCCTCCCGCCTGTGCTTCCACTGTCCAGGAAGAAGAGCCCGGCAGGCGGCCGCTCTGAGCGCTCCCCCGGCACTCTGCACGCACCAGCACGCCCGCATTTTCCCCAAAGAGTCCAAGTTGCTGGAACGCTCGCCCTCCTCTGACCTTGCTCCCTGTAAATTCCTCGATAGCAGAAACCCTTCAATACCGATTTCCGTGATTTGACACCGAAGAGCGCTAATCACAGAGGAGGGGCTCGGTACATTTTTTGATGAATAGAAGACACAGAGAAGCCCTTCGCAGTGGTTGAGTGGAATCTCACTGAGATGAGCTTGAATCCTAGGAGCAAAGCCCGGCTGGGCTCCTTCTCAAAACCCTGCGACACTTCCGCGGCCGCTCTCCGGAGGGGCCTGCTTGTCAGGGCCGTGTGTGCTCTAGAGTCACGTGCACTGACATACTGCAGGGCGGTATTTCAATGATGTGGCACTGTCACATATGCAATGGCTAGAGCAGGAGAAGGCGCTTCCTCCTCCCATTTTGAAAGTTATCAGATCTTCTGGAGGAAGATGCAAATATCCGCTCCCTTTCAGACACGCGAACATGGGCAGAGACACACACGCACACGGAAATGCTGTGTCTTCGCTAAATATAAGCCTTTGTGGAGACAGCCCCTCAGTAAAAAGATAAGGAAGGAGAGCCAAGTCTTTCCTAATGAATGCAAGCCTATAGCTTTTAAGCAGGGCTAACATATGGGCCACCGATGTGAATGTGAATGCAAATTAGATATTTTTGATTGCTTGAAATAAAGTCAGCAGAATCAAAGCCTCACACAGCAAATGGTGCCGCTTTAACTGCGTCAGTGCCAGGTTGGAAGCCAGAGCTCCCAACACATCCTCAGGAGGAAGGGCTTTCAGGCTGACGTTTTGGAGTGAGGCCTTTCTAGGTAGGACAGAGATCGGGCTCACCCTGCCCTTTCCGCCATTCGGGTTCTTTTGTAGGAGAGTCTTTGATTTGCATTGCACAGAAATAGATGAGAGGTCTGCTTTAACCTCTGACCTCTCCAATGTATAATGTAGTAAAACATCTGAGGTGGTAAGGGGGCTTTAGTGGTCATTTTGTCTGGTCTGGTGAGGTTAATCGCACTGTGGTGGGCACTGTCTTAGGTGCTGGAGAGGGACCAACACAGTCATTTCATTCAGGAGGTTCCTGGAGGAGTGACCCATGAGACAAGCCTTGAAGCATCCAGAGCAGCAAAGCAGCCAGAGCAAAAGGGCCAGCCTACCCGGAGGCGGAGAGGCGAGGGAAAGGCTCACGCCGTGAGGTGCAGTTTCTTGTGTGAAGGGCATGAGAGGGCAGTGGGCAGGCAGGCGCTCCCAGCACACCCAGCTACCTGCCCACCTCCCAGGAGCTGTGGGTACCAGGACGTGGCTAAGATAAGCTTTCCATATGTGAGGCTTAGGTCCCTTTGAAAGAATGAAGTGCCTTCCAGCCAGGTGCACTGGGCAGAAGGCTCCTGCCCACACGGAGGCAGGTAAAACATGACAAGCAGAGCAGGTCACGTGGCCCCTGGCCCCTTGTCCTTTAGTCCCAGACTTAGGACTAATCACAGCCTCCGTAGCTTTTTATTTATAGGGAATTCTGATGTCAAATCAGTCCAACGTTTCCATCCCTTTTCAGTAGATGCAATATCCTCTCCACCTCTCTCCTGCCCTCTAGCCTAGGGTTCCTCAACCTCGCTACTGTTGACAGTATGGACTGGATACTTCTATGTTGTGGGGGACTGTTCTCTACACCCTGTGTGGTAGGGTGTTTATCAGCATCACTGACCTTCACACACTAGATGCCAGCAGTACGCCTCTGCACACATCAGTGGTGACAATTAAAAATTTCTCTAGACATTACCTAATGTCCTCTGGGGGCAGTGGGAGTGGGGGGTAAATTATTCCCTGTTGAGAACCCTTGCTCTAGCCCAAATATACAAATACACTTCCGGCATAGGCTAATTTTTCTGCTCCAATGTTACAGTGGGACTTCGATGGGTCCCTTGTGATGTCCGTTCCCCTGCTTGGCCAAAATGTCACCAAGGCTAGATGCCTGGTTTGACCTGCTGCACACAGAACACTTCCTGGGTGCTCTCATTCGACTAGGGGGTTCTTACTTCCTTCCAGTAGCAAATCTGGACACCATGAGCCTGGGAAGCATTGGTGATCATGTAACCAGCCATCACCTTAGCATCTCTATGAGAGTCAAGTTAAAGGGCAGAGGTCACCTGGAACAAAGTTCTGGTGGCATTGGAGCATCTGCTGCTCTCTGCCCTAAGACCTGTGGTTTGCCTCCATGAGCATGAGCCCCTCCTTTACTCATGTAAGTTGAGTTTGAGTCACTTACACACACAACAGACCTAATGAACGCATCATCCCATGGTCAGCAAGATGAAGTGAGAATAAGATTGTGTTTGTGTTGATGTCTAGAGCACAGAGCACCTGGCTGCCTACCCCAGGCTGGCTGAGGGCAGGACTGCTTGCTTGGGGGTGGGGGTGGGGTCATCTTACCTCCTGAGAAAAACAGGAAGATGATCAGTGAGACAAATGACCAGGAATCAGTTCTCGAGTGGGACCAGACCTGAACCCTTTCTGCCTCTTCCGGGGCAAGTTCCTGTCCCCAGAACTGGGTACTTAACAAGGTGCCCCTAGTTCCTCATTCTGCCTCACTGTTCCAATGATGGAGACGAAGGGGGACAGAAGGAATCTTGAATCTTTATAGAAGTCAGTATTTACCCACTTCTTCCCTAATTCCCAATGACCTTATCTTTTGGGGGCCTATGGTCAAATGGAGATGTAGCTATTCTCTGGAGGAGAGGAAATCTACTGAGCATCCTTACAAACCGTCTTCCGTTCTGAATCCTCCCCTTTGTTCCCAGTACCCCTTGGGATCTGTGGGGTAGATGGCTCAACTCCCAAAGTCTTTCCTGATGTTTCTTCAATGCTGCTTCCATCATTGAAATGGATTTTTGTTGGATACAAACAAAATTTACACCAAATCAGAGAATTTACAATCAGATCTGAGGGGTCAACCACATTTTTATTCCAATTTTGAATTACAAGGAGGTATATTTTAAACCAAATTCAACAGAAAACATACGTGCATCAAAGAGCAATATGGTCCAAAAATGCAGTATCAGCACTAGGGAACCCCACCCTCTCTGTCCATGGCACAACCTCTAATTCTAATGGAAAACAACACAGAGGAGTAACAACAGTGCGAAGCTATGTCCTTTGCATTTGACCTATCCCCCCAAATAATCTGCATTGTTTAAGTTCCCTTGTCTTGGATGACCCTACTAATCTAATTGCACACAAATATCCACTTTGTCACAGTACAACATCCTGCCAAAAATGTAATAATTTCTAGATAGTAACAGAAGATAAATTTAAAATGCATGTATTTTATTATATTTGCAGTGTTTTAAATATTTTTTTTCACATTTCAGCACATGCTAGTCATAAATGTATCAGATACACGCGACCTATGCTATAAATTTTTGACCAAGACCTCCGCAGAGCTAAGGGTACCTGAGATTTGTTTTCATCAAGTAGGGTAAGGCATGCAGACACGGGAATGACTGTGGGGAAGCTAAGAGGTTCATGCAGCTCCTTAGAAAAAGAAGCTTGCAGTGCCGTGCGGGGTCACATGCAGGGCTGCAGTGGGACAGGAGGCAGAGGGAGGGGGAGGGTGTGGGAATGTGGGCAAGAGCCTTGCAGTTCCCGTGGGAAGGAAGAGGCAGGGCCGGATAAGCAGGCTTAGGGTTGGTTAGTTTGAGTACTTTCAGCTGGCTCTGGGCATAAGGGCTATACCTCGTGGCCTGGTACCTGGCCCGGGGGTGACGGGGGTAGGCGAATGGTACCCTGGAATGTGAGAACCTAGTAAAGATTGTTGATGGGGGCACTGGCTGGTTTGCCTATGAGAAGTGTGCACTGGCTGAGTTGTTTATTGTTTCCGGGTCTCAATGATTCAGTAAGGCCCCAGATGTCAAAGCATCATAATATCGATTTCCTGCTTCAAGACTTAGTATTAACGTAAGTTTAGTGTGCTTCATTGCACTGGAACGGCTGGGAGAAGCCGTCTCCCTCTTGTTAACCTGAATTTTCTAAGCCCACGTCCTCCCAAGCTGCTGTGGCAATGAGATGGCTGTCACTGTTGCTGCTCTGTTGACTAGCTGCTCATGTATTTGTAAGCTATGCTGAAAGCATGAGCTGAATCGTCAGTGTCCCCAGTCATGGGACCACTCCATGACCTCCAGTGAACCTCATCTCATCCGGGTCCCTGTGCTCATAAAGGACCATTTGTTGTCCTTGATTGTACCTCAGTTCCCTTCCGTGTTGTTTTCTGTGAGAGAAGCATCCATTGGGAGGGAAGAGTGGCCTTCCTACTTGGAATCGGACTTCGAAAATGCACCCCCATTGTTTGGCACTGTGGGAATTCTCAAGTAACATCTCCTGGAAATGGTGGCACCTGATCATTCACTTAATCAGTTATTGATCAGTATCAAGTAGATTAACTTGGAAGTTTTTGGTTTATTTCTTCTTGATTTGGAATTCAGGACTGAATTCTAGAGAGTTCGGATAACTTTCCAGGAGTCTGACCTCTGAAAAAGCAGAATAAGATTCTATTTTTTTCAAAATGTTGTTCTTTGAACTGTAGAAGTTTTTTGAACTTCTACTTAGGCAAGTTGAAGGCTGATTACACACTAAGTGGAATCACTGCCATGTTAGCCCCAGCAGAAATGACAGGGCTAGGGGAGATTTGGAGTGGTGTATCAGAGAGAGCGTTCAACTGAGACTTAGAAAACTGTTACTGTCCTGCAGGTGCTTTTATTTATTGGCCGCATAATTTCAAACTTCTCTCTCCCTGTCATTCATATTGACAAGTGTTGGATGTGAGAGCAAACTTTTTGGAAATTTATCGAATGTGATCTGTATATATGTTGTTATTTTATGTAGTTATTAAGTTGAAAGTAGTATACGTGCAATTCTCAACTTAGGTTCTTGGACTCTTATATAATATAGAAAATCAGAAGTTAATTTTAACTCCTATTGACAGGTAAGTGAAGTAGAAAACAAGCTCATGTGGAGATGGAAAGGAACCATCCTGAGCAGAGGGAAGCAGTTGGCAGTGGGTTCTGCTGTGCTCTTAGGTCTTACTGATTCTGGCATAGTTACCTTGCGCATTTCCAAAACTTTCAGAGCAAACACTTAAATAAATAAATAGATAGGTAGATAGATACACACACACACGTCAAGCAAAGGCATTTGAGGAATATGATAATATGATAGTATAACTTCAAGGTTAATTTAGCACATTACAAAAAATTTCTGAGGTCTGTTTACTTATGATTAGCATTCTAAGGTTTTGAAATACCCTCACAAATGTCTAAAACTCATTGATGTGGAAATCAGTCTTGAAATTATTCAAGAATGTGAACTGAAGATTCTGAGATGCTCTGTAATTATGAGGTTTTGTTGTTTGTTTGTTTGTTTTGTCATTTTGAATTACTAAGTAATAGAACCCCAGATGACATAGATAAACTAGCATAATCGTCTCACGATCCACATGGCAAACCCAGTTTTCAAGGTGGTAATAGACCTCACCAAGGTCGCTCTCTAAAATCTGTACTGACCTGTAGGGTAGACACATGGCTATTGAGCACTTGAAGTATGGCTCGGGAAACTGAATTTGAAATTTTATTTTATTTTAATTAACTTGAATTTAAAACTGACATTTGATCAGTTATTAGAAACTTTTACAACTTGGCTATATTAATCTACTTTTGCAACTATAAACTTCATGAAATCTGAATACAGATCAATTACTTCTGAGGAAAATTTAGCATCTAAATTGAGATGTGCTATAAGCTTAAAATACACATCAGAACCAAAGACTTAGAGAAAAATGCAAATATTTCAATAATCAATTACAGATTGTATACTGAATACTATTTTGAATATATGGAATCAAAATCTACCAAAATTAATTTTACCTGTATCTTTGAACTTTGTTCTAATATGACAGCTAAAAATTCAGTAACATGTGTGGCTCATAGTACATTTCTATTGGGTAGTGCTGCTGTAGCGGACAAAACAAACAATATTCCAAATTTAGTTTTTGCTTCTTGTTCTCCTGCTCTTTCCACTAAACTACATTGCTTCTCTAGGACATTTTCTCATCTCCTCCACTCTCTTTGCAAAAGCTAGTGTGTGAGATTTCATCAAAAGTTAATGTAAATTATAAAAAACCATCTGGCTAGAGAGAGCATTCTTAGAAGTTAGAGGAGTAGAAAGAGGCATCTGTCTCCACATCTAGGTAACAATTGCACTGACAGAATCCATCTGATACAACTCTTGGGGAACTCTGGAATCTATTGAAGGTTTGCCACTGTCAGCGAAGCCTTGGGAGATAAATTGCAGTTAATTTCAGTCAACTTCAGCTCTAATAACAGTAGCAGTTACCCATCCCCACCCTCACCCCCATGACAGTCAGCTGTGCACGTGCTTCTGGAGCAGCCTACACACAGCTTGCAGGAGCCAAGGTGGTTAAAAAAGATTCTATTCTCCAAATATCAGGTGCATTTTTGCACAACATGGCTCACCCCATTGTTGTGAGTCCCTTCCCCTCTAGCTGAAGTGACTTTCAGGAGATTTAATGGGTCAGCATCCTTTTTTCCTCCCCTATATTTTTCTCTTTTTTCTTTTTGGAAGCTGGACATTCAAAAGCAAATGAATATATGTGGAAATTTAGGAAGTGACCATACATGTCCAGGAAAAGGCTCAGGTTCAGAAAAGATCTGGGAAGACCTTAAGTTTATACCTGAGGCTGATCCCTGATACTTGATATAGAGACAGCCTACAACAATAAACAAATACAATAACAACAACAACAAAGAACAAACCCTCAAGAAGGGGGAGAATCTGTTTTCCAGAGTTACAATGTTATTAGATTCAAATGTTCCTTTTCAACAACAAAAATCACAAGGTGTAGAAAGAAACAGAAAAATATGGCCCATTCAAAGGAAAATAATGAATCAACAGAAACTGTTTCTCCTTATCAGTAATTACTTCAAATGTAAATAGATTAAACTCTTAGATAAAAAGACAGAGATTTGTAGAGTGGATAAAAAAGCATGATTCAACTATTTTGTCTATAAGAGACACAAGTAGATTGACAGTAAACAGATGGAAAAAATATTCCATGCAAATAGTAACTAAGAGAGAGTAAAGTTGGCTGTGCTAATATCAAATAAAACAGACTTTAAATAAAAAACCTTACAAGAGGCAAAGAAGGATATTATATATTAATAAAAGGTTCAATACAGCAAGAAGCTATAACAATTACAAACATTTATGTACTTACTAACAGACCACTGGAATACACAAAACAAAAGCTGACAGAATTGAAGAAAGAAACACAGTTCTACAATAATAGTTGGAAACGTCAATACCCATTCTCAATAATGGAAAGATCAACCAGACAGAAGATAAGTAAGGGAACAGAAAACTTACAAAACACGATACATCAACTGGATCTGACAGACATATAGAGAACACTTTACCTAACATCACACATATTCTCAAGTGATGGAATATTTTCCAGGACAGAACATAGGTTAGACCACAAATTAAATGTCAATAATTTTAAAAGATATGCATCATAGACAGCATCTTCTCCAACCACAACCAGATAAAGTTAGTTGTTATCTCTTAAAGAACTTCAACTCAAAGGTTGGTACCTGAAGTCCTCTGGAGAATGACTTTGGGCACCTGAGGGTAAGATGCATCACCTATCTATCTCTGCATCTCCAGCACTTAGCCCAGGTCCCATTTCTTTAGTGTTTCTTGAGTGGATGAATAAAAAGTACTTACAATAATACAGTAAAAAGCTAAAGAAAATATGAAAATTCCACAAGAATTGGAGACAGTGTTTGGAGGACAAGGAATTGAAAGGAAACTCTATAAAAGCCATAGGAACAATGTGCTTCATGGGTGTTTGACCTATGGCCCAGTCTTGGAAGTGCCCCAAAATTAATATAATGCTTAACTGTCACTATTTTGAAATTCTTGCATTTTGCACCGGCCCTCACAAATGATATAGCTGGGTACAGATGGTGGAAGTAAATGGGAAATGGAATATTTAGAAAATGTTTGGAAAGATGAAAGTGAGAAATGGGGCCTTTGGAGTCTTTTTATCGCATGTGTCTATTTAAACTGAAATAAAACAGTATATGTAGTCCCTTCTCATCCTTGTTTTTAGATTAAGAAATAGGCTGATAGCTGACCTGTGGCAGCAGTGAAATTAGGGTTATGAGTCCATCAGAAAAACATCACTGTAAGCAGCTGCCCACTGAGAGGAAAAACAAGAAATAGAAAAAAAAAAAAAAAAGCTCAAATGGTTGTTTGGAACAACAGATGATAACTTAGGCTGTAATTACAATAATTATGATGGAAAGCATTGCAGTGCATGCTGAGTTAAATATTGTACTTGTGTGGAATTTAACACTAAGTTCATTGTTTTAAATAAGTGATTTTTATTTACCTCGGTACACAAATGAAAATGGTCATTAAGACTGAAATTTAGCAAGCGACTGAATGGGATTCATCTCTACGTATCTGCCACTTTGTG
This sequence comes from Lyroderma lyra, assembly GCA_004026885.1. NCBI lineage: Eukaryota > Metazoa > Chordata > Mammalia > Chiroptera > Megadermatidae > Lyroderma > Lyroderma lyra. The sequence continues at coordinate 194,462 of PVJL010002298.1, forward strand.
CATATGCACATGTATGTTCATGAATGTATACATCTGTATAACATATGTTAATAGGGAAGAGGGAACAGCCCATACCAAGCATCCTGGGAAGGGAAGGAACAGGGTGAGCTCCGGCCATTCACTGACCAAGGAAACTCTGACAGAAGGACCAGGGGCGTGGCGGGAAGACTGTTAAGTTTGACTCCAGGAGCACATGAAAAGTTGAATTCAAAGTCCCTTTGAGGTATCTGAAAGGAGCTGCATAGATGCATTTGGAAGTCAAAGGGAACCTCTGGTCTGGGGATCAGAGTTCGAAAGGCATCAGTGCGTAACTGGTGATTGAAGTCTTGGCCATGGCATAAGCAAAGGAAATGGAAGAAGATGGGCCCTGTGTCCCATCCTTGCGGAAGGGACAGACCTGCCTGGGAGACTGGCAAGGGGCCGCAGAAGTGGGAGGAAAAGCTGCACGGTGCCAAGAACAGACGTCAACGGAAGTGATCACATGTTTTCCATACATTAGGCCACAAACTGTATGTCAACAGTTTTTAAATTCTTGGGCCTCTTTGCTGCTAAACGGGAATTGCATGAGGAAATAGCACAAGGGGGAAAGCGGTGGACTCGATCTCTGCATAATTGCAAGAGATTTTTGGATGCTTAGATTCTATTTTTTGTGAAAAACAAACGTACTTGATATGGTGATAAAATGACTGTTGCTGCCACTGCTGTTGTCAATGTCACTGATGTTCAAATGGACAATTCTAGTCGGAAAGCTCTCTTTGGATGCCTGACCACGTAGGCAAGGTCAGATCTTGGCATGTCTGTAGGCAAACAAAACTGCTAAGGTGGCTTTGTGAATTATTATACCAAACATTAATGTATGGAACTGTGGCTCACAAGGAATATTAAAGTTTTAGGTGATTATCAAGTAGACTTAGCGCCTTCTGGAAGCTGGAGTCTCTGGAGGAAAAAAAATAAAGGAAAAAAAGCTTGCCTGATCTAGCTTGATGGTCAGGCAGAAAATTCTTACTTCTTATAGAAAAAGGAAAGAATTGCTAGAAGAAAAGATTCATGGTTGTTTAAACCAGACAAATTAATCTTTGTGAATTCAGAGATCACGGGATATAGACTTTAAGAGCAACAACAGCTTTGCTACTTAAAGTGAAGAAAATAGTCACTTTAAGTGATGGTATTTCTAAGCACCAATTAATTCCTTCTAAAAGGCACTCTAACTAGCGGAAGCATATGACCGTCTTGGCACCCACGCTGGAGGAGTAAGGAAACAATCACGGTACGTAGCAAAGTGGAAGCTGCAACGATGAGCTCACAGTGAGGTTCTTGAGGAGAGGTGGAGGGCCGGGGCGCAGGGAGAGGCCGCGAGAGCTGGCGGGCAGGGCGCAGGGAGAGGCGAGAGCTGGAGATTGGGGCGCAGGGAGAGGCCGTGAGAGCTGGCGGGCAGGGCGCAGGGAGAGGCCGCGAGAGCTGGAGGTCCGGGCGCAGGGAGAGGCCGCGAGAGCTGGAGGTCCCGGAGCAGGGAGAGGCCGCGAGAGCTGGAGATCGGGGCGCAGGGAGAGGCCGCGAGAGCTGGAGGTCCGGGCGCAGGGAGAGGCCGCGAGAGCTGGCGGGCGGGGCGCAGGGAGAGGCCGCGAGAGCTGGAGGTCCGGGCGCAGGGAGAGGCCGTGCAGGAAGGCAAGAACAGCTTACGTTCCAAGGCTCTGGGCTGGGGAGTTCCACGTTGACCCAGAGCTGCTGCTTAGCATTAATCTTAACGGAGGAGATATGGGGGAGGGGGCAGGAATTGGCAACCCTCTTCCTGGTGCTGGACCCTGTGGCACTCATTTTATATGAATTTCATTTACCTACAGGATGGGATTACATCCCCATTTCACACACAAGAAAACTGAGGCCCAGGGAGTGCATGTGACTTCCCCCAGGCAATGTGGAGCAGCGGGCTGTGCTGAGGTCGAACCCCGTATCATTGTTCGTTATGCGTAATCTTTTCGGCTCCATCCCAGCTGCCTCTCATTATGCAGGTGGGTCCCCCTCTGCCCCCCAGTTTAGGTATCTCTTTCTAATGACACTTGGAGGTGTTTTTAACCAGTGAGCTACAAACAGAGATTACGTGAGCATGGCTGAATCTGCGTCATGGGATACGAACTGTCTGCACTTCATTCTTTAATTTACCACAGTGTAGCTAGTATATTCCCGCTGACATCGTTGGCCATGGCTGCCTCGTTGTCATCAATTACTTAATTGATGGATACCTACCTTGGTTATGAGCGGGCACAGTTTAACAAGTTAAAAATATTCTAGAGGAAAGCAGAGGGAGCAAAAGTGAAAAATGAGGAAAAGCAACAGAAGAGCAATAGTTCTCACTGGTACATGGACAGAGCCATGACTGTGCTGTGCTCGGTGCTGTGGCCTCTTTCATTTCTTGAACTAAGCCGACCAGATGTTCCATTTTAACAGGACAGAGAACAATGGTACTGTCCCATTTCAAATGGTGTGTAAGGTCAGCCTTCTGACACCTTGAATTTAGTCCAGTGAGACGAGGTTGACCGTATGTACCATTTGAAACAGGACAGTACTGTTGTATTCTGTCCCACTTATCTTGAACCCCACTAACACTCCTGTCTGGATGTCCCCCAGATCTTATCACAGACTGGGGCGTGGTACAGGAATGGTTGCTTCCTGTTTCCTTAAACTTGAGACTTGTAACCAATGACAGAGTGGCCAGTGTCAGCTGGTAAAGTAGATCGAAGTTCAAAACTTCCCCTGTACTGTCGAAATATTGGTTTATTTCCTCCCAATACCTTTTCTATGAATATGTATAAATACGGTTGTAGAATGAAAATTATACCACACGCATACAAGGGCTGTCCAGAAAGTATCCAGCTATCTAACCATTCCTGTTACTTTGACAATGGCTGGATTTTTTTTCTGGGCAGCCCTCAGTAATTTTATATTCTGCTTTCTTCTCCATCAACCTTGTATTGTTACAGCCATTGTAACAATACAACCTTGTATTGTTTCAAATTCTATGAAAACAATTTGGAAAACAAATTTAATTCATTTTTTAAAATTCTGGATACATATTCATTCGGCACATAACTCAGAAGTATATAAAAGTGTGGTCTCTCTCTCCCCACGCCCGGTCCTACCTCATTCGCGGTACCAGGACTAAAATCCCCACCACGCCGTCTGCTAACGCGTCTCTGACTCTCTCTGGAGCCGTCCCTGCTGCCGGGGCAGTGTAGCTGAGCTGGGGGTGTTTGCACACTGCCTCCCTGGATCCCTAGCCAGCGACATGTCTTCCTTGATGGATTTTTTGTCTAACTCTCTGACACATGACCTCCACCCTGGATGCCAAAGGTCAGTTCCGCTGTCTGGCCATTTTATAACGACTATAATATTGTGCTCTTGGAGAAGTGGCTCTATCTGCCCTTAGGTCTTTGGGCAGGAAGCTTGTGAGTTTGCATGTGGGTGGCGAGGGCTGTGTGAGATCCATCCACATGCCATGTCCATGTAGGCAGATAAAAGTGACCTTGAAGCAGTAAGAACCTTCTAGACTGTGCCCAGGCCCTCCAGCCACCTGCCCTTGCTCTTGACTTTGTGGTTTTGGGCTCTGGATTCTGCATTCAGCTTGGATGGCTGCCTTGGCATCCTTTGGCAACCTTCCCACCTCTTTATCCTTCCTGATCGCTGGCTGGTTCATGCCTATGGCTTTCTGTGTTCTCTGTACCCACGGGTCTCCTCCGTCCTACTCTCAGGGCCGTGTGGAACTTCATCTCTGGCCATGGTAAGCCGCTCCTCTCCTTCCTCACATTGGGATGGAGCAAAATCCAACATTTTGCTTGCGAATGTTGTTGTGTCACTCATAACCTGCCCTGGTTAGGAGGTCCCAGTCACTCTCCCACTGCTCGTACCTGGGAATTCCGTGTGGCAGAAAAAGAAGAGAGTCATTACCCAAAGAAAAGGTGAGGACAGAGTGGGGCTGACCCTGAATCACGTCATCCCCTGCTTGCACTGTCGCCAACACCTTGCCCAGTTTTCTTCTCTTGGAGCCATTCTGAGTTAATACCAGTCAGTTCCCAGGCTCCCAAGCCCGGGAGGGGAGGATGGTGAGGACGAGCAGGCTTCCCATCCAGACTGCTGTGCTGGAACAAGGCAGAAGCAACAGCCCCGCTGTGACATACCCTACGGCCACCCTTCTCCGTCTCCCTAGCACGCAGGGCCGGTAAGCCAACTTACCACCGACTTCTGCCAGACTAGCAGCGGGACAAGTTCTCGGAAGACTTCCGAGCAGCCCTTCAGGAGGTCCCTCATTTACTGGTCATGTGAGTAAAACGGCAACCTTTCCAGAAAGCAGTAAGAACTACACACTATAATAATATATGCTTTGTCCCAGATATTCTATTTCTAGGAACTTGTATGCGTGCCTTAGGAAATTATTGGCGAGTGTATGAAAGGGCAGCTGGGTAGCTACGAGGAGGCTGATGGCAGAGTTGGCCATAATAGCCAAAGACACTTAAAAAGGGAGGAGGGTAGGAAAAATGGAGGAAGTGGGGGGAGAGAGGGAGGGGACATTCATGTCCCACTGTCCCACAATGTCAAATTGGTTAAATAAATCACGGTTCATCTACAAATGAAATACAATAATACTGTGCAACTTTCTAAAATGATTTAAGGGCCATTGCCAGTCTGGAGAATATTCTTGTTATATATTGTTAAGTTAGAAAAAGCAGGTTACCAAACAGTATCCTTTTAAGGATAGGCACTAAATGTTAACAGTAGTTATTTGTGGGTGGTGCGATTTCAGGTGACTTTTAAAAATTATTTTTGTTTATATGCCTTTTATGAAATCGTCTACAAAAACATGCGTTACTTCTGTAATTAAAAATAACAGTCGATGAAAATAACTAGTCAAGTGACCGAACCCCCAACCATTGCGATCTTATTGCTTTATGTGAGAAGGGACAAGCATCACTGGGACACAGACACATTTTCCGTCTTTGAAACAATGCTTTGTCCCCCGAACCAGGATAAGCAGAGAAATCTGGGTGAGAGCCTCGACTTGCCCACCATCACCTCATATAAATTCCTAGTGTTGGCGGTCCTGAGGCCCATCAGGGCCAGGCCTGAGGACGCGAGGCCTGAGGAATGAGTTTTGTTCCAGAGTTCAGAGTGGGCCACCGGCTGTGCTCCCCGAAGTTCTGCACAGCGCCACCTAGAGGGAAGTCAAGGAAATTCAATGGTTCCTTAGGTCTTCTGACCCGTTTCTGATCTCAGGATTGAGTCCCCAGTTGTCCTTAAGTCCACTAATGTCTGGTCCCCACCTCTTGTCCAAACCAAGCCTTGCAGGACCACCTGGGAACGTGGTAGAAGTGCTCTTTCGGGTGCCCCATCCCAATGGGATCAGAATCTCTGTGGATGGTGCCTAGGAATCCGTAGTTTTAGTAAGCCACCCAAGTGCACCCTAAGAGCTGGGAGGCAGTCAGGGTGCCTTCACGCCCCCGCCTTCTCTGTGCCCTTAGAAACTCAACTTGCTGAGCTAATTTCTTCTTTCTCTTTACAGCAAGGCGGCGGGTGTGTGGGAATTCAGACAGGCTGAGTCTTTATGAATTCCTTCCTTCATTCATTCCCACTGCCTGACTCTGGTCGTAGATGAAAAAGCCACTGCTGCCACTACTCCCCAGGATGACACAAACACAGGAAACACTGGCACGTAAACAAGGAGTTATTGTACAGTGTCATAAGTGAACTATGAGAGGTGAGAAGCAGAGAAGCCAAGGAGGATTCCCAATGCATGGGAAATCTGTGTGCCTGTGCTACCAACTGTTGGAACCAAGGGGCTGTGAGGTCAGTGAGAGATGGACAGAGCACCTATGCTGCTGAGAAAACAGAGGTATTTGGAGCTAAAGCAATTGCTTGTGGTGATGTAGGCAATCGGGATTAGAAATAACTCCTTCCTTCTCTCCACGGGTAGAACGTTGGCTGGGGTTCCCACCTCCTGTCTGGGTTGCTACGTTTGGTCCTCTGACCCCAGAGAAAGGGATATTTCACTGCAATAGTGTTTTTTTGATGTCATGGGTCCCTTTGAAAAGCTGATGGGATATGCATATGGGCGCACTCTTTTGATGGGGTCTGTGGACCTCCTGAAGCACTTCTACGGTCCTGAAGATAGAAATTCCTCAGCCCCGATAAGGGACAGAGAGAGGCAGGCAAGGGCAGGCATATAAGGAACAGAAATCTAAGCAAAAAGTGTTCATCTTTACTGGGAGAAAATGCCTTCGTGAAGGGCAGGAGGAAAACAACAAGATAAGTAGGCCATGTGACGCGCTCACCGCCAGCAAAACATCCAAAGTGATGACAGCTGACATGCTAGCAGTATTTTAGGATCTCGCCACCATTTGCACATTTGTTACTTGGATACACTGACAAAGACCCACACTGGGGATTATCAACTCTCTTTCCACTGAGGCACGATAATGAAAACCATTATTGGTGTGATAATGATGCAGTACGTATTAATGCAGTTATTCAGTGCCCTTTCCAAAGGGTTCCAAACATATTCATTTGCCTCCTGGTGACACAGCTGCCATGACAGTGTCTCTCTCTCAGACATGACCCCATTGCCTGCGACAGCAACCATCATCAGCGTCTACCCAGCCCAGCCTCTGCTCTTAGGACCTTGTTGTGTTAAAAAGAGAAACTCACTGTCGATAGGTTACGGTGGTGGTGCGTCATGTAGTGAGTGGCCCTCGTCAGGTGGCAGCTGACCGGAAGCAGCAGTTTCGATGCCTCCGTTAGGAGGAATGAAACCTGGGAGAACAGAAAGCAGGAAGATAAGTTGGTTCTGTGGACCTGCGACCACGTAGCTTATCTCTGACAGTGCTGGCCTTGACGTCTCGTCTGAGGTCAAGTTAAAAGGTACTAAAACCAGCCCTAAGAATATTTGCTCAGTCAAACTTAGGCTTTTGAAACCTCCCACAGACAGGACCTTAACTGAAAAGTGTCCTCCGCCCCCACTGTAGGAGCTTTAGAGAATGTATTGATCAGCTTCGGTTTCAAATCTTGAGAGGTTTTAGCGATTATTACTATTCCTGCTTAACAGCTGAAGCAAGCAAGTCCTCTGGGGGGAAAGGAGCCTGGGGTTCGGCCCCATGGCGTTCTGGCTTCTGTGCCCTGAGCCTCACCATCCTTATTTATAAAATGGGGATAAGCCCATGGTGTCCATCATTACCGTAGAGGTTAATCAGATGCTTGAAGTGCCTGGCATCAAGTCAGGTAGACAGTTTCCCCTCCTAAGGAACTGGCCCAAAGTTCCTCTTCTAGAAAATGCCAGAGCCAGCTGTTCCCACGGCACGTCCAGGAGTCATTTCACACATCCCTCTCCTGCCCTGCCTGCGTCGCTGTCCTCTCAAAGCCATCGTGGAAAGACTTTCCGTTCCCACACGGAGGTGCAGAGACTCACCTTCCGTGACAGAGGTCCTTGCGGAATGGATCCACAGCCTTGCTAAGGTGGGCGGTGGCGGATGGAGAGATCTTTATAGCGTCACCGTAATTTATCATCTCCTCCCCAGCAGCCGCCCTCCGGCTGGCGGCTCTAAACGCCCTACGGTCCACGAGAGAGCAGTGAAGGGAGATATTTCAGGAGCAGATGGGACGTACCTTCAAAACGCAGGATTGTCCCACTGAAGCTGGCACATCTGGCAACCCTAAAACAGCCCCGGCTAGATGAAATAAAAATTATGAGATGGAGAAGCAGGAAAATATGTCTTTGCATTGATTAGCAGGGCCTATAATTAATCTCCTTCAGCTGCCTTTTCAGGCCTGTGGTGTAAAACATGGAGACATCGCAGCCTTCCTGCCCTCCCCTGTGACAAGTCTTACGTGATCCTTTCACAGTGGTGTGAGTCTCCAAACTTCAGAGTAATGCCTCCCCTTCTATGGCTCAGAATCGTTCAGGGAGTGATGAAATTCAGGCCCAAACTTCCTCAGTACAATGCTTTTCTCATTCGCCTGGCCACCGGTGGGGGGGAGAACATTCAGCTGACTAGAACAAAGCCAACTTTTACAGCTTTATTAGGAAATTATACAAACCAATCTTTTTTTTTTCACCTGTGAAGTGGTTTTGTTCTGGAATTCTCTTTCTGTGGAGGGCAGAAGCAGATGCGGGGAGAGCAAACCGGCCCTGCGGGAAGGAGAGGTCTCCAGCTTGCCTTCTCCACCATTCTCCTTCCCCTCCATTCTGTCTTGGTCGTTTTCTCCTCATCGAACCCGTGTTCCATTTAGACCTATTGCCATTAGATGAGACGGCAGTGCTAGTGTGTGGCTGTGTCCCCTTGTCTCCTTGCCCTGCCCTGCTGGGGTCCGGCACGGTGCCTGAAGCGAGGTAGGTACTTAAGAGTGACATATTTGTGGATCTGAAGCGGCCGGAGCCCTCCCACCGACCAAACTGCACTTGGTCTGGAGGAAGACCGGCCAAGGGCTCAGTGCCCGAGTTCAACTTATCACCTGCAACAAAGACGAAATCTAAGAAACCAGTCCCTTTAAAGGGGACTTCCAACTCTTCGTGCAAGTGTCTTCAATAAATATATATGTGTTCTTATTGAATTATAGTTCATTCTCCCAAATATTTTATTATGTGCACTTCTTGGATTAGACAAGTATCATGGACTGAATTGTGCCGCCCACCCCAAATTAATATGTTGGAGCCCTAACCCCCATTGTGATGGCATTTGGCGATGGGGCCTTTGGGAGATGATTGGGGTTACGTGAGCTCACGATGGGGTTAGTGGCCTTATACAATGAGGAGGAGCGGAACCTCTGTCTCTCTGTGTGAGTGCTCCGAAGAAAGGCCATGAGAGGACACGGTGAGATGGTGGCCATCTGCTGGCCAGGAAGAGAGCTCTCATCAGGAAATGAATCCATTGACACCTTGATGCAGAACTTCTAGCAGCCAGAACGACGAGAAGTAAGTGTCCATTGTTTAAGGACACAGGTCTGTGGTATTTTGTTACGGCAGCCCGAACAGACTGATACAAGAAGTAACGCCCACCATGGCTAAACACCAATGCCAAGGGCACATCCAAGGGCACATGCCGTGGAGCAGTGACATTGTGACAAGAACCCATGTCTCTGACTCCAAGCCAAGGACAATTTCCCCTACAGCGTGTAGCCGGCTCCAAGTTCACGACGTGGGTAACTCTGAACTGTCCATGGATATAAGCAGCCCTTTCACCCCACCGGTTACTTCCCGGGCGACTTCCCACCGACGCTGAGCAGCGCATGGGAGTTAGAAGACCTGGCTTTGCTCCACCCTCCGCCACGTGTGACCTGAAACCAGGCAGGCTGCTGCCACCCTCAGCCTCGTTTCCTTACAGGAGTGACGGGGATTTGTGAGGATTCAATTGGGTGATAAACTCGAAAGAGATTTGTGAGGCCTTCAGTACCTTAAAAACAACAGCAGGGACATGGTTGTCAGCCTCAGAAATGAGACTTTCTCTCACATCACAGATAAGGAAACTGATAATAAATAATGAGCTTTGAGGACTGATCCTGCCAGAGCCCCCTTCAATTCATCCCTGAGAAGGAGCATGGGGGGGGGGGGGTCTTGCTGATTTGCACAATTAAGAGTGAAATCGGGGCTGAGCTTCCAGAAAACCCACACAACACCGGCCACTTGGGGGGAAGGGTGCAAATGAGGGGAAAGAAGACTTAGTCAAGAGAGCTGGGTCCCAGGGTCATCTCCAACACTGCACACATGCATGAGCTTGGGCTAATGTCTGCGTTGCTCTGGGACTCAGTTTTCACTTCTGCAACATGGGAATGATTCTAGTTTATAGAATTGTTGAAAGAATCAACAATTGTGTAATGCGTGTGCAAATCAAATGCACATGCAACCATAAATGCATAATCTGGGTGGACACCCTGAGAGCAGGGGTGCCCAAATTTTTGGCTTCCCTGCGCCACACGTAAAATACACCAACACTGATGATAGCTGGTGAGCTAAAATGAAAAAGTCCATGCATCCTTTTCATAGTGTTTTGAGAACGTTTACAGATTTGTATTGGGTGGAATTCAGAGCTGTCCTGGGCCGCACGCGGCCCGCGGGCCACGGGGTGACAAGGTTGCCATAGGCAGAGGGCTGTAGTGCTGTCTGTAGTATCGGGGCTGTCTTTTTCATCATTGAAATGGTCATTTGTGAAAAGAGGGGTGTGTTGTGTTTCTAAAGATTGAGTCTTAGATAATACTTGTATTAATTTGTACTCCAATTTACTTTTTCCTAAAAGCAATGTGTCTCACCTCAACTGTGCTTTATAACTTTTTTTATCAGCCAGACTAAATTTCTTGTCATTCACTTCAGCAGAAATTACTCATTGTCATTGTCATCACCTGAGTAAACAAAGCTTTGAGGGCTTAAAAACACCTGTGGGAAGAGACCTGACGTGGGCCAAGGGGTCCTTCGGTCCGTGAACTTCACCACTTTGCTCCTTGTGCTGTTCCGTGAATGAGGGAAGGGCCTGGCTCTTGGATCGGGAACATCTGAACTGACTCCTGCCAAGTGGCAGGGACAATTTTAGTGCTGCTGAGAATCTGACTGCTGCTCCCGCCCACTCCCGCCTTCCTCCTTCCTCCTGTCCTTGAGCTCGCAGATGCTGCCGCCGTCTGCTCTCTCCTTCCCCAGTTTCCCCGTCTCCCTGCGCCCCTTCCCCTCACTCCAGATTCTCACCGTGTTCTCCGCGTTCTCCCTCCCCAGCCCCTGCGCACAGGGCCGGGCCGCCTGGTTTCTCCAATAGGCCCGACGCGGAGGCTCCCCTCCCCGCAGCGGGCCTGAGCAGGCCCGGCCAGGGGGTGCCGGGGTGGTCGCCTTCTTCCTTCGCGCCCTCAGCCTCTTCGCCTCCCTCGTGCTCCTCCGGGATTGCTGCAGCCTGGCTCCTCTTCTGCCCACGCGACCCTCCCGCTCACCCCGCTTTGTAAATAGCAAAGCCCACCACGTCACTTCTCGAACGCCCCAGTCACCCCAGAGAAAATCCGTTTTTCTTCACCTTCACATTCAAGCTCCTCTGTCACCTGACCTGTACTTACTGCCCCGGCGCATCCATTTCCAGCTGCACAGGAGCACACACGCACTGTTCGTCTCTGGTGGGGCCGTGAGTGAGTGAGTGAATCGAGAGTACGGCATGGGCAGTAGTGTGGCACCATGGCAAGGGGATGGACACTGGGTTAGAGCTGTGCCCGGGTCCCGGCCACTTCCTCGTCTGTTAACCTCTCAGCCTAACTTCCCGTGTATGTGCTGGTGGCCCTCACGTCCTTCCCCGGGGCCGGGACGCCGGAAGGGTGATGGAGGGATTCACCGTGGATGCAAAACACCAGGAGGCACCAGAAACACTCAGCCGTCAGAAAGAATGTTATTTCCACCTGATAATTTGTAAACATCAGAACTAACACACCGAAAACCCCACGATCAACACAATTTCAGCATTTCATAACAACGTGCCCTGGCCCCG
>PVJL010002299.1:0-17868 GCA_004026885.1 Lyroderma lyra
GGAGAATGACTGTGGACTATCAGGAGCTGAACAAAGTGACACCCTTGTTGCATGCAGCAGTGCCAAATGTTATGGATCTGATGGACAAACACACACGAACTGGGACAGTATCACTATGTTGTGGATTTGGCAAACGCCTTTTTCTCCATAGATATAGGACCAGAGAGCCAAGAGCAGTTCGCCTTCACGTGGGAAGGACAATGGACTTTCCTGGTGCTTCCCCAGGGATACCTGCACAGTCCCACCCTGTGCCACGGACTGGTGGCTCAGGACTTGGCCACCTGGTGGAAGTCAGCAGGGGTCCATCTGCTCCATTATATTGATGATATAATGCTAACCTCTGATTCTCTAGCAGAGCTCGAGATTGCAACCACCAGTCTATGAGAAGTCCTCAAGGCCTGGGGGTGGGCCGTCGAGGAAGACAATGTCCAAGGGCCTGGGTTGTCTGTCAAATTCTTGGGAGTTGTCTGGTTGGGTAGGACTAAGGTTATGCCGGAGGGAGTCATAGATGAAATACAGGCATATCCCTGGCCGACAACAGTAAAACAATTGCAGATCTATTTGGGTTCATTAGGCTATTGGAGGGTGTTTATTCCTCATTTAGCCACTTTAACTCACCCCTTACATCACCTGATATAGCGAGGGGCTACTTGGGATTGGACCCCAGAGATAGAGAAGTCATTTCAAGCCACCAAGCAGGCAGTGGCTCTAACCCAAACCCTATGAGTGGTTGACACCACCCTACCGTTCCTTTTAATGGTGTCAGTGGATGACAGTGGGTTTGGATGGGGCTTGTGGCAGAAACAAGGGGCTTGTAAAGTGCCCATTGGTTTCTGGTCTCAATTGTGAAAAGGGGCGGAAGCCCACTATTCCCCTATAGAGAAACAGCTAGCTGCTATTTATGCTGCCCTTTTGGCCTGTGAGGCCATAACAGGTCCTAATCCTGTTACCATCCAATCAAGGAATCCAGTAAAGGGCTGGTTGCGGTCTTGGTTATGGACGTCACAGACAGGGGCAAAACCCTTACCAGCCACATTGTTGTCACAAGATGGACACATTGCCTGTATTTTACCTGAGGGTAAAGATCTTCCCTTAATGGTGTCACTGTCTGCTCTGTCCTACCACCCAGGCTAATGGCAGGCAATAGTATCCTGTCCAGGGCACATGCTGTTGCTCAGGTGCACAATGTGCCCCACTGTTGGATCTGCCCAGAAATACCGGTGGAGGCAGCTGAGGGCCTTCCGTGGTGGATCCACCCGGCTTCCCTACACAATTGGATGCGGTCACGTACATGGAGCAGCACTGCTGAATGGGACCAATGGCGCCGGGCAGTGGACAACTTGCTCCGCAAGGACCATAATAACCAACCCCCTCTGTTTGGTTATGCAATGACTAATGGGTGGAGTTGGGTGGTGGGGGAACATATGGGAACAAGTCCCGTTGTGTATAGAATAATATCGCTCAGCTGCTAACTGCATTGCTGCTTGGGTGCCCCCACACTTGTGTCAAAACATTACCCATGTGCTGACCCCTTGCACTTGGTGGAATGGAGCCTGATGTGCTGGCATTCATCCCACAGATATCCTTCCAGCTGGATACCTCTGGGTTTGTGGACACTATGGATGGCCTTACTTACCTGCAAAATGGACTGTCTGGTGTACATGGGGTCACCCTAACATTGCTGGTTGAGTACTGTGACCCTCCCTCAATTGCCTACTAATTGGGATGCTGTGTATCACTGCTGGCATCGCCAACATAGAGCCATTTGGTGGTTCTACCCTTTGCTGTGCCCTATATTGCTGCTGTGGGCTATGGGCTCAAGAATATAGATTATGGGCAAAGTCCCATGTGGTGGCCCTGTAGGGGTGGAGTGTCAGTCCCCAAAGGGTTAAAGCCAAGCCCGCTGTAAAGAATTACAGTCAGACCCACTGCCCAGGTTTGACCTTGACATAATCAGTCCAGGTCTGGGGTTGAGGAATTCGTGGGGCTGACAGTTACTGCACATGTACCGCCTTATGTAACCAGGAAAACCCAAACAATTGCTACTGGGCAGATGCGGCAAGATGCCACTTTTGCTTGAATACATATATGTAGTCCCAGGTGCACAATAAAGTAGCTTGCTTGCTGGTGTGTTTATGGTCCCCCATGTCGGCTCCACGTGTGTTTTTTCAACTGCTGAAACCTGTTCTGCCTGGAAACCTTGGCAATGACATGAACCTTAAGAGATTTAATGAAAATTTACAGCATGAAGTAAGACAGGTTATATGGAAAAACTACTGGAAGTGGCTTGGGTGTGCCTGAAAGTGGGATGGCTAGGATTCCATGGAATCACTAAGGTGGGGCAGACAAAAGGTGATAGCCAGTGTGATGGAGATTCAGATATGGTGTCTGCCTGCCTCTGCACACAGGGAGGGGGAGAGTTCAGCAAAGAAACAATGGCTTCCACCCATTCCTTCCTCTAAGAAAAAAGCTGCCTCTCCAGCCCTCACCTGAAGCTAGATAATTCAGTTTCTCCCCATAAGTCCTTGGAGACCTTTGAGCTGCTGTTGCAGCACTGGAGCTCAAAGCAAATGAGTCCATCAGTGAGTAAGTCCACGCACTGTGCTTTAAGAAAAATGCCTAGGACTGCAGCCACCCTCCAGCTTACTCAGCCACAGTATCTGCTGGTTTTTTACAGCCAAAAGATATAGAGACTTCTCTCTCCATCAGTGAAACCCTAGACTGGGGTTGGGACCCTTGCTCCTCCAGGGGGTTCCTTGGTAGCTGAGCTATCCCTCCCGATTTCTAATGATTACACATGGGTGTGGGACCATCACATGTTACGTCTCTGCCCCTCTTACAAGTCTCGAGGTGACTTCTTCTATATGGCTATATTTGTAGGGCTTTCAGTTCAGCTAGACTTCAGGTGATTCTCAATGATGGCTGTTTTGTAGTTTAGTTGTAATTGATGTGCTTCTGAGAGGAGGTGAGCACAGCCTTTACCTACTCCTCCATCTTGACTAAAAATTCTTCTCTTGTTTTTCTTTCAATTACATCTGATGTACAATATTTCATTAGTTGCAGGTGTACAACATAGTGATGAGACATTTATATAACTTACAAAGCCATCATCCCGATAAATCTGGTACCCATCTGACACCATACATAGTTATTACCGTATTATTGACTGTATGCCCCATGCTATGATTTATTTTCCCATAATTATTTTGTAACTATGAATTTGTACTCCTTAATCTCTTTCCCTTTTTCACCCACTCCTTTAACCCCGCTCCCATCTGGCAACCATCCAAACGTTCTCTGGATCTATGAATGTTTCTGTTCTGTTTGTTCATTTATTTATGAACTTAGGGGAAGAAGAGATTACCTCAGTGAGAAATTCAATGAAGAGATAGGAATCATAAAAAAAGGAGATAGAAAATATAAAAAAGAACCAATCAAAAATGAAGAATCCAATAACTGAAATGAAAACTAAATTAGAAGCAATCAACAACAGATTAGATGAAGCAGGAGACTGAATCAGCAATTTGGAAGACAGCATAGTGAAAATCTCCCAATGGTAACAACAACAACAAAAAGAATTAAAATAGTGAGCATAGTTTAAAGAATCTCTGGGGCAATATCAAATGTAACAACATTTGCATCAGAAGGGGTACCAGAAGGAGAAAAAAGAAAGCAAGGAATTGAGAATTCACTTGAAGAAAAAATGAATGCAAACTTCCCTAACCTGGCAAAGGTTAGGTATACAAGTTCAGGAAGTGCAGGGTCCCAAATAAGATGAACCCAAACAGATTAAGACACATTATAATTAAAATGGGAAAAGTTAAAGACAAAGAGAAAATCTTAAAAGCAGCAAGAGAAAAGCCATTAGTTATCTACAAGGGAGCTCGCATAAGACTGTCAGCTGATTTCTCAACAGAAACTTTGCAGGCCAGAAGAGGTTAGCAGAAGATATTCAAAGAGATGAAAAGCAAGGACATACAAAGCAAAGCAAAGCTATCATTTAGAATCAAAGGACAGATAAAGAGCTTTCCAGAAAGAAAAGGCTAAATGAGTTTATCACCACAAAACCAGTATTTAAAAAAAAAAAAAAAAAAAAAAAAAAAAAAAAAAAAAAAAAAAAAAAAAAAAAAAAAAAAAAAAAAAAAAAAAAAAGGTTAAAGGGACTTCTTTAAGAAGAAAATTCTCACAAAAAATAGTAAATACGTGTGATGATGAATGTAAACTATAGTAGTGATCATTTCATAATACATACAAATATCAAATCATTATGTTGTGCACCTGAAACTAATGTTAAATGTCAATTATATTTCTATGGAAATAAAAGTAACTATGGATGTGTTATCTTGTAGTAATCATTTTGTAACACATACATATATCAAATCATCTCATTGTATATCTTAAACTTATATAATGTCATATGCAAAATATAGTTTAATAAAGCTAGAAAAACAAACAAAGAACTGGTGTTCTGATAAGTGGCTCATACAGGGGTGTAGGAAGAACATGTGGGTTTGGATGTTCATCTAAGTATGCTCAGGCCATAAGGTTCACAATTAAGCCAGAGTGGCCATGGGCTGGAGTCTGTGTCTGTCCTCCCTATGCCACCACATTCTGGCACAAAACTCCAAGAATTCCATGTTGAAATGTAGAAGTCAAGATCTTTATGAAAGTATTTCTGTCAAGGTAGGAAGACAGAACATATAACATCTAAATATCTAGACACAAGGTATGTGAACTTCCAATTGTAGTGTTTCCCTAAGTTCCCCATCTGTTAGGAAACATCATAAATCAATTTCTTTATATAATGCATATACTGATATATGAAACCATATTGTTAGAATAATCAGGTTACTTCAGGATTGAGGTAATGTTGATTTAGAAATAGTTCATACTTGAATGAACCTAACCTTAATTCTTTTGGGGGGAGGTGAGGGAGAAGAAAGGCAGAATTATCAGTAAAATAAACTGTTCTTATAATTGACTAATGTTAATATCGGTAAAGGAAGTGCCTTTACTATTGTTCCCTACCTTAAAAAAACGTGCTGGGTTTTTGTCCAAAATCTACATTTAAAGGCACATGTGTTTCTACCCCTCAATGTCTTGATTATTCAGTTGGTTGACTGCGTAGGACTGCTGTTTATTTTGTTGTCTTTTGTTGTTTTCTTTGGGCTGTCCTTTACCAAGAGTTGCTTTGAGACAGGAAGAGGTGGCAAAAATCAAGTCACTTCATTTTCTGTTTGATTCTACTTGCTAAAATTAGAGGACCTTTATATTAATAGTTTAACAACTTCTGGTGTAACACAACATGAATATATGATATAGTTTAAAATGATAATTAAGAATACTAAGGAATGAGTTTATAAGCTATACTTACAGTGAAAAACACTGGAGCACAAAATGATATGTGCACTATGACTGCAACTCTAAAATGCATACAAGAGATATATAATATGCATGTGAAAATAGTTCTATTAAGATGATAGTATAAGGGATTTTTAAAACATCTGTCTAAAGCTTGACAAGACTTAACTTTCCAATAAGATATTTTAGTTAAAATTTTTGTCTTTTTTCTCATTTTTGTTTCTTCCCTTATGTACTGTCATGCCCTAGATTAGACAGTGGTACCTGGTGGACTCCTGGGCATTGGCTGGCCTTGGCAATGACACTTGGAGCTGAGGTAACTAATGTTTTTATTCCAAGTCCCAAGGATAGTGTGTCTCATGAATGTGCCCTCTGGGATAGAGGGACCTCTGCCTACATGTGGTGATTTTCAAAAGATGGTCTAGAAATAGACTACACCAGTCCTTTAAGCTTACAATGTGGGGAGGCCCCACATTGGTGAGGCAAAGACTATGTGCATGCTCCTGGATTTAGCCCTTTGGTGATTCTCTTTGGAAATGCATGGTATTTTGAAACAGAAAAACCTAAAAGCAGAAATAAAAAAGAAATAAAAACCAAAAATTTGGTTTTTGATATTTTTGCTCATTGTATGCTTCCACATAGATGCATAATGGGTCTGTCTATGTGATATAAAAGGTATTTCTGATTGAAAAACAATAGGACTGAGGCTTAATTTTTTTAAATGTCCAGATTTTTGTCAAGATGGGTATTCAATGTTACTGATATCATTTTGGATTAAATAATAATAAATAAATCCTCATAACCATATTATTTCCCATTGTCAATCCAATCTTACAGGTGAAGAAACTGAACCTTGGAAGGGTTAAATAACTTTCTGAAAGGTAATATATCCAAATTCATTTGTTTTGTTCCAAAGTTTCAGTTATTTCCACCACAGTATTAATAAAGAAATTACTTATGTAAAATGAAACATACCTCAGAAATTGTGTCTTATACATAACATGTATATGTTATACATAACATATACATACATTACATTTTATATACACAACAGAAATTTTATATATATATATATTTAAGAAGTTATTATTTCCATACATACATTTTATATACACAACAGAAATTATATATATATATAATATATATATATATTTAAGAAGTTATTATTTCCATATATGTGTATACAAGTACACATATATACATGTACTGGCTCAGGAATACAGTTTCAAAAGAGAGGTCCCATGGGAAAATCACTGATAAATCTGCAAAGCTTCCCAGAGTGAAGAGAATGCTTTAAAGGCCAAGAAACTCTCTTTTGAGTAAGAAAAGTCTGGTACTTTGGTGTTTTCACCACTCTAGCTCACTGTTTTATTACAATTTCTTGAATATATTTGGCACATAATAGGCATTTAACAAATATTTGTTCAATGAACAAATCAAATGTAAGTATAGAGAACTCATAGGGCTCAGAATCATGGTCATGGCATGTGCATGTCAAGGGGAGGGGGAATATATAGTGTGAGGCACAATGAGAATGTGCTATTAAAAAACAGTTTTAAAACACACTATTCACAAAGACAGGACAAAGAACATCTCCTTTCCTTAGCTACGGAGGAAGAGTAAATCATCAGATCCAAGACAACAAAAGTCAATGTGTTCTCTGGAAACTGTTTCTTCCCAGACTGCCAAAGTTCCTGCCACGTAACCTGGACTAAACTTAAAGTGCCTCTGTCTTCTACATTTCTTCATGGAGTAATCTCTGTGAGAAGGGTGGAGACTCTACAGTCAGGATTTGAGGTGTTAATAATAGTAAGGCCCATAATACATTGCTTTGCAGCTAACTGGTTTTATTTCATATATTTTTGTTTTGTTTTGTTTTTGGTAGCTCCTTGGCTGAGAATGGAACCCAGACTGCAGCGTTGAGAGCCCCAAAGCCTAGCTACTACACCACCAGGAAACCCCTGGTTTCATTTAAGTTGCATGACATGAAGTTAACTTCAGCAACCTAAGGGAAATATAATTTGTTGAATGTCTATTTTAGGCATAAGTAAAACATGTAATATTTATAGTTTCTAAATTTATGATTTGTTATTCTATTTTAAAAGCAATTTCAGAAACGGGCATTAAAAATTGCTTAAAATTACTTGGAAGCAAATAACATATGATACAACTGATTCATGTGCAATAAGAGCACCTGTCTCCAAGATTGGTAACTTTATTTTCACATAAATAAGAGTGGGCATTATTTATATCCTCAATTTACATTCCCTAAGTATTATACTAGTATTAATGTGTTTAGCAAGAAATCATATGGTACAATATAACAGCATAATAAAAGATCATGCATGAAAATAAAGAGAGGTCATATCAAATGATCCCATGTTCAAGACTTGAAGGGGAAGAGTGTTGCACTTAGGTCTGTGACACTGTATTTGAGAAATACACACTGTGATCTCAGAATTATATATTGCAATAAAAATAATTTAATGTACTTCCCTCAGTAACTTAATTGCCCAGAACACAAAAATAATAGCTATTATTTATCCATTACATACTATATTCCAGGCATTTTGACCTTCATTATTCTTAGTGCTCACAGCTCTGTAATTTTCAGGTGAGCAAACTCTCATGGAGGTGAAGTAACTTATCTAAGGTTTCATTTTGAACCCATTCAAGTTCTGACAAAAACTTTTACTTTAAACACAAAACCTTTTACCTCCTGTGGGATGTGACCAAGGACTTCAGAGAAACTAGATACAAAACTGAACAACACTGTGCTGATCTTTTTCCATTTGTGTACTTCCTAAACGTGTAAGATATAGCTTGCTGTACTGTTTTTCTTTTTTTTTTTTTTCTTTTTCCTGACACCCAGATCTTCATAGAATCTTCAGAGGACAAATTCTTTAATACTAAAATCTCATTCAGATTAAGGTTAATGATACAAATGGGCACTTAACAATGTTATTTAAATGATGAACTATCCCCATTTTAGAAAAATAAAAGCAAATCTCACAGAAATACAATTTTTGTGTGATATTGGGAAAGGATACAAATCACCACCATGATTAAACCAACTTACTGCATCCAATCTGCTCACTCCCAACTATTACTGGGAAGGTAGTAGAATAAGCCCCGGGATGGTAGTCCACTGGCTCCAACCATCATATTTGACAGGGTGAGGTCACACAAGCCTTTGGACTATTTCAGTGCTGTACTTTTCATGTATCCCTAGTGGGAAAACATTTTTGGCCTAGCCAAGCTCACAGGATGGCTGTTAGAATAAAATGAAGAAGGATAGGATCTGGCACAAATAATGCCCCTTTTTATGAGCTGGTAATCTATACCAAAGTCATAAACATGTAATTCTTATAACAATAATATCATAACTACATTAACATAACTACTTTAAAAAGGGTATTACTTCTGCCAGACCCTGCATATTGAAGGTGTTTTAGAAAGTATATACATGCTGTATGGAACTGTAAGTAAATGTTCTATACAAATGTATTACTACAGTTATTGTTCACTGAAGGTACAGAGGCTTCTACCCATAAACTTACTAAAATTAAGTGTATCTTTAAAGATAGAGGCAACAAGGTAGCTTAATAAAAAGCCTCAATCTGACAAAATGAGGAAGACCCTAAGTGAGGGGGCAGTGATGAGGAAGAGGAATATGCTTTTAGAACAGGTAACAGAGAGGGGTAGGAAGAAGCTCACATTTCAAACAGAAGTCTTTCTTTTGTGCCTAGAAAGTTGTATTTAAGTCCTTGTCAAGATACAAGGAATGCAAATGGTACGAACAATGTTTACCTCAGGTGCTAGGTAGAAGGCAATGACAGGCTTAACCTGTGCCATTTTTTTATCTGGAAAAGGTCTCACTCACATTAAGGAAAACGACCCCAGCAGTGATTCTACTATCAGGACAGGGACCAAGGCCCGTTTTCAGATTTTAAAAGTGAATTGTTTCAGAAAGTACTATTTATAGCATTTTCATTTTCCCCATCTTCTCATAATGGTATTAGGTTAATCCTTCAATTACGCCTCACTTAATAAGAATATTTATTAAGGACCTACAATTTATCTGACAGGGTGCTAGAGTCTGTAAAATATTTTTAAAAGCATATGACAATTTGAGTTAAGAATGCATAATATAATTAGATAAAAATAAAGAAAGCTACATTATTTCAAATATTTATTGCCCAATGAGAATTTTTGTTTTTAATGCTTCATAAAGAAGCACATGTAATAAAACAGTTTTATCTGTATGTAAGATACTTTTAAGAGATAACTCTGGTTGTGAAAACCGCTCTAAAGAGAAATGGAGCTGAGCTCTTATTTTTTGAGCTAATGAGCTGGATGTAACAATATTTTTCAACACACTATTGCAGACGACATGCAGGACACTGTCCAAATATCAGGGCACAGCCATTTACCTATGCTCAAAAAATGATAATGGTAAAAGACTGTAACAAAATTCTATACTACCTAAACTTCATAAAAACCTCTGAAGCACATATTTATTGTACTCTATATGCATATATACAAATGTTTGCATTATGCTCATATATTAATCAAATATAGTCTAAAGTTTCATTGCTTTTACCGTGTTCGAGTGTCAGCATCAGGAACTTTGCACATAATTCAATGTACAAATGAATGCTTAAAGCATATAAATTGTATCCTGATACCAAATGTGTTCATCAAAATTAGCAAAATGAGAGCACTTGTGATTTACAAGAATGTGACTTTAATGATTGAGACAGAATCTGTCTTTAAATGGCTCTTAATTCTACTAGTTTTATAAAAACAAACAAACTTGTGTTTTAAGTGGGGAAGAGGGTAGTGAAGGAGGGAGGGGGTCAAATATATGATGATGGAAGAACTGTTTCTGGGTGGTGAGCACATAATGGAACACACAGATGATGTATTATAAAATTATACACTTAAAACAGACATAATTTTATTAACCAATGTCACCCCAACTAATTTAATTTAAAAAATAAAAAATAAAAAAATAAAAGAATACGACCAAATAAAAATCTGAAAGGCAGAGGCATGAGTTACATTGGTTTTAACTTTTTCAATTTGAGAATTTTTTTATTAAGAATTCTTTAAATATGTTATCACAAACACAAAAATATAGTAACTATGTTTGTTACCCTAGAACATTTGAATTTTATTTTTTTTTGAACATTTGAATTTTAAAATGTGTTGCAATTGTAAAAAACACTTTCTTTAGCCAGATAAGTGAGTCCCAAGGACCGTGGATCTTGGCATAGACTACTTGGTGACTTTTGTTTTTTCCTCTTCAATGTTGTTTGGTCAAGGAATGGGTTATTTTTAATTGCACTCACAGTTCTTTTAGATTATAGGTAATTTAATTACATTGCTACTTCAAATACTATTCTGGAACAAGGTGTGTTGGGAATACAATGTCATATAAGATGACATGCAAGTCTGACAATTAAGTTTGTGAATTTGCTACCATGTGCTTACATTGGCAGCACTGTACAATTTGTTAAGGTTTTATAATTTCGTTCTATCTGTGTCTTACAGCTGTGTTCATGTCAATGTGTGGCAGTGTCTTGCTGCGTGGCATGCATTACTGCTGTGCATTTTTGTGCCATTGCAAGAATGTCTGAGCTTGAGTTAGAGCAACAAACATTAAATTTCTTGTTAAAGTTGGCAAGAGTGGAAGTGAAATCAGGGACATATTAGTCCAAGTTTATTAGGGTAATGCCATGAAGAAAACAGCAGTGTACAAATGGATTAAACACTTTACTGAGGGGAGAGAAAGTGTCACTGATGAAGAGAGGTCAGGTTAGCCAGTCACGAGAAAACACTGCAAAAATTTATCAAATTGTGCATCAAAAGCATTGGCTGACTGTAAAAGCAGACCAAATAAACATTGACAGAGAAACAATTAGGAAAATCTTAACTGAAAATCTTGGCATGAGAAATGTGTGTGCAAATATGTTCCTGAAGGAACTCACTGATGAACAAAAGCAAAGGAGAGTTGGATGTTTGCCAAGATCTTTTGGAGTGGCAAGATGATGTTCACTGGTGAAACATGGATGCACCAATATGACCCTGAAACAAAATGTCAAAGTGCACAATGGAAGTCAGCCAATTCTCTACGACCATAAAAGTTCCATCAGTCCAAATCAAGTTGAAATCAGAGGGATTGTTCATTATGAATTTGTACAACTGGACATTCAACCAAATTTACTATTTCCAAGTGCTGAAAAGACCGCATGAAAGTATTAGATGAAAACGACCTGAACTTTTCACCAACTCACGGCTCTTGACAATGCATCAGCTCACAGGGCACTGTCTGTGAGGGAGTGTTTAGCCAGTACACAAATAATGGTGTGGAACACCCTCCCTACTCACCTGATCTGGCACCCAGTGACTCTTTTCTTTCCCTGAAGATACAGAAAATAGTCAAAGGAAGACATTTTGATGACATTCATGACCTCAAGTGTCATACCATGACATATCATGGCCATTCCAAAAAAAGTTCCAAAATTGCTTTAAATGGTGGATTAGGCCCTGGCATCTGTGCATAGCTTCTCAAGGGGAGTACTTCAAAGGTGACCATAGTGATATTCAGCAATGAGGTATGTATTAATAGCATTTTTTTTATGATGAGTTCATGAACTTGTCAAACCTTGTAGCTGTCCTTTCTTCTTAGGTAAGTGGATGGACTTCTGGATTGCTGTTAATCATTTTGCCTTTGACAGACCTTGTCAATAGTAGTTTATGCTATAAGAAAGAGTGGTACAAAAGAGCAACAAAATGGCGGTGTGAGAGGGCCCTGTGAAAAACTCCCTGGGAGATTACAACTGTAACTCAACCAAAGACTCTACACAACTAAACTGTATAAAATCACAGCTAAGAAACCTGTCCATTGCATTAAGGTATCTGCAGGTGAGCAGAGGGTTAACCGGAGAAATAAAACAGGAAGTGCAGAGACTCAGGCTGCAGGTAGGTCCCTGCTTGGAATTCTACTGCTGGGGTAGGGAGGAGGAAGGCAGCGGTGGGAGAGCTTTTCAGACCTCACTTGGTCTGTGGGACAGAGAAAAGGAGGCCCAGAGGCGGGGGTGTGAGGTACTGCAACCAGACCTTAGATTGGTCCTCAGGAGGGGCATATTGGTCTGCAAGATGCAGTGGCCCCACTTTACTCCAGTTCCAAGAGGAGGGGGAGTGACAGGACAGTGAGGAGCAGCAGCGTGATCATTCTGGCTGGAAAGGGGAAGGAGAGAGGGAGATGTGTCTATGTTTCTCAGTCCATAACCAGTCCAGTCTGAGACCAGCATACAGGACAGCTGACCCCAAGGCTCAGGGCAGAGTCCTCTGGGCAAACTGACACCAGAAAGGAATAATTACACCCAAACTATCTGCACAACCCCCATAGTCCCAGGAAGAAAACAAAGCTGTGAAAGCCCCTCCCCCACAGTCCTCTGCCCACCCAGTATCAGCAGCAAACACCAAGGAAACTGCTGCAGAGTGTAGTGAGACTGTCAAAATGAGAAATCAGAGAAAAGGAGCTCAAAATAAATCTGAACAACAGACAGAAAAAGTAAGAGATGGGGACAGATGACCATCAGAAACAGAGTTCAAAGCACTGATTATAAAAATGCTTAGAGAACTTAAAGATAAGTAAAACAGAGAGATAGCAAGCATAAAGGAAGACATATAAACCATTATAAAGGACCAGAGACAATGATTACATTAACTGAAATAAAGAACAAAACAGAAGTCACCAAACTAGAAGTGCAAAACAGTGATTTGCAAGAAAAACCAATCAGAACAAATAGAAAAAGGAATCCAAAAAAGTGAGAATGGTTTGAGATTCCTCTAGGACAATATTAAGTGTAAAAATATTCGCATCATAGGCCTACAAAAAGCTGCAAATGAAAAGCAAGGGATCAAGAATTTATTTGAAGAAATAATGACTGAAAACTTCCCTAACCTGGCTAAAGAAAGACACACAAGCCCAGGAAATGCAGAGTCCCAAAGAAGATGATTCTAAACAGGAACACACCTAAGATTCATCATAATGAAAATGGCAAAAGTTAAAAGAGAAAAAAGTTCTAAAAACAGCAAGAGAAATCCAAGTACTAACTTCAAAGGGGACACCCATTCAACTCTCAGATTATTAATTAGAAACTTTACAGGCCAGAAGGGAATGGTAGAAAATACTCAACATGATGAAAACCAAGGACCTACAACCAAGAATAATGTACCCAGCAAGGCTAGCATTCAAAAATAGAAGGACAGATAAAGAGCTTCTCAGATAAGAAAAGGCTAAAGGAGTTCATCACCACCAAACCAGCCCTACAAAGAATGTTAGAGGGACTTCTTTAAGATGGGAGGGATGGGAGAGTAGGTAAGATAAGGGGAAAAGAGAAGTTTAGTTTGATTATTATAAGGTAATAATCAAGGAGATACAGAGTATAACATGGGAACACAGTAAGGTTGCAGTAACTGTGTGTGGTGTTAGATGGGTACTATATTTCTTGGGGTGATGCAAGGGGAGATGGAGGAGTGAGAAAAAATGGGGAAGAAATCAAGAAGTACACATTTATAGTCATAGTATAGGCACAGGGATATAAAGTCTGACATAGGGCATATAGTCAATAATACTGAAATAATTATTGTAATATGTATGGTGTTAGAGGGGAACCAGATGTTATCAGAATGAGGATTTAGTAAGTTACATAGATGACTCATTACTGTGCTGTACACTTGAAACCAATACAATACTGTATGTAAAATGTTAATTCCAAAAAAATTTCAAAAAAAAAAAAGTTCAATTAAAAAAGAGTGGTACAAAGAGTAATTGTTAACTATTTTATTCTCCTATAAAATGGGTACACTGACCTTGGTTTGACCCTTGAAAACTGCCTAAATAATAAAAATCAGGCATTTAAATGTATTGTAGGTTAGATTACAATAGGTGAAAGGGTAGTATAGTATTTGGGTTTATAGATAAACAATTTACATCTGAATTGCATGTTCACGTTATGTATTACAATTTCCCATTGATAATGAGAAAGCTATTTGTTTCTTTATAAGGATAGTCTGAACTTTACAGCAGTCAAGAAATAAGACTTTCTCACCATCATCATCTCAGTGCGAGTATAAATAGGGACAGTGATAGTACCTATCTCATAAGGTTGTTGTGAAGATTAAATGGCTAAATGTTAGCTACTACTATTCCTGGAACTCTCAACCATTTAGACCATGAACCTGTTCATATTTTCAGACTGAAATATTTAAATACATCTCATAATATTTATTGTCGAGAGGCAAGGAATGAGTCTGTATTAAGTTAAAGATATTTATCAGGAAGGTAGTCAACATTTCAGTTAATATTAATACTTTAACTAATTATCCAAACTACTAATACCTAGCCATGGAATGTAATGAACTTCAAGTCACTTGCATCAGCTGAATAAAGATTATGATGAACAAGGCAATCAGTGTGACTTCTGAAAGAGACAGATTTATCACACCCTTGTCCAGTTCCTGCAAACAGTTTAGTCCAGGGACGTCTGTACTCTATACACCTTTTTTGAATGGTGGATAGCTTCTGCCAGTAAAAGAACAAATTATTTTTAATGTGATCCTTCTCCTATTTCCTAGTAATAGATTTGGTCCCCCCAAAAGTGAAGTTAAATGAATAGTTCAGTTGTATTTAAACTTGGCCAAAACAAAACAAAACCAACAAAAAACAAGGAGCAATGAATGCAAAAAGAATTACTATTGGGATAAAATAAAAATGGAGTTCTACAAATGGTTTATGCACCCTAACTCTGAACAAGTCTTGTGGAAGAAATTTATTATTTGCATTCTGTAGATAAGCAGCTCACAGTTTCTTGAAAGAAGCAATGTTGTTATCTTGGAGTTCATTATGAGGGGCTGGCCTGTGTCCTCTGACTGCATAACATTTACCATTTCTGACTACTGGAGTACTAAATGCCAGCAGTTTCCTCCAGACAATCTCTCATTCCCCTATATTTTCAAATCCTTCCAGGGAGATGCATAACACCACTACTAGCAGAGAACCACTGTGGTAGACAAGGACATAAATATAACATAATTTGATGGTGAAACTACAGTTCTTCAAGAATAAAGCCCAAGAGTTTAATGACTCAGTTTAGCAAATGGCATTTGAAGTCACTTTGCAACATTTCAGTAAATAACATTCTAGGAAAGAGTGGTAGAGTCGTGATTAAGAAAATGGATTCCTCTTCACTGTACCACTTCCTACCTGTGAAAACTTAGGCAACTTTTTCTAAGAAAGGGATAATGATATTTACCTTATAGGGATTAAACTGCTGATGCATGTAACATGCTAAGCTCAGTTCCCATAATCAATAAGCACTCAAATGTTACAGCTGTTAGGCATAAAGATAGCAAAGCAGGACTCTATGCATTTAATAGCTATCATTAACAAGAACCAAGAATTTGTCAGAATAATGTACATTCAAAGAAAGAAAGGTAAATTTGGGCAGCCTCAGAAATAACTTAAAGCAAATGGCAATTTCTAAATATCTTGTTATCCTATTAACTGGTAAACAAAAACTAAGAAAGTGTGTATTTTTCACAAATCCATAAAGCATAAGATGAGCTCTCATTTATTTTCTGCCATTTTAAATTCATCACTGACTCCCATTTTAAATATATACAGTTCAAGAACTTCTATACTTGATAGTTCAGTTCACAACACCTCAGCCTATATCAAAATGTCTTGTTTCATGAACTATGTATTCAGCACAGGAATCCACAATGAAGAAATAGGAAAACAAGGAAAGCATGCTAATTCCTTTCTTCTTAAATCTAACAAATGTATTAAGAACTTAATATGCTAAAATAGTTTGTAATTCACATTTTTACTGATTGAGACTGAACTCCAATCCAATCCAGGATATTTAATCAGAAATAAATTCAAAATATTTAATAACATAAAATAAAATGATAAAATGTAACTGAGTAACTCACCAGTTATTCAGTGCCTGCAACAATAAAATGTAATCTAATACAGAAGGCAGGATCTGACTTTTTCTAAATAAACAGTATTTCTAGAGATTTACATCTTTGTCAAAACAGCACAATAATGTAAATGTGATATTCAATACATACATATAGTTACACAATTAGAAATGAACACTTTAAAATGTTCACTGCCCCAATATAAAAACAACCCAGAACTATCACAGTCCTGCATTATCAGTAAGACCATTATGATAATATGCAATTATTTTTCACAATCTGTAGCACCCTGTCCAGACTTCATGGATTACTGTGACATTACTAGTTTGATAATTCACAAGCTGGAAAATCATGCTATCACCAGAGTTACAATATTATATGTATGTACAATATTTCTATATATTAGTAACAATCAGAAAAAAAATTAAAAAACAATTCCATTCACAATTACATCAAAACAAATGAAATACTTAGAAATAAGTTTACAAGAAAAGTGCAAATTTTATACACTGAAAACTATAAAATATTGCTGAGAAAAACCTTTTAAAATGTCTAAAATGGAGAGACAGTCCATGTTCATTCTATGCTTCAAGGACAGACACCACTGAGACTCAATATTGTTAATATGATGGTTCTCAGAGCTTTATCTATACATTCAATGCAATCTTTATCACAATTCCAGCAGAGGGTGTGTGTGAGTGTGTAAACTGACAAGCTGATTCTAAAATTTATGTGAAAAGGCAAAGGAACCAGAAGAGCCAAAATAATTACTGTTTGATTTCAAAACTTCTAATTACACTCCCTGACTTCAATTTATATTACAAAGCATCAATAGTCAAAACAGCTTGGTACTGGCAGAAGAACAGAAATATAGACCACTGGAACAGAACTGAAAATCCAGAAATAAATCCACAGACTTATGGACAAATAATTTCCGATAATGGAAATACAATGGGGAAAAGACAGCCTCTTTAGTAGGTGGTGCTGGGAAAACTGGAAAAACATATGCAAAAGAATGAACCTGAGCTGTGAACTCTCTCCATATACAAAAATTAACTCAAATTGGATTAAAGACCTTCATATCAGACCTGCAAGAATAAACTGTATAAAAGAAAACATTGGTACCAAACTTACAGACCTAGGACTCAAGGAAGACTTCATGAACCTGACCTCAAAGGCAAGGGAAGTAAAAGCAAAAAGAAATGAATGGGACTGTATCAAACTAAAAAGCTTCTGCACAGCAAAAGAAACCATCAACAAGGTAAAGAGACAGACAACTGAATGGGAGAAAATATTTGCAAATAACACATCAGATAAGGGTCTAATATCTAAAATATAAAAAGAACTAATAAGACTTAACAACAAAAAAACAAACAACCCAATTAAAAAGTGGGCAGAAGAACTAAACAGACACTTCTCCCATGAAGAAATACAAATGGCCAGCAGACATGTGAAAAAAGGCTCATCCTCATTAGCTATCAGGGAAATGCCAATCAAAACCACAAT